>LPNX010678753.1:125132-218351 GCA_001517045.1 Pseudotsuga menziesii
TTGCACACATGTAAATAAATAAAATCGATCATCATAAAATTATTTTTATCAATATTCAATAGGTGACGTCATAATACATAAGTGTCATAATACAAAATTGGGGCTTCCAAGCCACCAAAATATAATACACGATCGTACAAAAAGGAATACTCTGAGGTCTCCAAGCCTGAGGAGGAGGGGGGTTCTGATTGTGGTAGTACACTATAAGTCTAGCTAGCCGTCGAAATAATTGAACCCATTCCCATGGTACACCAACCACCTTGCGCTGCATGGCCTTAGACAAGTCCTCGACTTGCTCCATGGGTACCCTGTTCGTCAAGCGTAAGAAGTTTGTGCGAATTCTTTAGAGCGTTCGCTCTACAACTGCACCCATGATATTGTCTCCTCTTCCCCTCTGTCGATGACAAGAGAAACCATCCATTCATCGTGGTCCAACATCTGCATACACATGAAAGATTGTCACTATGTGTCATCACACCAAAACATGTCTTTTGAGTCAATATATCAAAAAACACAAAAAAAATAAATAATTCAAAAAATTTAAAAAGTGGGTTTGGGATTTGTTACCTATGTTGCCATATGTCGCTTCTAGGGGTAGGGGCATGTCCGGATCTCCATGGAATTCTATCCCTACATAGGGGTAGTCATCTATGGCAATGATCTGCCTCCGCCACCATGGAAAGAAGTTTGTTGGGTAGGGGTTAGCCACCCTACCTCCACCTAGTCTGCGCATAACATTTTCCCAACGTCATTGTGCCGGATCTCGAACTCCGTGTGGAGGAATGTCCACTCTAGGGCTTAGCCCTGGTACCCGCTCAAAGAAGAACATACTCAATATGCTATCGAAACTGAAGTTTCGCACCCTACCCATTTTGCAGTTACTGAGCTATTGTTTCATGTTGCTCAATGGCACAGTGCTCCAGTCATACACTGTGGGTTTCATACACTCCACCGCATAGAACATCAGTGGCTGAGAGGCCTGGTGGAGTGAAGCTAATCTGGATATCTTGCCTACTGCCAAGAATATTGCCTTCAGTCCGAGAACTTGGATAGATTTTGTCAGGATTTGACTCCCAACCTTTTCCGTGTCCGAAAAGCAGTACACCGCAATGTACTCATCAATAGTCAGTCCACCTCCTGGCCCGTGAGATCGAAGATTTACCATTTCTCCTCGTCGGGATAAACCAGTGATAAAGTATATGTCCTCAAATTCTATGCTAAGTGACATCCCATCAATGTGAAAAGTCTCAGAGTCTAGATCCCAGTAATCCACTAGCATCTGGAGGAGTCTTGGTTTGGCCCTCAGGATGCCAACACACCAAAACTTATACAAACCACACGCCCGTAACACTTGTTGGGCCATAAGATCACCTTGCACGGCCTCTTCCACATCACCATGTTCTCTCTCCCTCTACTTTAACACCATCCTACACAAAAAACAATAGTTTTGATTAGAATTTGCCTTTGAAAACCTCATTTGCGGCCTCATACGCGACTTTTTGCAAAACAACCGTGTATGTACGCGGGTTTGGGTATTTTTTTTGCATATGGTGAGCCCTATACGTGGAAAAAACCCCGATTTCTGTGTGGGCTGAAACATACAACTTGGGATGGCCTAAAAAATTGATTGGACCATGAAAATTTAAAAAATTGACATGAAATAGGAAGAGGAGGACATGAGGAATTACCTGGATCAAACAGTGTCGAATTTCGTCAGAAGATGCTCCCGGAATTCACGTCGGAAGTTTTGACCTCAAATGGGTAAAAATTTCAAATGATATGGAATTTTAAATTTTTTTATTATTTATAGAAATTTTTGAAATTTTTACCCACTTTCTATAGTTTTTTACCATTTTGGACCGTTTTGAACTAATTTAATGATGTAGGAGTCCGTTTTGAGCGCGGTTTGACCGTGTTTTTGACCCGTTCGTGCCTATTTCAGGTATTATGTCTAAACTGTTATATAGGTTAGGTTTCACATCCATTTGCACTTTGCATGACTTTATGATCGTTTCATTATAACCTGTTGTGCCCCTGCTCAACAGCCTTAAAAAACATTATTTCATCAAACAAAATTGTATTTTGTTTTGATGAAATGTTTGAATTTCATATAGCAAAACTAAAGAATTGACAGCTAATGAAATGGTGACATTCCAGAAGCTACTGAAACAATGAAATTAAATGTTTTTTAAAGAAAACATTTGCAAACTATGGATTAGTTGACAAAATCACTACTTTGAAATTATTATTTTGAGTGGATTTGCATTGAAAATCAAGAGATAAGTGTTAATAATTTGTCATAACCTAATTTTGAAACCTCATTCAAATATTTATCATTTGATTTTATTATGTGATTTTGTTATCGTAAATATTAATGAGGTTTTGAAATTGGAAGGTTGATTATTGTATTTTTGGCACATTATCAAAGTTCATTCGAATTATATTCCCAAGGCTTTTCGTTCGATCTACAAATTACGCATAACACAACCTTATTATTTGATCTTGATCTTTATGATGGGCTTCATGTGTCATCTTTATTATTGCATGTAAAGGTCGAGGCTGATACTATGGGTTATGGGATTTGTAGTTCGTGTAGCATGTCTCCTATTCCTAAAAGTTGAAACTATTATACAGTAAGGTTGATATGTTATTGCTTTTGGTCCTTTCTGTATGAAGGTCTTCTCCAAATTATTTTGCATATTCATGATGGTCACATTTTATACATGGTTTAAATTACTTGTGTGAGACTATTCCTTATAATTAGAAGTAATTTTTGTGTTTTCATTAATTATTTATGTTTCCAAAAATTAATTTATTCAAGGAATATATATTCATGATATATATGGGGCCAAAGTGTATACATTTTTACGAAAGGAAAATTCCAACTCTTGATTTGTTTTACCTTCCCGACAACCTTACCATTATCATAATGTAGTAATGATTTTTATAAATAAAATTGATGCATTTTTGTTATTGGTTTAAAGGGGATGATTGATGCTGAAATGATTATGTAAATAATTATCCTGCAATATTTTCTTTTCTGAACAGGTAGCACGATAAGCTAGCATTCTAAAGAGGAGATTGAGGGTTGTAGACGCCAATGTCATGGATAAGGATCGCCACGCTACATTTTCCAGATAAGTAATGGTTAAATCATAGCCATCAAGATGATTATGATCTCAATCCAAGTACACCATAATGAAAGATGAAGAAAACACCTGTCAAACAAACCAATAATATATATATCAGTTCTTTGACATGTGGACATTACATAACTGGAATTTATTGAGTTTATTGAATTGGGAATTTATTAAATTATGGAAGACTCCATTAGCTATGCAATTTGAACTTATCAATATCAATCAAATCGTTGGAAGAATCCCTGTAAGAGAATCACCAAGAAAGAAAATGAACGAAACTGCTGGGAGACGAATTTCATTTTCAACCAGTTATTAAAAACGAGTTTTCAACTGACAGGCATTTTTCCGGGCCATATTGTGAGCAAATGGAGACAGATCTAAAAAATCTGCCACATGGGTTTTCTCCAAAATGGACCCATTTATCTTTTCTTAGAGATATTTCGCCAGAAAGTGATGGATTTTAGGATATTTTTGGGATCCTCTAAACGTGCTTTTTGCAGTTGCGGTCGGCAAAATTTCGCCAGTGTAAAGCCCAATTTGGATTCCATTTCTGCTGATCTTTGTTTATTTAAGCAAACAAGAATTTGATGGAAATGGGGAGAAGCAGATTAGGGGGCTCGACTGAAGGATTTCTCTTTTGAAAGCTCAGAAAACACTACTGCCAGGGGGTCGATAGTTTGGGAAGTGGAAGACAAGACTACTGTTTAATTTACTTGTGACTCGAGACAGTTTCATGTCTGTAGCTGCAATATTTTGAACTGGTGATGCTTAATCTATGTTCATAGTTTTTATTACTTAGCATATGGTTTGGTATCTCATGGTTTTTGTTATCCCTCTTTCTATATTATTTATGTTGGTCATAATCTCTTTTAAGAAATTGTGCAAATATATCATGTATGACTATTGACTTATGCTGATTATCGATCTGTTAATGAACGTCATATTGTGAATTTGATGATTGACATTATTACGCATGTGGTTTACGTGTCTATTATATGATCTTGGTGATTTCTGAATTTATTTTGAAGATTTTCAAGATTATTGATAGTCCCATTAGCCGATTCAATTTCAGGTTAAATATTATCTTCGCTCCCGATCGGGATAAGACCAAGAACAGATTAATACTTGTTTCTTGTAAATTATTTATGAAAAACAACCATTGAATCAGATGTTTATATTCATATCACATTCAAGTTATTTTCTGATTTTTGTAATTAATGTATATTTGTGAATAATGCAATTTTGTAACTCATTTAACATGATTTGATTAATTTTTTTATTATATTATAAGTTAAGTTAATTGAATAGATTTAGTTCATAGATTAATTTAATTATGTTACTAATTCATTAGTAATCAGATTAACTAGTTTAATTTGTACAATCATTAACTAGTTTAATTTGTACATTCGTGGGTATTTGGTAGATTTAATTAACCAGAACAATAGCTTTAGTTTTATTTATAGACTTTCAGGCTAACAGAGCCTTTAAACCTGTCGGGAACAACCATCCCAAACAGCTTGGAGCCTGCTTTAAGGATCTCGGTCTGGGTTGTTTTCCCCCGTTACGTGCATAGTCACATATGCCCGTCAACAATGGCGCTAGAGGGAGGGGCAGTAGATTAAATGACAAGTTAATATACTGAAGCTATATCATTGCTTAATGGCTTCTGTTCCGATTTGGAGATGTTTTTCTCGAAAAATCATTTTTGATACTCCAGCAAGTATAGTTAATCTTTTAACAGAAAACAAGTTTAATGGTGAGAAAGTAACATCTGCATATGAACATGTTTTACAATTTATTGATCTTTGTATCTTTCACAAGATTACTGATAAAGATGTCTTGTGCATATGCTTGACTCTTACTTTTGAAGGACGAATCAAGAAATGGTGTGAAACCTTGCCGGTAGCTTCTATCCATTCTTTTGAACATTTAATTAGTGAATTCTTAGTTTCTTTTGGGGATTATGATTTCATTAGTTTGTGCACTGAATTAAAAAATTAAAGGAAAGACAAAGATGAATCAGTGGAAGACTTCATTAATAGATTTCTTCATCTTTGTTATATGTTTCCTTTGAAAGATATTCCTTGTTTACCTGAATGGATTCATCATTTGATCCTTTCAAATCAACAAGATTTAAAAGCTAATCAATCTGAATTTTTATTAAATGATTATTCACAGTTTGATTTAGTTTTTCATGAAAATTCTAAAAATTTAGAAGTGGAAGAAAACCAACCTTGTTTGACAACGTTTTTCACTTTGACGGATGTGGATTTTGAAGAACATGATCTTTCAAATTATGATATGTCCATATCTTCGTTGAATGAGAAAGAATTTTATGAAGAAAATTGTCATGTTTTAAAAGATACTACTTCTATTTCAGAAACAAAAGAAATTGAATCTAAAACTTCTAGTTTGGAGATTCAAGATTGTGGAGATCTTATCATTGATCATTTTATCACATCTCCATTACTTCCCGATTCTTCTTATTCTAAAGAATCCAATGACTTTCTAACACATTTATATTCTTATGATGAACATAGTAAAGTCTCAGATAACTTATTATGTTCAGATTTTTCTATAGATCGTGTCATGGATATTAATCAGTTTATCCTAGAAGAAGAAACCAAACCACCCATAGACTCATCTTTTGAAGAGGAACTATTTAATGAAGAGTTTTCCTATGATGATCTTTCTTATCCATGAAAAGAATTTCATTCTCTTAATGCTTCAACATATTTTTCTTTGTACCCTGATATTTTTAATCAAGAGGCAATGCATAGTTCATATTCTTACGATCTTGATTTCACATTGTCACAATCTTATGTGGTACGATACAATCATGATTTGCATTTAGAAAATGAAGAGATTAATCTTTCTTCCCATGAAACATTTTCTCAATTATATACATGGGAATTAGGAAATGTTCAAACAAACAGACTTGAAGAAGTCTCTTATGATTCATCGAAATTCTTAGATCAACAATCTTATCATGATCAGTCACTTGAGTTTGAAATCCAATATGGAACAGGTAAAGTCAATGTTGATCATCATCATATTAATCATTTACATATTACAACAATTAATGATGATTTTCCACCTACCTTGTTGGATTCCATTAGTTCATCTCAAGTTAGTGATTATGAGGAATCTAATCCCTATCAAATTGATCAGGATATTAATCATAATGCGGAGAACACTCTTGAACTTGAATTTAGGAAAATTAAATCTAAATTTGATGATCTTTTTAAACGACATGCTTGTCTGCAAGATGATGTTCATAGGGAGAAAAACCTACAGAAAGGATTGTTTAACTTTGAGTTTCTTTCACATGATTCTGTGCACAAAACTTTAGCACATGACTGTCACGATATATCTCTCTCATTACCATATTCTTTCAAACAATCCTATGTTATTCATCACACATATTATGATGGGATTGCAGATTGGCTCGAGAGATCTTTTCTTGCGAAGTTTCCGGAGAATGGTAAGTTGGCATTTACTTTGTTTTTTGAAAGTCAAAATGGTAAGTCAGATTTATTTATTTTTTGTTTCAAAATACTTCAATTCTTATTGTTGATTATCATTTTGTTTGAATTTGCAGGATTGGAGTTTTTACGATGGCTTCATTGGAAATTTTTGTTTACTTAGTTTGTATATATTTTATTTTATTAGTTTAGGTTAGGTTTATAATTTAGAATGATTTATGTTTGTTTACATTTGAATAAATGCAAATAGATGGAGTTGTGACAACATCATTTTAAGAATGAGTTGACGACATCATTATCAGGGAAGCAGTTCTTTACTGCCTCTTGTTTTTTTAATCTTCTCATTAAAAGAAAGAACCTTTCATCATTTTATAGTTGCATACTCATTAGGATTTATTTTTTTACTTTTTCTGAATAAAACACATTAGATTAACATCCCATCAATAATTGAAAAACAACTTTGACTTAATTGAAAAAAAAATTTAATCTATTTTAATCTCTCATTTTCTTTACTGGTAATTAATCATATGTTGTTAAACCTATTTTCCATTTGATGAGATCTTGATTTAACTCATGTGTTATGTGTGTATATTTTTCATTTTCTTTACTGAGAAGTTTCTCGTAGACTTTGAAATCCTTTGTTTTTGCTCAAATAAAACTCATGTATGTATTGGTTGTTTTCTTTTCAATTTATTTTTATTTTTCTTTTGGATTTTTGTTGTTCTTTTGATTTTTCAGAACCAGGAGAAATGATTCAGATCTGGGAATGTTTTTATGTCATAAAATTGGAATCTGATTATATAAAACATGAAGAAAGATAGACTATTAGAAATCTGTTCTTATCTCAGAAATAAAAGAAATTGAACTGTTGCAAACAAAACTACTAGACGAAAACTTTCACTGTATTTCGTTTCTTTTATCATTATCCTCAAATTGTTGGATTGAATGGATTTCGAAGTCATTATTACTAGGAATTCTATTACTTATTTAGAAATCAGTTCTGGGAAAGCAGTCGCAATTTAATAATAAAATCAGTTATCTATAGATCCTTTACGCTATCTTACTCGTAAAGAGTTTCCTATTACGTTCCCCCATTATAAAAAATGCAAATCTCTTGTAGATGAGCAATTATATGATGAGTATGAAACCTTCTTTAAACTTATTAGCTTGGGATATAAGCCGTTGGGTAGAATGGGATAAAAGACGTACCCTTCCGAGGCTATGGACACCTGCAGGTAGGAGGGCTCCGTCTGTGGCATACTTGGATTCCAAATCATAAATCGTTATATATACAAAAATTTATAAGAATCCAAGGTCATCCCACACTCGTGAAGAGGTTCCAATGCAGCTTACCCATTAATAAATTGAGAAGTTCTAAATATTCGTGTTTTATCTTATCTTGGGACTAGAACGGTAGGATGTATGGTTAAAAGTCAACCCTTTCGAAGCTATGGACGCTTCCGGGGAGGGTTATGACTATAGTATTGGGATCATATCTTAAAAAACTGGTCAAATATCAAAATTGTGTTGTATTTCCCAGGACTAATTTCTTTTGGAGTCTTATGTTTTCTGAAAAAACTTAAAATTCGTATCATTTTTGAAGGTAATCTTTGGATAATGATAAAAGAATTGAATTTGGTATTAGTTTGAAATCTAGTCTTATCACAAGGCACAGTTCTTTTATCTTCAGGAAAATGCTAATCTGAGTTAAAGAAAAAATTTCTTATCTTGCTGCATACACGAGTCAGATTTCATGTTTTCACAGAGATAACTGTTTCGCCCAGTCAGTCGCCATCTGTTGTGCCCCTTCTCAACAGCCTTAAAAAACATTATTTCATCAAACAAAATTGTATTTTGTTTTGATGAAATGTTTGAATTTCATATAGCAAAACTAAAGAATTGACAGCTACTTAAATGGTGACATTCCAAAAGCTACTGAAACAATGAAATTAAATGTTTTTTAAAGAAAACATTTGCAAACTATGGATTAGTTGACAAAATCACTACTTTGAAGTTATTATTTTGAGTGGATTTGCATTGAAAATCAAGAGATAAGTGTTAATAATTTGTCATAACCTAATTTTGAAACCTCATTCAAATATTTATCATTTGATTTTATTATGTGATTTTGTTATCGTAAATATTAATGAGGTTTTGAAATTGGAAGGTTGATTATTGTATATTTGGCACATTATCAAAGTTCATTCGAATTATATTCCCAAGGCTTTTCGTTCGATCTACAAATTACGCATAACACAACCTTATTATTTGATCTTGATCTTTATGATGGGCTTCATGTGTCATCTTTATTATTGCATGTAAAGGTCGAGGTTGATACTATGGGTTATGGGATTTGTAGTTCGCGTAGCATGTCTCCTATTCCTGAAAGTTGAAACTATTATACAGTAAGGTTGATATGTTACTGCTTTTGGTCCTTTGTGTATGAAGGTCTTCTCCAAATTATTTTTACATATTCATGATGGTCACATTTTATACATGGTTTAAATTACTTGTGTGAGACTATTCCTTATAATTCGAAGTAATTTTTGTGTTTTCATTAATTAATTTATTCAAGGAATATATATTCATGATATATATGGGGCCAAAGTGTATACATTTTTACGAAAGGAAAATTCCAACTCTTGATTTGTTTTACCTTCCCGACAACCTTACCATTATCATAATGTAGTAATGATTTTTATAAATAAAATTGATGCATTTTTGTTATTGGTTTAAAGGGGACGATTGATGTTGAAATGATTATGTAAATAATTATCCTGCAATATTTTCTTTTCTGAACAGGTAGCACGATAAGCTAGCATTCTAAAGAGGAGATTGAGGGTTGTAGTAGATGCCAATGTCATGGATAAGGATCGCCACACTACATTTGCCAGATAAGTAATGGTTAAATCATAGCCATCAAGATGATTATGATCTCAATCCAAGTACGCCATAATGAAAAATGAAAAAAACACCTCTCAAACAAACCAATAATATATATATCAGTTCTTTGACATGTGGACATTGCATAACTGGAATTTATTGAGTTTATTGAATTGGGAATTTATTAAATTGTGGAAGACTCCATTAGCTATGCGATTTGAACTTATCAATATCAATCAAATCGTTGGAAGAATCCTTGTAAGAGCATCACCAAGAAAGAAAATGAACAAAACTGCCGAGAGACGAATTTCATTTTCAGCCAGTTATTAAAAACGCGTTTTCAACTGACAGGCGTTTTTCCGGGCCATATTGTGAGCAAATGGAGACAGATCTAAAAAATCCGCCACATGGGTTTTCTCCACAATGGACCCATTTATCTTTTCCCATGGGGATTTCGCTAGAAAGTGATGGATTTTAGGAGATTTTTGGGATCCTCTGAACGTAATGTTTGCAGTTCCGGCCGGCAAAATTTCGCCAGTGTAAAGCCCAATTTGGATTCCATTTCTGCTGATCTTTGTTTATTTAAGCAAACTGGAATTTGATGGCAATGGGGGGGAGCATATTTGGGGGCTCGACTGAAGGATTTCTCTTTTGAAAGCTCAGAAAACACTACTGCCAAGGGGTCGATAGTTTGGGAAGTGGAAGACAAGACTACTGTTTAATTTACTTGTGACTTGAGACAGTTTCTTGTCTGCAGCTGCAATATTTTGAACTGGTGATGCTTAATCTATGTTCATAGTTTTTATTACTTAGCATATGGTTTGGTATCTCATGGTTTTTGTTATCCCTCTTTCTATATTATTTATGTTGGTCATAATCTCTTTTAAGAAATTGTGCAAATATATCATGTATGACTATTGACTTATGCTGATTATCGATCTATTAATGAACGTCATATTGTAAATTTGATGATTGACATTATTACGTATGTGGTTTATGTGTCTATTATATGATCTTGGTGATTTCTAAATTTATTTTGAAGATTTTCAAGATTATTGATAGTCCCACTAGTCGATTCGATTTCAGGTTAAATATTCTCTTCGCTCCCAATCGGGATAAGACCAAGAACATATTAATAGTTGTTTCTTGTAAATTATTTATGAAAAACAACCATTGAATCAGATGTTTATATTCATATCACATTCAAGTTATTTTCTGATTTTTGTAATTAATGTATATTTGTTAAGAATGCAATTTTGTAACTCATTTAACATGATTTGATTAATTTTTTTATTATATTATAAGTTAAGTTAATTGAATAGATTTAGTTCATAGATTAATTTAATTATGTTACTAATTCATTAGTAATCAGATTAACTAGTTTAATTTGTACAATCATTAACTAGTTTAATTTGTACATCCGTAGGTATTTGGTAGATTTAATTAACCAGAACAATAGCTTTAGTTTTATTTATAGACTTTCAGGCTAACAGATCATTTAAACATGTAGGGAACAACCATCCCAAACAGCTTGGAGCCTGCTTTAAGGATCTCGGTCTGGGTTGTTTTCCCTCGTTAAGTGCATAGTCACATATGCCCGTCAACATAACCTTAGGTACGAACCCATTCTATCTTGTCACGGAACCTTCTTGTTGCTTTTAGAAGTGACATGATGTGAATGGTAGAGCTTAACCATACATGGGTACTCTAGTTAGATCTTGTTTTGCATTTGGTGCACATGCCGACATTTTTCCTTTAGGGTGTGGGAGTCCTTTGTATAGTATCACCATGACTTTGCGCAAGAGCTTCATACTCCTCTTGATCTTTTTGCTGGCATTTTTCCTAGGACTCCCTTATGTCAAGTTGTAATTGCATTATCATGAGTTTTTCTTGCCTTATTGAGCCTTATGTCAGCTTCCCTGACTTTGATTATTAGCCATATAGCCCAAGCTTGTCTCATGTCCAGCTCAGCAGAGCCATTTTATATATCTTTTGCAGCTTGATTCCCCAATTTTTACCGGGAGGGGACTTTCCCCCGAGTGTCATTATCCTACACATGTTTCCTTCCATTGAGCATAGGTATGTTCCACTACTTGGAACTATTTTTTTTTCCCCTTGACACTCGTCTCCTCCTGGATTTGTAACTATAAAGCACTTTTATGCTTTTTCAAGCTTTTCAAAATAGTTGAAAAAATTCAAAAAAATCAAAAAACCAAAAAGTCAGACAGGAAAATATGTTATCTTTAGCAGCAGTCGAGTCGTGTCACCTTTGAACAGAGCACTGTATATCACATCCGTTGGGTTGGTTAATAGTTTGACTTTAGGATCTGTACTCATTTCTTTGAGTTTATCTCCACCGACTGGTTAAGCTTCCAGTCCCTATGGAGCCTCTATCGATGCCTCCTGTGTCACAAAGATGTCCCAGTTTTGTATATTGAGTCTATGCTGCCTACATTTAGTCACCATTCACCTTTATTCTCTTGTTTGAAGAAATTTGAAGCCTGAGTCATCCATTCCTCAATTTTCTTGACTTTACATGTCGGCCATTCCTGGTACTAGTACTGGTTCGATCATATTATGATCAAGTTATTCCACATTATACAGCTTTGCTGAGTATCTCATGTTGGATGATGGGGGATTCCTTAATGCCCTCCTTCCAGTGGATTTCATCCCATCGACTTTAGATCATTTATTCTGGGATAGGATTCTAGAGTCATTTTGAGTGCTTTGAGACTTACAGTCATCAGTGGTAGGTTCTCTCGCCATTGACAATTTTGGGAATACATCAATGTCCCCTAATCGATGGATTCTTTCAATTGGTTGACCTCAACACATTTATTCACACTTGTTAGATTTCCCTCTAGTACCTTGATTCCCATTTTCATTATCGGTGGGTGATTTTGCGTCTGTTAATGGTATACATCAATGACTGGTAATCAGACGATGGAATACTGTGTTTGACCTCGAAACCTCTATTCACATAGTAGGACATGTACTCGTAGTGTTTTTTGTAGAATACTTTCCATATTGGTGGAATTTCATATATGTTACCTCCTTGATCGTGCCAGTGTTCATGAGATTTCAGCTCTCATGACTAGATTCCAGTGTATGTCAGATATCTTTAGCCATTATGGAGATCTTGATCCATTGTATATATTTAGCTTTCATCAAGATCATGATCCTTTCTGTATCTTCATCATGGAGATTCTGATCTATCTATAT
Source organism: Pseudotsuga menziesii (assembly GCA_001517045.1). NCBI lineage: Eukaryota > Viridiplantae > Streptophyta > Pinopsida > Pinales > Pinaceae > Pseudotsuga > Pseudotsuga menziesii. The sequence goes on from LPNX010678753.1 coordinate 137,863, forward strand.
TGTACGTGGCGATGACCACACATGTCATATTTTGTATCATGCCTATTCATGGCCATTGTACTCTTATGTATCCAGGACTGTTGTATGTATTTGCAGTCATATGTAGAGATATTTGTAATATATTGTTGGATGGCTGGTTCTTCCACCTGGTTCTTCATCACTCCACTTATGGGATGGACTTATAATTTATTTCATTCATCGTATCACCCCTTTGACATCACACATTAGGGGCATCTGTTACAGCTGATTTTACCACACATGGTAGATCACATATTTATGGCCTTCCTTGTCCCTCTGCAGACTCTTTGGACCCCATGGACTATTTTTGTACCTTTTATGTTTCCAATATCATCCCTAAAAACACCTGTTATTTTCCATACGCGACTTTTAAACCCTTTCTCACATATACACGTGGATATAACCCTCAAACCCTCGTAGTACATCGAGATGTGTGCGAAAGGCCAAATATTTTTGGAGTTTTCCTTGATGTGGAGAGTCACTTGTCTCTTGGCCTTCCATATGCCTCGCGATCACTCGGATTTGACCTTCCATTACCCCATTGAAGCACTATATAAGGAACCCTTTGGATACATTGAAAGGAAGAGAATTGAAGAGCAAGAAAACTATAGTCCATTGTTGCCATAGCTTATACTTGAGTCTGCATCCCTTTGTCCCTTGGAGCACTTGGTGTTCTTCCAAATCTTTCCTTTGCTTGTGAGATTTCTATCGAGAGATGGAGGATTGAGGTGGTGGAGGCCCAGGTAGAGGACTCAGTTTCTCTGGTTCGCAAACATGCCGACAAAGGTTGTCATTCATGTAATCTCTTATTTATATTAATAGAAATATATTTTCTTGTCCAATGATGTCCATTTAAATGAATATTGAATCCATGGATGCTTTTAATTGATTATACATTATTGATTATATATGCTAGAGTAGGTCTAACGCCATTATATAGCATGCTTGTCTTGTTTGTTGATTTGTTGAGAGAGCAAATTGATAACACAAGTGGGATTGGAAAAGCTCAATAGGGATCTACATCAACCATCCGGAATAAGGTATGTTTCGAGGTCCTTTAGTGTTAGATGTTTTATTTCTCTTTCATATTGGGAAGGGATTGATTTCTGCGGTTGCTCTCTCTATTGTGATACACCCCAAGCCACAGGAAGTTTTCTTCGTAACATTCCCATCTCTCCCATAACAAGAGGAATGTGTAGGAAAAAACCACTTCGAATGGCATGGGGTTTAACAATTCATAAAGCACAATGTATGACCCTACAAAATCAAACAATAGATATTGGAAACATTGATAGACAAGGGCTTACATTCACTACAATATCAAGATTTAAATATCTTTCAGGCTTTCACATTTCTCTAGCTTTCTCTTTTTCTAGATACTCTCGAATGTAATACAATCCATATGTCCAACGTAGGAAAAAATAGGAAGTCTTACCTGCTTCGAAGTCTTTAAAACCAAATTCTAGTTGAAGCTTTTCATTGTTTTCTCTATAGATGTACTATTTTTCCTCTAAACATATATTTTCAATCATAACACTTCTATTGGTCACACTTATGTTGTCCCCATTATTTAATGTATTGTTACAATTACAAAGTAAATATAATATGCTTCTTCTTGAGATGTATCATTTACTTATATGTTTCCCCATTTATTGATTCAATTCAACAAAGCAATTAACCACTTTATCACATGTTCCTTTGTTAGTATCAAATTCAAATTTTCTTTCATCTACTTTAATGTGTTACTATATACCATTTCAATATTTCCATGTTGTATCACCTATATATGCTTTATTACTCAAAATATATGTTTTATTATCTTAACCTTAGTTTTATAAGATAGCATATAACTAATGTTAGCATATATGAAAATGTTAGCATATAGATAATGTAGCTTTTCATAAGATAGGTATTACAATTGATGTTTGGAATATTTTGAATTAAGCATTAAGATTTATATCATTGTCTAGTTAAAGGCCAACAATCCTTTCACTAATTCCCAAGTTTCTTTTGAATCTTCCATTGACAAAATCTGTTGCAGTTGACATGTAGAAGCATCAAAAAAAATAGATAATAATCAAATAAAACAATTTTGACAAAATAGATATGAAATGCAAGATGAAAATGAAATATGCAAATGTTTATTAATGACAATGTTAATTTTTGTCTGCAACTTCAATGACAGATAGGAAAACCAATTATTTTGTTGTGCATGGGAAAAACTTCAACCAACATTTACATGTTTTATTTGTCATCGGAAAATGTGTAAAATAAATGTTGATTAAAAACTCGAACTCTACCATAAATGGAAGATGGACTAATACTTTGAAGGCATGTTGGACTTAGCTATGCAGAAAAATGTTGAACTTATGAGCATGATAAAATGTGCAATTTGGAAATTGAAATAACCTTTTCTATTCACTTGACACAAGTTATGTAAAAATAAAATAAAAACATTACATGCAATTGAGAGTTGCTTGGCAATAATTGAGAAGAGAAAATGCATGGTGGAAAACAACATAATTTAAATTGAAATCACTTGACATATGTAATCTACAAATAAATAAATAAACATTACCTATGGTTGAGAGTTAAGTCATTGTAGTTCACTAATGACTATGAACATCGTAACCAATCCTTGAACCTATCAAATAACGTGACCAAACCTTTGTGTTTGCACCAACATTTGTCTAGAAAATAAAATAATACATGAGAAGAGAAGACCAAAATGTACCATGTGAAATCAGTATACTTTAATACTTTCTGCAATTACCTTTTTGCATTTAACTTTCCGCAATCACCTTTCTGCAATTACCTTTCTCCAGTTAATTTTCCGCAAATACCTTTCTGCAATTTACCTTTCCACAATTACTTTTCTGCATTACCTTTTCGCAATTACGTTTCAAAAATTACCTTTTTGCAATTAGCTTTCCGCAATTACCTTTCCGCGTATACCTTTCCGCAATTGAGGATTGCGGGTATGCATTTCAATTTTTCTCGAAACTACTTCTACAATTCCCTCTCCACAAAACCAAGTCAAGTCAATTTGCGGATTGTGGATTGTGTATGTGCCATCCAACTTTTCCAAAATTTTCTTCCACAATTCATCTTCCGCAACCCTGCGAGTCGTCAATCTCTTAAGGCTTTGGTCTCATATGTTTATCTATTATCAGTGCAAAACCTTGCGGATCTCTTCTCTCTTGTGCATATTTACTTGTAGAATTATTTCCCCATCGTCGATCTCTTCCGACTTTCATGTCATCCGTCGATCTACTATCGATGAAAAACTATACTTTAACTTTGCGGATCTCTTATCTCCCGTGCAGATTCACTTCGTGACCGAGCATGTCGCCATTTGTTGCTGGCAGCAACAGATCCCATTTTTACTGCCTAAAATGAAAGCCCCGTCTATTTACTAAGGTAATCATTAAGGTAATGTTTTCTCCATGGGGTCAAATTCATGACTATTGTAAGTATTATGTTTCGATTTTTAATAAATCATGATGAAAGGATTATTTTTATTTGGGTTTTGCGGATTGTGGAAGCAATTTTTCAAATTTTTATTTATTTTTTCTTTTCCACAACTTATATTTCACAATCTGCAATACGGAAAGAGAAAGTACTTTTTTTTAGAGATTTTGAAAAGTTTTTGTCCGCAAACCCGCAATTGTGGATTGCGGATGTTGAAATTTAGTTTCTTTTATTGTTTTTTCCTTTCCACAATCCACAACCTGCAAATGTAATTACAAATTGTAGAGGTTTTTTTGTTAATAAAATTTCATATTTTGGTCCCGCAATCCCGCAACCCGAAATGTAGATTGCGGAAAGTGGAAATTCTTTGCATTAATAATTATTATATTTTTTATTCCGCAGTTTCGCAACCCGCAATTCAAATTGCGGAAAGAGGAAACTTAATAAAAGAAATTGTCAAACTTACATATCCACAACCCACAAATATTTTGTGGATTGCGGAAGCTGCCAAATTTATTCATGATTTCAAATGTTATCCTGCATCACGTATTGTGGATTGCAAAAATCGAAGGTCAAAAAAATTGTCACAACTCATCTCCGCATTTCATTTTCCTGCTCGAATTTCGACCTTCGTTTTTTCTCGAAATCTACAGTGCAGATTTATTCTGTCGTTAACTGTTCATGTATTTAAATCACTTCAAGTTATGAATTCTTATCCATTTTTATTGTGCTTGAGATTTTTACTGTGATTTTCTCATTCAGCTAACCAATCCTCTGGTTCCCAAGCTTTCCACCGGTAAGTTTTTCAACCCTCAACGATTAAATTCTCTTGTTTTTACCGTCGGTAAATTTTAATCATGGTTGCTAAATTTGTATCAAAATTTACCTCCAAATCTACCAACCTGTCCAGAAACACGATATCCAAAACCACTCTCAGTGACTAGAAGAGCAAAGACCCAAACGTCGGCATCTTCTCTAACACCAGTGAACGAGTGTCGAAAACCCTCCATATGGAATGGTATAGAATTTACCTAATATTTGATAACTATGAATTCTCCTCTATCACCCATGACCAGCAAGCCTTCATCAATATCAGCAAATCACATCTCTATTGCATTGCAACAAGGCCTCCATTCACGCCTTACATGGACCCAGTCAAGTGGGCACTTCACCATGCAAGCCATAAGGAATGGTCTTTTGATGACCATGCCCACACCCAGCTGGCCTCTTTCCACCCACACATATTTGCAACATCATATGCTCTCAAACTGCCCCAACAACTCCTAAATTCCCAATTCCTTGACAAACCGTGACCCAGTTTGACTTTCACGAATTGATAAAATCCTAGATGAACAACCCTACAGAGTCCATCCCTAAGACAGATAAGTCCTATCCTATTTCCTATTTTAGGGATCCTTTTTCCCTCTTAGCAACCATTCTTTGCAGGTTGTATAGGTTTCCCAACTGCACGGTGATCAAAGCCGAATGGGCTCCAATAGCCCGCCATATATTGACAACCGGTGAATCATTCAATTGGGCACAGATCATGTCAGTTGTTTTGAAAGAATCAATTGAGAAGTACCAAAATACCACAACATCAAGGAAGCCCACATTCTACTTGTCAAAGTATGTAATGGATGTTTTCTGCATGATCTCTTAATTCCTGATGATGGGATGGAATTGGACCAAAAAGTTTCCTCTGGTCCTTATTTACTGCTCATCTTTGTGGGAGGATAACTTTGTCCCTCACATTTATGAAATCTATGACAAGTTCATAGGGTCGATGTACCAAAAAAATTTCAGAGGGGATTCCCCCACTTTTTTAGAGAGGGCCAAGGAATTTATTTCACTGATGGATGATTGGTATGTAGGGGAATATTTCTCCTATATCCAGGTATGGGGAAGCAACACATTGAATTTCCCGCTAAGGATAGTACCAGACACAATGGTACTTCAGGAAATTTCATTCTAGATAGTCATTGATGGGATCTTGCTGAGGCTTGCAACAGCCAAAAGGAAGTCTTGGCCCATGTTTCCACTAAATTTGGGATTTCTAGCCCTTCATAATTCCACACATGTTTCTTTGCTTGGAAAAGAAATTTCTAAAATGAACTTGGGGGAAGTGCTAAAGAGGACACATGATCTTAAGTCTTTCGTGGCTCAGCCATTTTATGCAAGAACATATGAAGGTTGCATATGTCCATCAGGAACATCCTGATGGTTCAATTTACAAGGGAGCAATTAATTTCTTAGAGGTAGTGAGCACGATTGCAACACCTGAGGAGAAAAAATTTATCTTCCAATACCAAAAAGACCTAAATACCAAGGTGTTACAGTTTAGATAGCTCCAACTTACTCTGGAGGAAAAATGTGCAGAAGCAAAATGCAAAAAAGGAAGCGAAACAGTCATTACCTAGATCTTCCTCTGCTCCTACTGAGAAATCAAAGGATAAAGATAAATCTATTGTTGATGAACCCATGATAACACAACCTTCCTCAACACTTGAGGTCTTACAGAAATCAGTTGAGTTCAGAAAGGGTTTGGAAAAGCTCAGTGTTGAGATAAAGACACAGGAAACAGTGACTAAGTCGAATCCCAAGAGGCAGAAATTTCAAGAGGCCCCTCCACAAGAACAAACACAAGAGGTAGTAGTTGTTGACCCACAACCTCCACAACAACAAATTCAAAGGCTAGAATGAACAGTTCCACTAGAATAGCTTGTTCCACAGGAGCAACAAGTTTTGCAGGTCCATCCAATCCAACAAGTCAATTCTTTGCCCCGGGAAAACCTTGAAATACAATATATTGAGAGTGACCTTGAATAGGATATCTTTCCTTTCACATTAACATGCCCTTTCACCGTGCCTACTAGTTTTCCATCAGTTATTTCCACCACTCAGCCAGGAGGGGGCCTTTCTCAGATTGATTTTCCCAAACATACCTTTTCTCAAATTGATTTATCCCAGATTCTTTTTGCAACAAATGGTATAGATTCAGTATCATCAGCAGCCATGCCTATTTCTACCCCCTTTCCCACTTCACCTATTGTTTCAGCACCACTCTAGCTTCCATCTTCCCCCAAATTCATTCTTTAGTTTCACAACATGATTGTTCTTATGTTCCCACAACTTCCTCTCCTCAACCCATTACATATATCCCTATGTCCATTTCTTTAAAACCCGCCTCTATTATTTCAACATAGTCCACTACCATCCCTTCCATCATTATGTAGATACCTATACCTGATACTCACCACCCTGCGCCAATAGTCACTATCCCTAACAGAACCCTCTCCACAACTGAAGATATGACTAACTTTGGTGAAGATGTTGTTTTCTCCTTGGGATAATATTTTTGGAGAATGAAAACCAAGGTTGTGGTGAATAAAGGATCCAAGAGGTCAAAGGAAGGAACCTTTACACAGGGGTCATTCCCAAATCATATCATCTGGAGAAAGGAATCCTCGGATGTCAAATAGGATGCCCTAGAAACTGCAGCTGTTATGGGAAATTTCGTTGTTGCAAATTATGATTCATTTTCCCAACTGAATAAAGAAGTGGAAGACAAGGAAAAATAATTGAAGAGGCCCAAAGAAGACCAAGAACAAGTTGTTTCACATCATCAACCGGAGTTGCAAGCCCGGAGGGATGAATAAGAGGAGAAACTTAGGAAAATCAAAGAGTAGAATGGCCTTCTCAAGAAATAGCATTAAGAGGAAAAATGTTTGAATGATAAACATGACTAGAAGATAGCCTCCCTTGAGGAGCAGTTGAAGGATTTACAACTTACATCTTCCACTTCTTCATTTTCCAAGTTTACTGCAGAAGAATTCTAACAAATGGCATGCAGGATCCATGATGATTTTTACCAAGGAATGGTCAAACTATTTCAATGGTTTAATGAAATGTAGGAATTATAAAGTTCATTTGAGCACCAATATAACATTCTTCATGATCACAATATAATAATAAATGAAGCGACAAGGGATTTTGATAACTATATCGACTTTCAAAAGTATATGAAATACAAACCTGAGTATTCACCAGTTTTCGACAAGCTTAACCTCAAGAGGATCTAGGTTTCAATTGATACATGGGAAATATTTTTGATGTGGTTGAGTCCATTATCAAGGATGGACAGGTGGCTTATAAGAGGAAATGGTTTGCTTCAAAAAACCTGCTTGGTTTTATGGATCCTCCATTGTTGCATCTGATTGATGAGTCCTTGCCTTCAAATCTATAGTTTGAACTAATTGAAAGTGACTTCACTAAAGCCAAGGAGTGGATCTAGGACATCAGCTGGCTTCACTTGGACCAGATCAAGGAATGCATCGAGGCTCCACTCACCTCACTTATGAGGATTGACCTTTTCCTCCAAGAATGGGAAAAGATTAAGAAGAAAGATATCGCATCCCTAATTTGCAAAGCTTAGTTGCATTTGTAACATGCCCAATTTCGGGACATCTAGGATTTGTTGGATACATTTTCCAAGTGGAAGTTCTCCCTTGGAAAATCCTATTTTTGAATATTTTGCAATCTCATATCTTTGGAATATTTTTCTCTTTTTGTATATTTTGTAATGATTATTTAAAGGGAGGGTTTTCCCAAGTGAAAGGGCTCACAGGATTAATTCCATAGACTACCAAAGACATACAGAGGATGCCCTGTAAGAATTTCCAAGATTGTAATTTTTGGCAATTTTAATAGAGTTATAGTTTCCTATCTTATGTTTTGTGGTTATTAATCACATTTTTTCATGAATTTTAGCCATTTTCTTGTCTATTTGACAGACTGTTCACAGATTGCTCATTTTCTCAAACATGCTAATTTATGTATTGATGTCTTATTACAATTTTAACATGTCACACATGTATTGAATAAATGATATTGTTTAATTCATATGTTATTTGTTGCAACTATTGAACAACCATTACACCCAGTACTAATTTTTCAGTTGGTATTGCTTGAGAGAACAGTTCTGCACATATCATACCTTGAATAAAACATTGCAATTTGTATTGTTTACTTTTATTTGAATTTGATCAAAATAAATAAGCCTGATCTGTATGTTTACATGTTGGGTAATTATCCCTCTGACATCATCCATATATGACAACTGTTCTACTTTTAAAATATCTTTCACAATCATTGTCTTAGTTTCTTTAGACAATTTAGTCCAGTTTCCAGTTACTTCAAACCTTTCTCACATATTCCTTATAGGAAGAATAGATATATTCGATCTAAAAACCCTTGTGCCAATGGAGGGATTGTATCCATAGGATTTAGTCATCCCAAACAACTGGGAGATAGAATCATCTCTCTATGGGATAGATTTGAAGCCTTTCTAGTTTGACTATTTCCTTGTCTTGATTGCCTATAAATTATCCAACATCCTACAAACCCGATCCATCAACAAAGTGTCACATCAAGTCTAATCTCCATCATTGCTTTCATATATGCTTAATCCCATATTCAGATTAAAAAATAGTACACTGAAATTTCTCAATCTTAGAGGTATTCTATTTCCATAATCCTTGGATGTAGTTATCTCTCATCCATGAGGATGGTCTCTAGCAAAGCCTTCAATTTGTCACTTCTACACTTCTTCTTATCTATGAGGAAGATAAATTTTACCAGTTATTTCCTATGACTCTTCTTGTTATTGTTTTAATGGAAACCCCAAAACATTTATTTCTTCTTACCGACTGATATTTTTCAAGTACCAATTGTAATTTTTTATATTAACTCCCCCTGAGTATATGATCCCTTATAATGCTAATTTTAGGGTTCTCTTCTAGGTCATGAGAAACCCTTTTAGAAAAGGTATCTACCATTATCATATTTATCTAAATGGGGGTAATACAACATATATTATCTTAACCTTGAACCTTTAATATCTTGAACTTGGTGTTGTCACTTCCATCATGATGCAGGAGCATCCTTCTCTCCATCCAAGTCCAAATCTAATGTTTGGATCAGACCTGAAAGAGTTCTTCATTTTCTGAGTTAATAATTCTTTGAACAAAATATTGTAAATAAACATATGTTTTATGCACTTCTAGATGGATAAAGAATCTTTTGATTCATTTCATGAGTCATGTAACAAAGCCTAAAACTAATCCCAGCATCTAATGAAGCATTCGATGGTTTTTTGGTGAGTCATAGGATAGGCTTAAGATTTTGTTAGATTGTTGGTATAGGTTGATAGATATGAACCATAATTGGTTCATGAATCCTATTTATTATATATTATGTAATCCTTCAACGCAAGAGATATAGCCAACCAATGTAAATCTGGCTGAGAGGAAGTAGACAAATATTATAAATCTAGCTAACACATGGCCAAATCAAGGAGGAATTAGGTCAAGGATAGTTGGTTCGGTTTCCATATTTGACTTGGTTACGTTATTTCATGGTTCAAGGATTTTTTCCCTTTCACAAGACAATGATATCACTTTTACTGCTAAATTCGGAATATTCCAAACATCAATTGTAATACCTATCTTATGAAAATCTACATTAGTTATATGATAACATTTTCAATAATCTTTATTCTTATTAGTAAATGCATTTTTCTCTTTTGCAATATAATCTTCTTTGCATGAAATATATTTTTCTTAATATTAAAATCAAACAAATTCTTATTATCTTAACCTTAGTTTTCACATTCAATATTTTTATTTCCGTAATTACTTTTCAGCAAATACCTTTCCTCATTTTACCTTTCCACAATTACCCTTCTGCAATTACCCTTCCACAATTCCCTTTCCGCAATTATGGATTGTGTATTCCGGGTATGCATTTCTATTTTTCTCAAAACTGCTTCTGCAATTCCCTTTCTACAAAACCAAGTCAAGTCAATTTGTGTATTGCAGATTGCGGATGTGCCATCCAAATTTTCCTAAATGTTCTTTCACAATTCACCTTCTGTAACCCTTGTGAGCCGTTGATATCTTGTAGCTTTGATCTCATTCATTGATCTATTATCAGTCCAAAAATTTGTGAATTTCTTATCTCCTATTCATATTTACTTCTTGAATTCTTTCCCCATCGTCGATCTCTTGTGGCTTTGATCTCATCCGTCTATTTACTATCAGTCTGGAACTACACTTTAACTTTTCAAGTCTCTTATCTCCCGTGTAGCTTCACTTTGTCAATTCTCTCCCCATCGTCCATCTCTTACGGATTTGATCTCATCGATCGATCTACTATCAGTGTGGAACTACACTTTAACTTTGTGGATTTCTTATCTCCCGTGCAGATTCACTTTGTGATTTATTTCCCCATCGTCGATTCATCTTTCTCCTTTAAACTCTATCGTTTAATCTATGTAAAAGGAACGAACACAACCTCTGTAGAGGATCTATCAATCAAGTTGATCTATCCAAAAATGATCTCGTTATATGGATCTGTCTATATCCTCTATAGCTTCATCCTCCATGCAGATCAATCAATCAACTCGATCTATCTTCACCCGAACTTGATCTCCTTATTAGCACTCAAAATGTACCCCTAGTTTTAAAAGGGTAAATCCTAAGGTAACCATAGAACCGAGCTTTAGGAAAGAAAGTTGGCTTCTTTCTCTCCAGAGAGGGATCTTTGAATAATTGTTTTCATAAGGCCAGATAAATGAACAAGAAATAAATTTAATATTGTTGTTGGTTGAAACAAAGAAATTACACATTGGGCATGGAGTCAAAAATAATTATAACATCACAATGATATTGCATGGAAATTTTAACAGAGGTGAGGTAGAAATATCATTACAGTCAAAATGCTTTTGTCTTGTGATATAGAAGAAACTCAGAAACAATCCATTAATGAGGGAATCTAACAAGGACAAATCCACATTAACTTTAGATGAACAGACAGAGCATATGATTATGAATTCTATGTTATTAAAAAATCATTTCAAACACGAAAGGGAAAACATAATGGAAGTAGTAAACAAGAAACACATGCACATGAGAAATCAAAAGTACTGACTGTAACAAAGAAAACACAGGAACCTCTGGAAATAAGCCAACTTTGGCTCTGAAATTTTATTAAAAGATAGATCTCAAAATACAATGTTGATATCTCATGGGTTCCAACCCGTGTTCCATTAGAGAATACTCTTCCAAAATCCACAAAGAATACACCGCTAAAAATGAATGACAATAAGGGTTAGGGGATAGGGGCCACAGAAGGATCCGACATGACTTTCTCCACTGATGTTGTTACACTAAAATCTTGTCATCTTGATCCATGTGTTAACCCTATTCCTAATACCCAAATTTCCCTTTGCTAAAGTTTATTGATATTGAGGTTTTTCTTCCTTTTTCCCTCTTTAGAAAGGTGCACTGACACTCTTTCCCTTCATGCTAGAAGCACCGACGGTGCTCTTTCCCTTCCTGCTAAATGCACCAATGGTGTTTTGAGGGAAAAAATAAATCTTCGAGGCCCTTCTCGAAGGTGGATGAGGTGGAGGTCTATCGCTATCATCTAGGTGAGGTGGTGTTTGGTTCCTAACCTATGGGGAATATCCCTCAAACCCCTCCTCCTAATCCTCAACCTACTCTATCCCTTTATCCTTATAAATTGAACCCTCTCTCCATTGTAAAGGAGGAAGGACTATGGTACTTTTATGCTGGTGTAATTTCTAGGTGATCCCTGTTATCCATTGGGAGGCTTATTAGCTTGCTTTGGAGGTTTTGGCTTGGATTTTTGGATGGAAGATTGCAGCGTTAAGGCTAGTTTGTGATATTCCTTCTTTATGTAATTATATGTATCTCCTTAATAACATTAATACAAATCTCTTTCCATCAACATTGATGTTGTTGATGATGTTTAGAGATTTCTTCCTTAACCGTTAGCGTATATTAATTCATGTTTGGATACACATGTACTGTTTGCTTGTTTCCACTTGCTCTACAGGGTTTGCAGCTAAAGATTTGAAGGCTCTGGAGCTTGGATCAACAAAGAGAGAAGAGGATTTTCATATCTCAGGTAAGTGATCTATCTGTTAACTTGAATTTCTATTTGATCTAGGAAAGTAAGATGTATTGTGTACTTGATTTGTTCTAGATCCACTTGGACTAGGGAGATCTAGCTTGAGTCCAATTGAGTAGATTTATCCGATAATAGATGTTGCTACACTACAAACCTTCTGATGGACAGGATGAAAGTATATTCCTTCTGTGTTTGTTACTTAAGTCTTTATAACTTCTGTTACTACTATCAAAATGGAAGAGTTATAATTATGTTCCTTCTTTGTTTCTCCATTCCAACATATTAGGACCGACACAATGGAAGACTTATCATTATTACCGATTTTTCTTATCTCCATTTTTGGATTCAGCAAAAATTCATCCCTGATTTTTCCTTCCTCCCTTCAAAATATTCTTTTGTACCATCTTTGGAGACATCGGTATAATCCTTGGGGCTCCCAACAGTTGGTAATTCAGTGTTTTTCTTTGCTTCACTGATGGTGAATTCTTCCACCCTATCAATGCCTTGCCTTCGTTTATTGGAGTCTCTTGGATCATTTTTTTCCTGAATGCGTCATCACCCCCAATGATTTCACCAATTCATAAGGGTGGTGGTGATGACGATGGCCTCTATTTCTATTTTCCACCATCCGAAAATTCGTTCAAACCGACGGGTTCTAACAATGGATACTATGCACTATGGCAAGTAATTCCACAATCTCATCTAGAGGCTTCGGTGGGACGTCCTCTGGTCTTTGAATTCTTGCCACTAATTATACGTTCGTTTTCAGTTCTTTTAATACAATGTTACTCTTGCGAGTATCAGAAGGCTTCCTCCTTTCCCACCTTGCTAAGCTGGTTCGAAATGTTGTTACAGGGAGGCCTAGAACTGGCTTATTTTCCAAGTGCCTCCCAAATTACCATGGAACATATATAACAACATTTCCCTCACCCATAACAGATGTCACAGTTCCAATCACAGGGCCCCTAGGGCCACTAGCACTAAAATTCTCACTAACCATATTTCTCCACAAGTATTCTTTAAGTCTGTGTCCTGCAAACAACAACTTGTTGCGGCATTATATGGGCAATAATTTGCAATCAGCCAATAGTAAATCGTTCATTCCAGTGAGTAGTATATCAAACATTCACATGTGATATCATCAAGTAGCATAATGACAACATGATCCATCATGTGGGTCACCACTCCAAGTTCTTATGTTGAGGTGCCATCTACGTCGCCCCTTTTTTGTGACATCATGATACTTATGGCGGAAGTGACCAGCAAATTCTCTTAGTATCAGTGCATCTAATAATTGACAATTGTCACATCAACACGCTTTCTAAATAATTGTTCCAACCCTTGTTCCATTACAAAAACTTGTTTTTATACAAAATCGCTCCATGAGATGAATAAATAACTTCTTATTAAATATACACCATTAATTACGTGGACCCTTTAACCAATTCCATTGGTTCACAAACTTTCTTCACCCACACACCTTCCACTAGTGGAATGATTATTAACCCTCGATCTAGATTGTCCTTTAATCTTGACAATTAAAACATTCACCCAGTGGAATGAATATCGATCGTTGATCTTATTTCACGTTTAATCTCCGCCTTTAATCTGCACTAGCTCTACCAAATTCCGTTGCCTCCTGAAATTACTTCCTCCTCGCATGTTCTTCCAACGAAATTCATACGAATCGTTGATCTCACCTTGATTCAACTCTTCACCGTTGATCTTTGTGAGATGTACCCTTTTCTGCTGATTGAAAAATTTATTTCCTTCGTGCATGTTCTATCGACAAAATCTTTGCTGGTCGTAGATTTTCTTCCTCTCTCTCATCAAATCATCAATCTATGTTGTACTTTAACCCATTCCGCAGGTGACCAAATTTATTTCTTCCTCGCATCTTTTTCCAGCGGATTCATCTACAGTCATCGATCATTCTTACTGCAGATATTTACAATCCAATCTCGCCATGATATAATATAAGGGCAGAATTTTCAATGAATCTTATTTCTAATGTTTAAAATATGATTTTTCTTGAATATATGATCTTTCCACGATCTAATAACCTGCAACCCGCAATGCAGAGTGCGGAAAGAGGAAAGTCATTCCATCAATAATTATTTTATTTTCAATTCCGCAACCCACAATGCAGATTGCGGAAAGCAAAAACTTAATAAAGAAATTGCAAGTTTTCCTATCTACAACCTGCAACCCAAAAATATTTTGCGGATTTCAAATTGCGGAAGCTAACAAATTTATTCCTGATTGTCCATCCTGCAATCCGCATCACGTATTGTGGGTTGTGGAAATCAAAGATCAAATTATTTGTTACAACTCATCTCTGCATTTCGTTTTCCTGCTCGAATTTCAACCATTGATTTTCTCGAAATCTACGATGCATATTTATTCTATTGTTAAGGCTTGGTGTATTTAAATCACTTGATCTTATGAATTATTTACCATTTTTACTTGCAATTTTTACTGTGCTTGAGATTTTTACTGTGATTTTTATTGTTGAGTGTATTGTTAGGCTTAAGAGTTTGTTAGATTGTTGAGTGTATTGAAGATCTCAACCAAAATTGGTTCATGAATCCTATTGATTATATATTATGTAATCCTTCAAGGCAAGAGATATAGCCAACCAATGTAAATCTGGATAAGAGGAAGTAGCCCAATCAAGGAGGAATTGGGCCGAGTATAGATAGTTGGGTTTATACCAGACCCAGGAAGATCAGAACATAGGTTCAAAACTAAAATATGAATGTACATATTGTTTCCCTATTTGACTTGGTTATATCATTTCATGGTTCAATGATTGTTTCCCTTTCACAAGGCAATGATATAACTCTCACTGTTAAATTCAAACTATTCCAAACATCAATTGTAATACCTATTTTATGAAAAAACTACATTAGCTATATGCTAACATTTTCAATAATATTTATTCTTATTAGTAAACGCATTTTCCTCTTTTGCAATATAATCTTCTTTGCATGCAATATATTTTTGTTAATATTAAAATTAAACAAATTCTTATTATCTTAACCTTAATTTTCACTTTCAATATTTTTACCCTCTCGGTGCAAATGCTAGTTAAGAATGTTAGGGCTCGTATTTAATTAAGACAACTTGTGTATTATTATTTGGAATTAACTTTGGGAACACACACACACACACACACACACACACACACACATATATATATATATATATTCGGTGTTAGCCTTTTGTCTAATTTTATGATTTGATTCATCATGTCTTCACAAGATTTATATTTCCATGGTTTCAAACTTAATATAAATATTATAACTTCCTTTAGGCATATATTTGACCCCTTAAACTTATTTAATTGTAAATGTTTGAAGGTATGGTGCATGCTTTAAATGTTACATTTAATTGTTTTATTTATATCTATATGTTGCATTTAATTGTTTTATTTATATATCTATATATATGTGTGGGGTGTGGCGCGGGATGGAGAAGGGGTAGGGGTGGGGTTGTAGGTGGAGGGATATTTATCAATTCAAAGGAATTCAAAAATTAGTTAATAATGAGATTAGGAAGGGCTTCCAACAACTTGGCAAAGCCTTATGCTCTATTACAAAGAATTAGAGTAGTGTTTTTGTCAAGGGAAAGAAAACTTATGGTATTTATGGATTTCATTATGATCATACACCACATGCGTTTTCATTCTTCTCCTTGTTAAATTTAGTGAAGCATAGGATCCTCAGGCTTGAATGAAAACAATGTGAAGAGAAGGATGCAGGAGAGAGAAAAATTCAATGTAAACTGATCAATAGATTCATGGAAAATTACACACACATGAGATAAAAAAATAGTCAACATACCATTACATCAATTGTCATTGATATCTCTATAATACAATAATCATACAATAGGAATAATTTTAATCCCTTAGGGAGGATTCAAATTCACCAACTCAAACTGACTCCGATGTTAACTTAGTGTGGGAAAATCACCACTAGAGCTCACTAATGCAACTCTGGATCACTAAATCAGTTCACAATCAATTAACTGATGTAGGTAGGTGAGGAAATACACCCTAACATAGTTAAATCATGCAAACTGGTACTCGGATTATTGAGAGTGGACTAACTGATGGGAATTGGACCATAATTGAACATAACACCTACTAGGGTCAACTACTAGAGACCGTTGGTGACACTCAGCGTGGGTTCCTAAATTATAGTGATTGGTCCCTGGAGCTCCTAAACTCATGCAGATAAGCACATTGAGTGGTATGTGGGCCCTAGGTGAGTCCCCCATGCACTAGTGAAGTGGAAATGACCTCCTAAGCTAGGAAAATACAAATAAACTATGGTAGTGTTGTGGCCTGGAAAATCGTAGGTAACAATAGTAGGGATTATCCCCAATAAATGTTCCCAATTAGCTCGTTATTGTTTGGTATGGGGAATCCATCCAGTTTATGGTTTGGATACCGTAGGTCAAGTAACGATTAAAATATTTTACCGGTTACGACCCGGTCCACCGTGTATATTTTTTAGTTTTTTAAATGTTTAAGTATGATGTGCAAGTGCCTAACTAAATGCAGACGATAGAGATAACGAGGAGGGTCAAAATGTGATGCACAGGTTCTTACCTCTTGTCTTACCTCTCTCACTTCTAAATAACAAACGGCAAACTAACAAAGACTCACCAGCGTATCCCTAGGGAGAAAAACTATCATTAATGGTGAGTAATGTATTGTATTGCATGCATAAAGAAAATCACAGATAGCTGTTAATGTTTCTGAACACATGAATATTAATAGAAATATAAACAACAAGATAGCTTATTGTTAATTAAAACATTCAATACTCAATGTGGAAATTTCACCAAATAAACAGGAGCACATTCATAACATGAAAGAATTCAATAGGTTAGAATGATCTCATAGTTCATGGAAACAAGCTGAAAAAAGAAATAGTCCATATCCAACTAGCCCATAGCAAACATTTGAAAATCCACAAAACTTTATCCAGCATAAACATATACTCTTTATTGTAAAATGAATTAGTTCTTCGTACAATACTTCCTCAAGATAGTCTGGAAAAAGGTCCTCCCTATCTAAAACTCTCCTATACTTATACAAAAGCAAAAAATTTGGGGCTGCCCCTCATTGCCTCTTGAGCTTCCCCAAACTTTCTTTTCCAAAAATTTATCCTGTAGCTTGTGCACAAAATTAATACAATATATTACATTTTAATCAATGTTCCCAAAACATTTTATGAAGAAGGTCCAGCTTGCTCGTTGGTGAATTTTTTCCATGCATTAGCATATGCTGCTATGCTTTCAAACCCAGAAGGCTCAAGGAATCGAATGTTAATCTCATACTTAGCCGCTTGTGTCTTCACCCCCTCTATTCTAGCAGGAATCATGTGCAACTAGTCCTCTAATAAGTGTATTCTCGCGGCTGCATCTGCTACTGCATTTTTCAATATCCATTCATCCAAGTCCTTGACCAGCTGGATCTCTTGTTCATATTCTTTGTATATTTCTTGTAAATGTTTTAAAAACAACTCATGCTTAGGTAGCACCTCCAATATTTTCTCAACAAAAGTATGACACCAATTATATGTGAAGAGCACTCTCTTGAAAAATTCAGCGCAAGCAGTCTTTGTCTTCTTTACTGTCTTTTTAAATTCCTCTGCGAAATTACTAGCGAATTCCATTAACTCATATTCTTGCTGCAATGTCTGCTGATCTTTAACGACTATGTCTACAGGAGATTCTTTATTGGTTTCTACCCAAACCATTATTCCCTTTAGACCTTCCAATATATCCTGAGTTCTATCCAGGAAATATGAAGTGGTATTTACAATCTCCTCCATCCTGGTGTCTGTCTGCAAAACTTTGCATATTTCATCTTCTATTTGTATTTGTATTTGATGGATCCTTTTCCTAAGAATCAGAACATGCCCCTTTAAGGGTCGGATATAAGCTTTCTACTCCATAGCACCCTTTAGTGATGCGGTCAATGAATTTGTTTGTTCTTCTAAGGCTATTATCTGCATCTGATATTGCTTCTCCTTTTCTTCTACTAAAGCATCCTTATCTACTTGTAGAGTTTGGCATTCTTTCCTTGAAACCTTGACTTCTCTTGTCATGTCTTCATATTTTCTCTTTAGATTCTCACTTTCATCCCTTTCCTTCTTTAAGGTTTCCTTCTGCTAGGCTACACTCTTCCGTGACTGCTCCAGACCAGTCATGATTCTGTCTATGTTGTCTTCATTTGTTAAGGTTAAAGCTACCCCAACTCTTGATATCAACCATGGATCCTTATGAGTACCATGTACCACTGTCTTGTATGTCACCATCTTCCCTGGCTTTCCTCCAGTATCTACCTTTTTCTCGGTCCACTTGACAATCCTTTTCTTTTCTTTGTCATAGAATATGCTATTAAAATCAGGTACTTCCTCTCCTTCGGTAGGCATGAAAGGAATCAAATCAAATTCAAAAATTGAAACTGCTCCTAAAATACTGCCAGAAGGGACAATAGGCTCCAAGGGATCAAGCTCGGACCGTCCTTGTTCTTGATCTGTAGGATATTGAACTTATTGTACATCAACTTGCTCTGTGGGTTGCTTCTCCTTTTGGGATTCTGTTAGCATGAAGCCCTCACTTTCTGCCTATTTCTTTTTTATTATAGCTCCTTCTTTTCTTTTCCTTTCTTCTTCCTCCTTCCTAGATACTTCTTCTGCATCTTGTTTCTTTTCTTCTTCTTCAATTCTTAACCAATTTTCTGCTTCCTGTACCAATCTGCTAGCATATTCTTATCTTTTCTTGGCCTCTTCTTCTTCTAGCTTCTTAGATTTTTCTGAAGTCTTTCCTTTTCCACCCATAGTTATTATCTTTTGCTTGAACATTTTCTTGAGGGCTATTATGTTCTTTGCATCGCGGAATGTCTCCTTATCTTTGTCCCAGAAGTCAGTGTACTCAAAATGGATTCCAACTACTTTGTCGTAGACAGCTACTTTGTTATGGGAATCATTTCTATGAAAATTCATTTCTCCAAAGCAAAAATATTCTATCTCTTTAACAAACTCTACTACCTGTTTTACCCTTGAAAACTTAGAGCTTCCAAGGAAAAAAGGTACTGCAGGGTACGTTGCCTTCTTATGTTCAAACGAAAAATTCCCTACTCCATCAATGTACAACTGTCTGACTGCCTCCTTGTGGAGTACATAATCTATAGCATATTTTGGGAGCAGAGAAGGAGCCGTGGAACCACCATACATCCTTACATACAATCCACCCTCTGTTAAATAATAATCCCTAAACTCGTGTATGACCTTAAATGCTTCTTCGGACATGCAAATACATTTAGTTAGGAAAATAAGAGTATATAGGGGCATAATGAAATGCTCACAAATCTCCCTATAATAACTGTAATACTTATGTGCCCAAAACAACTTATAAGCCGTGTATACTGGGGTTTTGTCCTTCTCCCAATTGCATTTCAAAGCAGGGAAAGCCTGGGTGCACAATATGCATTCAATTAGAATAGAGCTCATATGAAATTCAGATTTATTCTAAGCTACTCCTCCATATACATGCTGAAAGGTTGTTCGACACTATACTGGCCCAATTGAAGATGTTTCCTTGTGTAGCAATGAAAAAGATAACCAGTATCCAACCTATCTTGAAACTTTTTCCATTTTCTCGACCAAAAATTTTGTTAAGAATCAAAGCAATAAATATGTACGGAGCTCAAAGAGTTGAGGTGTCATATTCTCTAGAAGGTCTGGTTCTGAAATGTTTCCCTGGGATCATCATCCTCTTTACCGTCTCTACCAGGTCCAGACCTGCCTCCTTTAGCCATCTTTCAATTAGATAGACCTGTGGTGAAGGTAGATGGTATGCCATAGACACATAAGCAGGGCTGTATGGAGCATAGCCTTGATTTGTAGTGTTTTCTAAGATCATTTTCATCACATCTACCTTGGGTAGAATCCAACCTATTACTTCTGAGCAGGGAAATAATTCGGGCCTCATAGCTACTTTCATCAAAGCTAACTTTTCAATGTTAGCATACATCGTCAGTTCTTCAAACCTAGCATCAGGTACATTCTGGTTTGATATCATTCTAAATATTTCTCCCCATTTGTAATCTAGTTCAACTCTAGTGGTTGCTTTGGTGTCTTCATAGATGAACTCTACCTTGGTGATTATTTCTACCTCGGGCTCTTCTTCAACCACCTGATATTTCTTCTTCTGTCTCTTTGGCATGTTGTTGTTATAACAATAAACCTGTCATAGTCAAACAACATGTTTTAGGCTAACTGAGCTCTAGCAAGTTATTATAGCAATACACAAGAACATATACAAATTTATTTACCTCTTCGACATGCATGCTGTTAAAATAGGTTAAACACAGTCTTTATGAATGAATTATGTAACAAGAAAAACCCTACAAAATTCTTCCTAAATCTGCCTAAGCTCCCCTATCTCAAAACCTTAATTGACCTAAAAACTTCTTTATCTCACACCAGTGTTTATCAAGCTTATTCTATCGCTGGATCTCGACACAAATCTCAACCTCAAGACAGCTAAACCTTGCACAGAAACTGTCTTCGAGAAAATCCCTAATCGACTGAAAAAAAACCCTCCTGAATCCCATGGGACACTATAACTGAGGAAAAAAATCTTCTTAACCTCTGGCCGACCATGAAGTAATCAATAAAAAGGTTGTGCAGACGGCAAAACGCCCATCTGCACCATGACCTAACAACTCGCGCAAGAAACACAGATGCATCCATAACGCTTCGAGCGCGTACTGACTCAACCTCCCACGAAATTAGACCTCAAACAGCGGGCTATGCCCTTAATGATGTAAATTATCCATAAGACGCACCATAGGCATGCAAAATCCTATCCCCCTATTCGGTAAAACCTAACCTGCGAAAACCTAATGATTCGAAATCAACCAACAACAACCAAAGTAACAAAACCATGGGTAACCTACCTAGTAGTAGCGATGCAACTGACTAGATGAGATGAAACTCCATGGGTGCAAAGAAAAGCGAACGAGGTTTTGACAACTACGCATGCACAACATTTTCGGACTGCTTCCACAGTGCAAACGACAAATCCCAATGCAAATGACAAGTCATATGGCCATATATATATACCCATGACCGAGTGGGAAACTATCGAAGGACAAATATTAAACCCATTGGAAGAATAGGGTGGAGGAACACTGCAATAGCGGGTGTGAAACAAACTAAAAACCTGGAATTACTCACTACTCTCGGACGTCGGAACCACTAAGTTCTACCCTCGGAACCAAAAGCTGATAACCCTGCGCAACGTCGACTATGGACTGTTATACCATCGCAGGCTTTACTTCGGGAACGGGTATCGGAGCTCGACAATGTTAATCTCTTTGGAGTCACCAAAGAAAACATGATGCTTTCAGATCTCTTTGGGACTAGCCTCCCATAGCGCCATGATCCGGTGGATTATTCCTCTGTAAAGATCCAATATGGTACATGGTTCAAAGAAGCCGCGGGTGAAAAATAGGATGCAAAAATACACAGATTGGAGGAGATCTCCTTCCGTGACATCGGAAGTCAGAAGCGCATCTCTGTCCGCAACATCAGACGACAAAACAACTAATTTTTCTACGGGATAATCAGGAAGCAAATCTCAACGCGTCGGAGGTCGGAAGCATTTCCCTTCCGCAACGGCGGAAGCTTAACGGACGTCGGAGCGAATTGGGAGCCGCAACGGCGGATAGACAAAAGGCTTCTCCCTTCCGCAACGGCGGAAGCTTAAAGACGTTCGAAACGAATCAGAAGTCGGAGCGATAAGCAATCCGCAACGACGGCTACTAGCTTGATCGGAAGAACAACGCTTTCGGCAGCTGCAACGGCGGAAGCCCAAAACTTAAAAGATCGGCGAAATAGCTCGACGGAATCAAAAAAAGAAGTGGTGCACCATCTGCAACTGCGGAAACCAAAGTAACTAAAGCCTCCGACTCGAAAACCAACCGACAACCGATTGCGATTGAGACCGTCGGATCCCGTTGCTTATCCTCTTCCACAACGGCGGACGAGCAGATGACTACAACCTCCGATTCAAACACTGCAATGCGCATGGTACGGCTTAGCTGTAACAGTTTGGAAAATCTTTCTTGGAAGTTATGCCATAGCTAGAATAACGACGAAAGGCATATGAACAGCCTTGATGTCGCATTTCCCAGAATGTGAACAGTCGCATTTCTTTGAGAGTTTTGGCTCCTTTGTAACGGAAAAGATGAGTAATAAAAGAGGGGAGTTCATTCAGAGAGGGGGACACAGTTCATTGGGAGCACTGTGCAGCGTTTTCTCTGTGATGAGAAGCTTCAGAGAGCATTTTGTTGTTCCTTTTTGAAGTCGACTATTCTCAGTTATACTTGGCTTCTTTTGTCTATTGAAGTCCATTTGTGTAACTTTCAGAGAGGAGGTCTTGAAGACTTTATTGTTAATATCCAGTTCCCGTGATTGTAAAGAGTCGACTGTCTTCTCTGTTTTATTTGGCTTCCCCTTGCTTTTGAAAGCCAATTTGTATTATTCCAGAGAAGAGGTCTTGCAGACTTTTGTACATACTGCTGAAATTGATTTGCAGAGTCCAGAACCATTTGTACCATTTTTAAAGCCATTAATTGGATCGGTTCCCATTGGAGAGGGACCCAGAGACGTAGCCCAGTGGAGGGGGTGAACTCCGTTATCAACTTCTGGTTGTGACTCTGTTTCTTTGTTTCCTTCCTTGTATCTGTCTATCAGTGTTGTGGTTTTTATTCCTGTTCTAAGCATTTAATTTTTGCTAATACTGTCTATTAATTAACCTATTGCACGCATTCTTTTACAATATACATTTAATGCACTAAAGTTGAGGTCCTACGGATCACGCCAGGAGGGATAGACACTGTAACCCTGGCTTGCTCTGGTCAATCAACCTGACAGCGAAAAGAACATAATCAAATCTCAAAAACAATAGGGTGAAGGAAAAAAAAGATCGTCGGATAATTCCAGCACTTAGGAGCCGTAACTTCGACATATCAAGTACAAGAATAAAGCAGACTAACTCCGATGCATCGGCGATGGATTCCAAAGGCACTCAACAAGCTAGATGATTCCATTTCCGCAATGTCAGAAAGATAGTCCACTATTATTCCGATATCGAAAGAATAGTTGACTAATCATCCAATATAGAAAAGTGAAAAAGACCAAGTTTTTAAAAGAAATTTCTGAACTCAGAGCAACTTTGGCAATAAAAAAATACTCCTAGTCCAAATTTAATAAAAACAAATAAAAAGGGGGGCCCTAAAATTGAAAATTTTGGGGAAAAAGTTGTGGCTGCAACAATTGGCGACTACCTCGTGAACACAGATCTCTGAACAATCTCCTCTTTGATAAACAGACTGCTCCAATGGCGCCACTTTACTAGATTTTTTCAAGATATCTGAATTCCCAAATGCAAGATTTATTCACTTTAATAATTGATTATAGTCCAAGTTGAGGAAAAAGGGGAACTAGGATTTCAAAGTTTGGATAACTCTTTCGAGGCCAGGAGTATGAGTTTCATTTTACCTCTGTCTTTGAGTAGTTTCCAACTTTAGACACCACAGGATCATAACATATGGTAAACAGATATATCCATTTATTCCTCATTCCCATGCCATTTTGCACTTTTTTGTGCTTTTGGACTTTTGTCCCCTTTTGAGTCCTCTTGTTTGCCTTCTTTCTGAATTTTAATTTAGGCTCCTCTATCCATAGTGTCCTTTTGTGTGAGAGATATTTTTTAAATTTCAGCTCACGGACAGAGAAGAACTTTGGCAATCTTATACATACTCATGTGGTTCAGTACAAGATTTGATACATATTGCTTTTCTAGGAGATTTTGACTCTTATTAACCTTTTGGATTTCAATTCATGGTATGGGATTATTTAAATATAATACCTTGTTTACCTTGCTTTCTTTCCATGGGTATTTTACTGTTACCCCCTAGGACAGTTTTTAATGTGAGATGAATGGAGCCTCAAAATAGTATTCTGGACCCTTTTTATCCTGAGTTATTTCACAACGATTTAAGCAGGACTTCAATGTGTTCATAACCATTTAGGAAATCTGCTAAACTTGAAGAAGTTTTTTCAAATATTTTTTTTTTTTTAACAGAAACTAAAAACAGGTATATATAAAAGGGGCTGGGCACAGCCATTCGTTACAAAGGAGATAGCTTCGGAAGTTTATGTACTGCAAAAAAACTGCCAAGGAGGGCTAACCATGGGACAGTCCAAAACACCCTGCATACTATCTGCTCAAAACTTCTAAAACTGTTAGAGGGATAAACCCTTACAAACTGCTGACATATTAGGAGACAAAAATACATGTAAACATAACTAAAGGGGACAGATTACTGCATGCTTCTGTTGTTTCTAGGCTGGACGACCGATTCCTCCTCCATGGGGAGGACCACTTCTGCAACTTCGCCATTGACTTCACCATTAATTCTGCTGGCCTGATGCATTTCAATGAATATCTGAAGATCCTCTTGGATCCTGTCCACTTTCCCATGAATTTCCCAAAGGCTGCTCTCATTGTCATCTATGCGAGCATCGTTGTTGCTTATTTGTTGAAAAGTATAGCTAACAGTGTCAGCCATTTTCTTTATCTCCTCGCTCATTTCTTTGGTGTCCACAACGTTAATGGCCAGGAGTTCATAGAGCCTGCGAAGATTTTTCTTAATTTCCGCCCATTCTCCTCCTTGGGCCATTCTGGAAGTCTCGGTCGAAATGGACAAACTAGCAAAAAGAATAAGAGGGACGCTGGCAGAATTGCCAAGAGATCTGCTATGGAACTCGACTGAGGGAAAAAAAGAGCTGAGCACCTCAAATTCTTGAAACAGAGAGGCTATACCTGGCTGAGAAGAGTCCAGCGAACCCACAGCGCCCAACACCCAACTCTGTCCGGAATCCAAAACCCGAATACTCCCTGAAGCACTTTGATCTGCAACCCAAAACACAGAGTGGTTTAATCCTGCACCGGAGGAAAGAGCTGTGATGACAAGCCACTCCTTTATCACCGAACGCGAGATGGGAAGAACCTGCCACGGGAGGCCCTGAAGCCACCCTTCACTAACACCCAAGACAACCTGCCCAAAAAATCGCTGAATTTCATGAGGGCCAATGTTTGCTGGAAGGGAATTCTGAAACGGCATTCTGGAATCGGGGAGGAGAGGAGAGCAAAGATAAGCGGGACACCAAACGTACGAGGGGTAAATGCAAATTACCCAAGGCCTTGAAGGCATTAAAACTGAAACAACCAGATGGAGGGAAGTTCGAGGAGGGAGCCACGCGGCGGTGATGAGGGAGCTGGGCTTTAAATGCATGGAGCCGACAAAGGACAAAGGAAAAGGGTGGACGATAAGGCATGGGAGGGGAGGGAATGAAGGGAGAAGGGAGAGGAAAGGGAGGGGTGAATCCACACCCAAAAAAACCATGGTTATATTCTTGAAACTAAGCCAGCACACCCTTAACAAAGGGGCAATCCAAAATTCAATAGGAAGATTAAGCCAAGGGGAGGTCTCCTGCTTCATTACGGGATGAATTTGTGAGAGGGGGGGTCCCCATCTTGTTTATAAACACCTTGAGGGAGGGAAGCCCCGATATTGGCCATAGCGTTGGCTGCACTATTATTTATCCAGAGAATATGCAAGGGCTCAAAGGAGTGGTGCATAAGATATTTTACTTTATTATACAGGTGACGACATTTAATTGCTCCCGAGGGGTAACCATTAATCAATTTGGAGATGACATGCTTAGAGTCTCCAAATATTAGAACCTTGTGATAGCTGTTAGCCTGAAGAAACTGAAGGCCTTGCAGTAGATCCAGCCACTCTGCTTCGTTATTGGTCCTGTTCCCTAATCCCCAGGCAAAGGAATGTTCTATATTTCCACCGAGGTCAAGGAGGAAACCCCCCCCCCACCCCCCCCGCTCCTGCCACCCCTAGTTTTTTCAAATATTATATGAATCAATAGTAGGCAGTCTTGTAGTCAAAGATTTTAGTTAATCCAGAATTCTGATGAACTCCATGCAACCAAAAGTCATGATGTTTTATTGATCATAAGCAAAACAAAAATTACAATCAATCAAAATCTAAGCAAATAAAGTGAACAACTAAAAAAATACTCTAAAGTAAGCAACAAACCAAATGTTTATTTATATACAAGAAAACAAAATAAAAAATGATCAAGAAAAATAAGGCTTGAGAAATAAACCATTCACTGGTAAGTTCTCTTCCCACCCATGTAAGTCTTGCAAATTGTAAGTCAAGGAGCCTAGCTTTGCTGAAATTTGAAAAGGGCCTACCCATAACTGCTGAAACTTGGTGTGCTTTCCCTTTTCATCATGCGGGTGATCCCACTTAAGAACCATATCTCCTACTTCGAACTCTTTGTTCCCAGCTTTGTGCTTGTCAAACCAATGCTTCACTATTTATTGTTGATGCTTAAACCTTTCCTTGGATTTAGCCCTAGACTCTTCTGACTTCAACAGATTATAGATTTTGATTTGTATAATTTCATTATCAGTACCCCTATACTCTTGGGATATTATGGAAGATGGCAATAGAATATTAGGAGGGAGGACAACTTCTTTTTCATAAACAAGAGTGTATGGTGACACACCTAAGGAATTCTTGGGTGTAACTCTATCATCCCAGAGAGCATTAGTTAACGCTAAATGCCAGCTCCTTCGATTTTCTATCATTGTTTTCTTCATAATTCTAATCAGAATTTTGTTTGTGGATTCCGCCAAACCATTTCCTTGTAGGTAATAATTTGTAGAATAATACAACTTAATTCCTTTTTCATTAGCAAACACAGTTAATATAATAGAAGAAAATTAATTAGCAATATTAAAAACCAGGGAAATTGGAACCCCCAAACCTGGTCATAATGTGGTTCTTTAAGAAATCCATAACTGCATCTTCATTTACTTTTCGTAACGGAATAGCCTCAACCCATCTGGTGAACTAATCAGTTGCGGTCAGAATATACTTGTGCTGCAAGGTGGAATTTGGGTTTATTTCTCCAATAATATCGATTCCCCATTGTTCAAATGGTTCTGAAATAATCACTAGTTTTAATGGTCCTGCTGCTTTAGCTTGTCTTCCAACACATCTCTGACAAGCATCACATTTTCTAACATGAGCATGAGCATCCTTAAACATTGTAGGCCAATAATATCTAGCTCTGAGAATATTATGTGTTGTTGTGTCCCCCAAAAAGTGACCTCCAGCAGGTCCATCATGCAATTCTGCTACGACCTTCTTTGCATATTCTTGTTCTAAGCACCTGAGAAAGACTCCATCGTAAGTCTTTCTGAATAGTACTCCATCAATGATCTGATATAAAGCTGATTTCAGACATAATGCTCTTCTTTGTTTGGGACTCCAATGCTCCTGCAAATATCCTTCTTGGAGGTAATGGACTAGGTCCCGATACCAGGAGTCTGGAGCTATAAACAGAGGAAATACATCCACCATATGTAGTTCAGCTTCATTATCCCAGCTGCTTTCTTCATTGTTTTGACCTTCAGTCATTAGTTTACACAATCCTTGTCCTTTAACTATGGACGCTAGTTTGAACTCAAGATCCTATTCTTGTAAAGCAGTCACCCAGTTGCCTCTTCTTTATCCTAATTCCTTTTGCACAAAAAGACATCGTATGGTTGCGTGTGGAACTACTAATTTGGTGCAATTATTAAGTATATATGGCCTGAATTGTTTTACCTCTTTAAAAACTGCATAAGCTTGTTTTTCAACTGCTAGATAATTCAATTCAGCCCCTTGCAGTCTAGTGCTCATAAATGATATGGGGTACTCATCTCCCCCATCTTCTTTCTATGTAAGCACAGCTAGTAATGAATCATCAGATGCAAAAGTGTACAGAATAAAATCCTTCTCAAAATTTGGACTTTTGAGTGATGGTGCATGAGCAATAGATGTTTTTATCTTGTTGAATGCATTCTTCTCCAAATCAGTCCATTTGAACTGCACACTCTGTTTAACCATTTGCTGCAAAGGTTTGACGATTTGAGCAAAGTCTAGTACAAACCTTCATACAAAGTTGATTGTCCCCATAAAATATTGCATACCCTTTTTATTATGGGGTAAAGGGATATGTTCTATGGCTTTAATCCTCTCCAGGTCTATGGAGATCCCTTTCTTATAAATGACATGACCCAGTAGCTTTCCTTCAGTGACTGCAAACACACATTTTTTGGGATTTAGTGAAATACCATATTTCCAGCAACACTCGAAGATCTGTTTCAAATGAGATGTATGCTCTTCTCTCTTTTTCGAAAATATTGTGACATCATCTAGATAAACCACAAAACTACGGCCAATCAGACCGTGGAAATCTATATCCATGGCCCTCTCGAATGTAGCTCCAACATTAATAAGTCCAAATGACATCCTCCTATACACAAAAGTTCCCCACTTGGTTCTGAAAGTGGTTTTAAGCCTGTCTTCTTCAGCTACTAATACTTGATTATAACCGAAGAATCCATCTAATAATGAAAACAATTCAGAGCCTGAAACCATCTGTAGTATTTGCTCCATGGGTGGGACCGGATAATTATCTTTATCTGATGCATGATTAACATTTCTGAAATCTACACAAAGTCTTATTTATCTGGACTTTTTCCGTACTGGTACCAAATTAGAAACCCATTCCGAATGTCTGACTTTAAATATGATTTTAGCATCCAGCAACTTTTTTACCTCACTTTGAATTAAAGGTTCCAGCTTAGGATGCATCTTTCTCAAAGGCTGTTGGTAAGGCTGGATTCCACCTTTGATTGGGATAACATGTTGTATGATCTTTGTGTCATAAGTTTTTAGATCTTCATAGGTCCAAGCAAACACATCCATGTACTATTTGAATAAGCTAATGAACTTACTCCTTTCGCCTGGAAAACAACACTTCCCCAAATTTACATATTTGGGTTCAGCTTCAGTCCCTAAATTTATCAGCTCAAATTGTAAATACGAGCTATGAGTCTTGACATTCACTGGCTTTCTGAACTTGTTGTCTAAATCAAACATTCGTTCCAAGGTCCTAACTCCTTTAGGAATAAATTTCCCAAACTTTAATTCTGCTTGATGTTCTTCATCATCTATTATTGCTCCTTTGAAAGTATCATCATTCATCAAACATTCCAAAATTTGTTGATCATTGTCAAAAACCTGTAAATTTGTGATCATATCTAGAACAGAAGGCCTGAAAAGTAATTCAATAGAGCATCTATTATTTGAAGGTACTAATCTTGTAGCTGAGGTAGCTAGTAATTCAGCGGCTGCATTCTTTAATCTAGGAATGGACACAATATTGAATGCATGAAAATTTATCAGTAAATCTCAAACTTCACTTTGGTAAGCTTTCAAATGTAGTGAAATGCAGTGTATTTTGTTCCGAATTCGCTTAACAATGATTTCAGAATATCCATATACTTTCAATTTTTTTACTTTCAGTTCTATTTCTTTTTTAAGTCCCTGAACTAGTGCTTCGTATTCGGGTATGTTATTTGTGCATTCGAATTCTAACCTACATGAAAGAAAATGTTTTTTTTTTTTTTTTTTTTTTGGATCAATCGGTACATAGCCAGCCCTTGATCCCTCCATTGTTTTAGAACCATCGAAATAAAGAATCCAAAAAAATCTACTTCTACTAAATTTGAATTACGAACAACATCTGAAACTAAATCTACTATGTTATAGTCAATCTCATCAGGCCGTGAAAATCGAAGGAGATTGGGTTGGATCTCAGGTATACTATTGGCTTCTTTAGCTTGGTAATTTCCAGGTTCCAGTTTAATGAAATAGTTTCCCAACACAGAGTTTACTAGTTCATTTTTCCCTTCTAACTAAGTCACATTATATTTCATTTGAGGCTCTCTTAACACTTTTATCTGATTTGGACTTCCTTTAAAAGGCAACCACAAATGTGACCAATCCGATGTAAAATATCCTTCTAACCTTGTTGACTAGTCTCGGCTCAAAACTAGACCATAAGCATCTGGTATGTCTGCTACTACAATGTCCATGTATTGACATACCCTCTCATCTACGAATAAGTGAATCAGAACATCCTCCATTTCTCCTATTACCTTTACAGTTTTTCTGTCAAATTGAAGAACTTGCCAAGTGGATGGTTTAGGTTGACCATTGATTTTCTTGCAGACTGAAAGTGGCATAACATTGACTGATGCTCCTGATTCCACTAAACAGTTATGCACATTATAGTTGAAAATTTCAAAGCTTAGGAGAAATGCTGGAGCTTTATACTTAGATTTCCCTCCTAAACTTACCTCACCAACCTCTTCCTCAGGTTGGTTGTCACTGGGAGGCTCCTCGTCTAATGTCTCAAGTGCTTTTAAAAGCTTCTCTTTTTGCTGAGGTAAATTGCACATTTCAAACAATGAGATATTCGCTTTAGCCTTTTTAATGTCTTCCACAATATCATATCCCATCTCATGTTCTTTGAGATTCTTCTTGACATTATCAATCTTACTTTCAATAGGCTTTAGAGGTGTGTTGATTTTCTTAGGATCCTGACTTGAAATGACAAATTCAGGTATTTTAACAAAGTGTTGTTCTTTATCCTCTTCATGTTTTCTTGAAGTTTCTTAATCTTAGGAAGTATTTAATTATATTCTTTTAACAGATTCTGACTTCTTTTTGTTACATTAGTTTCTGGTGTTTCTCAGTTGTATTGGAAAATCTTCATCTTCCATATCAAACATAGAGACACAGTCTCATAAAACTAAGGTATCTTCTTCTTGTTTTTCCATAGGTTCATGATATTTTTTCTCCTCCTCGCTAGTTTCTGTCAATTTGGAGTCCAATAATTGATTCATTACTAATGTCATAGAATTAATCCATTGTGGGCAATTCTTCTCAGAATGAGGCTACTGATGAAAGGTACAAAAATTGTCCATGCCTACATCAGTTAAATTCATTGCCGAAGGACTATGTGGAGGAGGTTTAATTCGACTGTTGTCTTCCCTTTTTTTATAATAGGGCTTATATGGTTTATGAGCCTCTTTTTCCTTTTCTAAATCTATCACCCTGTTGGATAATTTCTGCATCATCTTCACCATGCCTTCGAAATCCTGTGATCGCTCATCCTTAGGCTTAGTCAGCAATAAAGGTTTCGTGTTTCCAAAAGTCTTCTCTTCTGACTGCACATGGTAATTTTATATACTCTCCATCTCTACCTCTACCTTCTCAGCTTCTTCATAGGTTTCTGCTAATGTAGGTCTAACCGATATTTTGGAAAACATGGCTAGATCAGATCCAAGAGCTGAGGTATAGTATTCAATTAGGGAATTTTCAGATGGTTTATCAACTGCAGTGAAATTGTTTAGGTAAGAAGCAAATATTTGAGTGAAATTGTGCACTCTTTCTTTCCTTTCCTTCTTTAGAGCACATAACCCTTTCATTAAAGTTGCATGAGTTTTCTGGATTGCATATTTTCTTCTAAATAGTCTCTCAAAAGTATTTCAATCTGTGATTGAATTTGCAGGTAGAGAAAAATACCATGAGGCTGCTTTTCCTTTCAGGGTGTGAGGAAACAATCTACAGACCACATCTTCATGCTCTCCATCTCGTAGTCCTTCTACAGCCAAGTAAAAACTCTGCAAATGATCATCTACCAGAATTCCTTCACTTGGTTCAAACTTGGTTAACATCTTGTCAAAATATTGAGGCAAATCATGCAAGGGAGGTGTCAGATTTAAAGGCAACCTATCCCTCCAAGTGGGTTGTGGAGGTGGCTAGTTTGCATTTACATTAGCCATGATTCTGAGTGGAGTATGCGGTTGGGACTGAACAAGGGTTTGGAAAGGTGAACAGTAAGGGGAATTTGGATCTAATTGATCTAAAGGTTTGTCAAATTCTTGTAAGGCTACTTCTACCAATTCTTCAAGATCTTCTACCAACATAGAGTCTTCCAATTAAGGGCGATCTTTCTTCTAATACTCTCTTCTAGGAAGTACAAAGATAATAGGTAATCCTCCAATCTTTTTCGCATATTCCATGGTAATTCTCCTTAAATCATCAACCACTTCGTTATTGATGGGATATAGATACCCTTTTTCTTTATCTTCAGGAGTGGGTTTGTGAAGCAAACTGATTTCAGAACTGTCACCGGTGGAGTAATTTCAAGAAAGTGGGCTTCCTCGACCAGCCATGC
Source organism: Pseudotsuga menziesii (assembly GCA_001517045.1). Lineage (NCBI taxonomy): Eukaryota > Viridiplantae > Streptophyta > Pinopsida > Pinales > Pinaceae > Pseudotsuga > Pseudotsuga menziesii. Next base: position 170,604 of record LPNX010678753.1, read on the forward strand.
ACTGGTGGCCCTCCTTCTAGTGCCAATACTGTTGTGGCCTGGAAAATCGCGGGTAACAATATTAGGGATTCTCCCCAATAAATGTTCCCAATTAGCTCGTTATTCTTTGGTATGCGGAATCTGTCTAGTTTACGGTCCGGCTACCATAGGTCAAGTAACGATTAAAGTATTTTACCGGTTACAGCCCGGTCCACCGTGTATATTTTTTAGTTTTTTTAATGTTTAAGTATGATGTGCAAGTTCCTAACTAAATGCAGACGATAGAGATAGCGAGGAGGGTCACAATGTGATGCACAGGTTCTTACCTCTCATCTTACCTTTCTCGCTTCTAAATCACAAACAACAAGAAACTAACTAAGACTCACTAACCTATCCCTAGGGATAAAAACTATCATTAATGGTGAGTAATGTATTGTATTGCATACATAAAGAAAATCGCAGATAGTTTTTAACGTTTCTGAACACATGAATATCAATAGAAATATAAACAACAAGATAGCTTATTGTTAATTAAAACATTCATTACTCAATGTGGAAATTTCACCAAATAAACAAGAGCACATTCATAACATGAAAGAATTCAATAGGTTAGAACGATCTCACAGTTCATGGAAACAAGCTCAAAAAAGAAATAGTTCATATCCAAGTAGCCCATAGAAAACATTTGAAAATCCACATAACTTTATCCAGCATAAACATATACTCTTTGTCATAACCCCAATTTTTCACAAAAATTTAAAATTTCGAAATAACATAAAATGCTAAGACTGTAGTTTATTAACAGTTAACGATTAGCAAAAGGAGAAACAATTAATAAATTAAATTTGCATAAACTCCATTATGTTAATTCAGCAGTTTTCTCATTAACACAATCTTAAGTTTATATTGCGCATTAATTCTATATTTGGTTTACTAATGAGTTCTATTTATGATAGTAGGTGGAATCTGACTTTGAATTTCTGGGGCTTACTTAGCATTTATGCTAACATAGATGGATTATTTGTTCTTACAGTTTTACAGGTATAAATGACCGAGTATTGTCTTTAATCTTATAAAGCATCCTGCAATATTTCTATTTGCAATTAATAATCTTAGATTATAAGCTGTTGTAATCCAACCTACTTCTGTAAGGTAACACAGTTTGTTTTCTTCTGTTGCTATAGTAAACGAAGTTTAGATGATAGTATTTCTTCCTGTAGAATATGTAGCGACAGTACTACTTCCTTTGGTTTTAAACAGTTTATTTTATCTGCTTGATATTCTTTATTTTCAAAATGCATACCCTAGCAATTCTATATTACATTTCTTGTATTTGGTTCTATATAAGAACTGTCACATACCCCAATTTTGTAAAATAATTTTAAATGTTTTAATTATATTCTTGAGACATTATGTTAAATTAAATGCTAAGTAGGAACTGATGACTCAACAGAGTCAAAAGAAGTGGAATGTAATTATGAATATTTTATTATTAATAAATAAAATATGGAGACAATAGCATGGGAGAGCTGTTAATAAGAGGTTACTGGTCAAACTGGTGGATGGAACTAGGTGGAGGGTAAAAGACAAGTGGAAGCATCCTCAAACACTTCCTAAGTTGCAGGTGAAAACTTCCCTATAATTGGGGTCATGATCCCCCAAGAAAGTGGGATCAGAGCAGGTGGGTCAATAAATGACAACTAACCCAAAAAGACCTAGGCAATATTTTAAAAGTACCCAATGAATAGAGCTGAGGCTGCTCAGTTATTTTCCAGAGAATAATCATCCAGGTCGAATGCTATTCAGGAAAATTCATTGGGGAAAAAGGGAAAAATAGTAAGGAATTTGTTCTGAGAGGAATGCTGCAGTAACTTGGTCTATTACAGCTTGTTAGCTGGGAAAGCTTACTGATAATTTCAGGATTGATACTAAGTTTGAGACGGGTATTTGACTATTGCTGCACCTAGTTCCAGCCAGGGAGACCAGAGCAAGCTCGGGGGTCCTGAGGAGTTGTTGTTTGAGCGCTCTCCAAGAGTTGGAAGGGAGGAACGGCCTCCTATTACTGTTGTTGCCCAAGTTTAAACAGGTTCTGTCACCTAACTGTCTTTGTTGTAATAACTGGGAATGGTTGAATGTTATGTTTGTAGTTTATGATATAAATATTTAGCTGGCTTAGTGATGTAAATGCTTTTAGTTTATCAGTAATAGAATCTTTTGATGAAAAATAAGAACCCACTGTGTTTTTCCTCATCTGGGTTTACCAGACCGTACTCCAACATAGGGGTAAAATTATAATAAAGATGGTATGATGAGATTGTAGAATAGTATATTGTTTCTTTACCTATTATCAGGAGAGATATTTGTTTTACTGACAGTAGCATGTGCTCATAGATAAAACTATTTCTTTGTACAGTATTTTACTTTCAGTAATTCTATTATTTTTAAGAACAAATAGAAGAGTATAATAATCTCTCTAGATTAGGGTTAGACTAGATTTATCTACTGTTAAACCATACAGTTTCTTTCTTCCAGATTAGAATAATTTCACTATTATATGTCTAATAACAAACTGAAAGTAGAAATAGTTAAATAATGATTAAATCCTACTGTCAAACCAATCTAGTCTAGATTTTATGTATGTTTAGTGATGTAATCATTTCATTATTTTTCTTCCTTTTTATTTGGACTGAGCTCGAACAGTTTCCAGAGCTGTTAATCTAACTTTATTAAAATGTAAATGAATGTTACTATCTATGTTTATGAGATAGACTCTAGATAGACTTAATTAATTACTTTGTATATAAATAAATAGTATAACTAATAAGACAAACTAAACACGAAAAGAACATATATAGTATTAGCATAAATAGCAAAGGAAATAAAAAACAAAATACTATCTTTTATATGCTTATAAAATAAACTAAGGATATTAACTTAGAGGCATTAGTACTCTTAAGAAAGATAACATCGTTATTATATTAATAATAATATACTTTTTATTTTTACATTTTAGGAATATTAATATTTTAACCTAAAGTAATGTTCTTATTACTTTATTTGCAACCCTAAACTAATTATACTTTCTGTGTTACAAGTATACTGACAGTACCTAAAAATATTGTTAACATAAAAACCCTATATCTTTGAAGGATATAAACCATATATCAACACTTACATTTTTTCTTATTTACAGGTAAGTCAAGTTATAAATCAGGTACAGAAACCCTAACAGTAATATCAAGAGTAAAAATCAAATACATATATGTACAAGAAATAAATGACAGGATGGAAGAATGCTCGACCATCGAGCTTAACTTCATATTATCAATATAACTAGTAACCCTCACATTTGCAAAAACGCAGTACAACTTAACAGTAATGTAAAAAGGGACGGAGTGAATTTCTTTACTGTCAACAATTAGGGTAAAAACCCTATTCATCCCAAATATACACAGATTATAACTGTAAAATCCAGTTCGGTAATAATAACTCACGGCCGTACTGAAAATTTACACGAGGCTTTTATAGCCTGTTCTTTTACTTTAAACACAGTACTATTTACAAAACAAAATGTACACTCACAGCCGAAGCTGGAGAGCCCCACAGTAAGCGAGGGTCTTAACAAACTATGAAAAACAGCGAAGCAAACAGCCAAAACAACCAAAACCCATGAGAGTCTTTCAAGCCGCAACGACCAACCCTTAACTTTCCATGAGGGTTTGAACAAGATGGGACGGCCATGGAAAAGTCCAGGCTTACCGGAGGCTAGAAAACTATTCCTATCTCACACTGCTCTCCCTCGAATGTTGAAGCTGTCACCTGTAACAAGAGCATTTTAATATTAATACCTGCTTACAGAATAGTTTCTTATAAATGTAAGGAAATTAACTATGAAGTACTATAAGTATTAATAGCTTCGTACCTAGAATTTGAGGGAAGCGTGACCTCCTACAAACAAAAAGATAACCACCAGTGCGAGTAGAAGGAGACTCTTCATCACTGCAAGAAGGTAGGGAGAAGTTACTGACAGAGTTAACAGCCACAGCGACGGGGTGTAAGAAAACGTGGGGAGATTTCACAGTGATAAACTAGAACTTAGCAGAGAAATCCACATTGCTCCCTAACGAGCCGCAGAAGGAATAGCACTCATACAATAAGGATTTTTCGGAGAATAGTAAGCTAATGAAGGTAAAGTATGCAGGATAGCAGTTGCAGCATACTCACAGTGACAAGCAAAGGGAGGTTCCGCAGCCAAACGACCGAAGCCAAGAGCGATGGAGCAGGAGACCGGGAAAAGAATGATGAGTTAGGGTTAGAGGTGGCCCTTTTAACCTCACGATGCTTGGATGAAACTATGCCATGTCTCATTGTAAATAATTTGCACACGGTGGGTAATTTCCCATAGTCGTCTAGGAGCAAGCACGAGGAACGACTTCATCAATCATTTGGCTCGGTTCCAAAGGTTCTACTATAGTCATCAGCTGAGGTCAACCTATCATTTGCATTATGATAACAAGAACTTGTTAATACATATATAAGCCCTGCATTATAGCTCACTATTGGCGTAAAGGTTAAACAATTCATTGAATACTTTATGATATACCATCATTTAGATTTTGCAAATCGTGTTTTAATTCTATGTTCATCGTGGGTATAGCTAGCATTATGACATAGAACTTCATGACATGTTATTTCTTACATAGTAAATAATTGATGAAATATTATACATTATCAAAAATAATAAGTTCACAACATAACTTTTTTTATACAAACTTGGGATGTATGAGATAAAGGTTTTTAAGAGTTTATCTTTAGAGCTAAATCCTTAACTTGTTATGACATGGTCTTATTCATGACCTTTCCATCCAGGTGAATGACTATTTTGTCATTTAACTCTTACAATCTTAAATGAAATAATTTTGTAATTTGTTGTAGAAGGAAAACATAATACCTATGTTTAAATAAGAAAAATACTTATACAAGTATTCACCCAACATCTATATTTTAATTATAGAATACACTAATGGTTGATATTAAGGGTGTTGTAGAATCGACCATGGTAAGTATATTGATAGTAATGTTAACCCCTTTGGTCTTAATTATCTATGAATAGAAGTTGGTAAGTAATACAAAAGAAAATAATAACAATTACTTGATGATTGTTTTTCCTAGAATAAAGGTTCTTAACCAAGAAATTGTAACATACAAGGGTTAAGCTTTTAATCTCTTTATTAACGAATTTACCAACATAAATGTTAGACCAATAAATGATTATGTTATGCATTCTTTTAAGATAGTAGCCACTAAGTACAGGCCCACTTATTTGATATGAAAGGAATAGAATAAAAACCTGTTTACAGTAAGTTATCTATCTGACTAAAAATAAACTTAGTTTTGGAATAGTTATTGCAAAACTAAAACTTGTGTTTCAGGTTGAGCATATCTTTCCCAAAGGGCAGGTTGAAATAAAGTCGTAATTCCCTTAAACTTCAAAAGTTGAAGATGGAGACAGTAATACGTAAACCACTTATTAATATACATTACGATGTAAATGTATGTGTGCAATTGGAAAGTAATTGTAAATTCTATGACTCTGCCCTTTTCTACTCTATTTTTATAAAGAGTTTAATTGAAGTCTTTTAACATTTGACTTCCACGATAAATATCGAATAATACAGTAATATTTAAGAACCATAAAGTACCCCCACTAGAAAGATGGACAGTTATTGAGTTTACCTCAGTAAGCATTGAAAACTGTTTAAGCATTTATCTTCCTACTGAATTTTTATTTTTGCGACGTACTTGTATTTTAACACTTTAGAACTTCGACAAGCTGCAATTGAACTTCTTACCTGTAGTATGTAAGAACAGGAAAACATTCTGCATTAGCTCGAAAGCTAAGTAAGCCCAGTTTTGCATGACAGCCCCACCTTGTGGTCGCAAAAAGAAAACAAGTTAGTAAACTGAAAAGAACTGTTCTATCACTAAACACAACCAACAGATAATTCAAATACTAAGCTGGTAACATATAACTAATTTCATAATTATTTAACTGTAATTTTGAAGAATTGCATGCATTTTGAATTTTTTTTAATTTTTCGGAAATTTGGGGTTTTGACAACTTCCAGGGTTGGTGTTTCTCTTATCAAACCAATATTTTCATCTTATGTTAACCTTAGTAATTTGGTAAGAATGTAAAACTATACTCCAAGTAATGAGAAGCTACCACAACGTCTAAGATAATATCTCATGGATCTATATTTAAGTAAAAGAGTTCATAGGAAAATGTTATTACATTTCACTTCGCCATTGCATAGTTTGCTATCAAAACTTTGCTAGTTTCTATGATTTAAAAACGTGCATAAACTACTTGTTTATCGACATAAAAGATTTTATTAGTGTTACAATTGCATAATACTGATGAACCTACCCAAACGACACTATGCAAATTACTCTAGTTGAAAGCTGTGTAATCATTTACACCACCATGAAGGGAACTGGAACTATTAGATAGTTATTCTTACACTATTCACTAAACTATTTATAAGACAAAGATTTCATACTTATCTTAAAATACTATTGATGACAACTTAGTTATTACACAACCTATATACCAATGATGATATCTTTATATAAACTTTGATGAGTTGTAACCAATACAAAAGAGGTTAATACCTATATAGGGATTATTCGCATTACTATGATAAATGTTTATATAACCTTTTAATATCTCCATAAGTCAATTATTAGTGCAAACTTATAATAGAGAGTACATGATTCTCATGAGATTACTAATATAATCTCGTATCATTGCTTACCAATAAAATATGTAAGATTTCTTTTGGGGTCACGAGGATATAAGGTTATGATTTGTGTTAAGTCAATGTTATAATAACGTTGCAACCCACGCCAAAACGAGCTATGCACCAAGCATTTAATGATTATAGTATGATTTGAATCCTATGCAAGGTATAATGGGTTTTGATGAAATCATTGGGTGAATAAAATGATTTTTTATGGAATGCAGGTGACTATGGAAAGTCGACCCACTGCATGATGATAATGTTGCAACCACGTGGATGTTTCTTGTCCATGCACTGGTTGCATAAATATTTTTAACCCTAACCCTTGGCTCATTCGATCTCCATCATTTGCGTTGGCCCTGTGGGCTGCTCTGCAAGCTCCCATGGCGGTCGTGAGTTGCATATAGCTACAGAGGCTCCCTCGCTGGTGTTTGTCATGTCTTTCTCCCTTGAGTTGATTTCTATCATTCGCCTTCACTGTAATTTCTTTCTTTGGCCAGAGTTCACTGCTACTCCTTGCACATGGCTTACGGCCGCTTGAAACTCCCTTTTACTGCTCCTTCTGTCGTGGTCTGTCATTGGTGACAGCTTGAGCTTATGGTGTGTGAATGCAAAGCTCCTTCGTCGTAGGGTTTTATTTTTCCTACTTGTATGATGGTAAAAATACAACTCCATGCTTAATATCTTCTTCGCAGCCTTTGCTTAGGCTTACCCACACCTCTTTATGCTCGTTGTGGTGTTACTGTTCATCCAGGGCTCCATCGCTTTCACTTCCAGTTAAGGTGAGTAAAGAAAATGATAATTAAGAGCTAAGGCTATTTATTGTTCTTCTTGCATAAGGTTTTTTGAATTTTAAAAATAACTTGGGTTCTTTATGATGCAGGTTGGCTCGTCTCCAAGGATTACCATCGTGCTGTATAATGGCTCCACGATTCGTTCACGGTAAGCTACGGTTTCGAATCTGGATTCCCCTGCTTGTATAGACTCTTGCAGTTGGAATGTCTCGGCCGTGTTGCACCCAGTATTAGGTTGATGTCCTTCATTTTTTTTATAGCTTTTGTTTTGGTTAAAACCCTTGCTTATCGCAAGGTGACTTCGGCTTTAAACTCAAATTTGTGAAGCTCTCCTCTCGTATTTGTGAAGAACTTACAATTTTGTAATATTATGTTTATACTCCAAAGCATGATGTGAATACTCAATTCTTAACTGAGATTTTGTACTTTGTTAATGTTTGACTTACATTCGGCCTTCGGGCTCGTGGATATAATGTAAATAATTTTAGGACAATCTGTCTTAAACTTAACTTTGTTCTCCTTAATGTAATTGTATTTTATCTTTGTGTAAATAAATTTAAATTTTTCTTTTAATGGTTATATAAAAAGAAATAATTTACTGCTTATCTTGGGTTGCTACTGTAATGGTTTTGTATATTTTAAAGAAAACTGAGTAATTTCAGCTCAGAATTACGAGCTAGGGTTTTAACCCTATTTAACTTGTAAAAAGATATTTTTGTATTGTTAAAAAATATATTAGATGACTCTTAATAGAATTTTAAACCATTTCAGTACTCAAGAATTTCCAGGTTAGGGTTTAATGAATTAAACTCTGGTTCTTACTTTAAGATTCCTTCCTTTGTTTAAAGAATTATTAATTTATAAATGATATTATTTATGTAATATTATTATCTGTATATAATATAAATACTTAAGCTTGTATGTGTGCATACACTTATTTTATAAAGACTATGACTAATTTGTATTAATTTAGTTCATTCAGTAGTATTATTTCGGTTAACTTACTAAGAAATGAAATAAGGGTTACAACCCTATCATTTTCCTTTACCTATATAATTTGTCTGTAAAAGTTAAAGGACAGTTCCTCGTTAATAATACTTGAAGCATAGGTTACTAAAGTATCTTAGTTGTTTTTATTCTAAATAAAATAATATTGTAAGAGCTAAATAAGTTTTTTATTAAGATATTCATTATCTTGAATTAATTTGACTTTAGAATTTAATTAGGTTATCAAACTTTACTTAGGGTTCGAATAGTTGCAGGTTAAGTTAGCTATTAATATTAGTAATAGATATAAACTAACAGAACCATACTTAAACCCTTACTTAACATAAATAAATAAGAATTATATCTAAGATGTTTCTATTTCCTCTATTTCAGGTTAGAAGTATAGTTTGTAAAAGAAAGTACTGTGTAAAAGAATAACTTACCTACTTGAACACATTTCTATCAGTAAAGTAATATGACTATTTCTTTTTCTACCATTCTTAATACACAGTCTGGTTTTAACGATAACCTAACTAAGCAGATTAATATTCTTTTCTAGAAGCAACTATCTACAGAAAGAAAAGATTCCAACACTCTGAAAAACATAAGTAACTCTATTCATTTCAGATTTCTTTCCTATACTTCATCCATTTTAAACTATACTACCTGTGCTAGAGTACAGTCTGTTCCATTCCAGATGTGGAAAAACACATATAGGATTATTCTTCATCAAATACAGATTCAGCATTCAAATAACTAAAAGATTACAAGCTTTAACAGTTCACTACAAAACATATAAATTATTCATTCTCAAATATAAACTTTTAACACAGTAAATAAAAGACTGTAGAACCTGTTTAAAGCTGGACAAAAACAACGTTGGGAGGTCGTTCCTCCCTACCAACTCCTGGAGAGCGCTCAAACAACGACTTCTCAAGACCCCCGAGCCTGTTCCTGGTCTCCTTGGCTGAGAACTAGTGGACCATGCAACAAGATACTAGTCCAATGACTCAGTACTAACTCTGCACTCAGCAGTAAGATCCTTCAGCTGAAAAGCTGTACTAGATCACTTTCTGTAGTTTACACCTCAAACACATTCCACAAATTCCCTTCCCAATGAAATACTCTGAAGTACATTCACCTGAATGGTTCTCTTCCTGGAATGAGCAGCCTCAGCTCTCTTCAATGGGTATTTTTATTAAGATTTCCTAGGTCTTTTTTGGGTTAATTGTCATTAATTGAGCCACCTGCTCAGATCCCACTTTCTTGGGGGATCATGACCCCAAATGTAGGTAGGTTTCCACCTGCAACATTGGAAGTGTTTGAGGATGCTGCCACTTGTCTATTTGGTCTCCACCCAGTCTCCTCCACCAACTTGACCAGTAAACACTCTTTTAACAACTCTCCCAAGCTGTTGTCTACACTTTTATTTATTTATAATTAAAATATTCAGAATTACATTCACAACCTTGACTCTAGTGAGTCACAATTTACAACTTAGCATAAAATTTAACATATTGTCTTGAAATAAAATCAAATATGATAATTTTTTTTTTTTAAATTGGGGCATGTGACACTCTTTATTGTAAAATGTATTAGTTCTTCTTACAATACTTCCTCAAGATAGTCTGGAAAAAAGTCTTCCCTATCTAAAAATCTCCTATACTTATACAAAAGCAAAAACTCTTGGGCTGCCCCTCATTGTCTCTTGACCTTCCCCAACCTTTCTTTTCCAAAAATTTGTCCTATAGCTTGTGTACAAAATTAATACAATATATTACATTTTAATCACGATTCCTAAAACATTTAATGAAGAAGTCCCAGCTTACTCATTGGTGAATTTTTTCCATGCATTAGCATCTGCTGCTATGCTTTCAAACCCGAAAGGCTCAAGGAATCGAATGTTAATCTCGTACTTAGCCGCTTGGGTCTTCAGCCCCTCTTTTCTAGCAGGAATCAGGTGCAGCTGGTCCTCTAATAAATGTATGCTCACGGCTACATGTGCTACTACATTTTTCAATATCCATTCATCCAAGTCCTTGACCTACTGGATCTCTTGTTCATCTTCTTTGTATCTTTCTTGTAAATGTTTTAGAAACAGCTCATGCTCAGGTAGCACCTCCAATATTTTCTGAACAGAAGTCTGACACCGATTATATATGAAGAGCACTCTCCTACAAAATTCAGCGCAAGGAGTCTTTGTCTTCTTTAATATTTTTTTAAATTCCTCTGCGACATTACTAGTGAATTCCATTAACTCATATTCTTTCTGCAATTTTGGTTGATCTTTAATGGCTAGGTCTGTGGGGGATTCTTTATTGGTTTCTACCCAAACCATTCTTCCCTTTAGACTTTCCAATATATCCTAAGTCCTATCCAGGAAATATTAAGTGGTATTTACAATCTCCTCCAGCCTGGTGTCTATCTGCAAAACTTTGCATCTTTCATATTCTATTTGTATTTGTATTTGATAGATCCTTTTCCTAAGAATCAGAACATGCTCCTTTAAGGGTCAAATATCAGCTTTCTACTCCATAGCACCCTTTAGTTATGTGGTCAATGAATTTATTTGTCTTCTAAGGCTGCCATCTGCATTTGATATTGCTTCTCCTTTTCTTCTGCAGTGGCCTTCTCTATTTCCAGTTCAGTAACCTTGCTCTCCAACTTGTTCTTTTCTTCGTTTAAATTTCCACATGATAGCTGAAGGTTATCCTTTTCAGTATTTAAACTCTAATGCTCCAGCTATAGCTTTTGCAACTCTGCCAATGTAACTTGAGAACTCTTCTTTGTATTTTCTGCAGATATTGCTAAAGCATCCTTATCTGCTTGCAGAGTTTGGCATTCTTTCCTTGAAACCTTGACTTCTCCTATCATGTCTTCATATTTTTTCTTTAGCTTCTGGCTTTCATTGCTTTCCTTCTTTAATGTTTCCTTCAGCTAGGCTACACTCTTCTGTGACTGCTCTAGATCAGTCATGATTCTGTCTATGTTGGCTTTGGTTACTAAGGTTAAAGATACCCCATATATTGCTATCAACCGTCAATCCTTATGAGTACCATGTACCATTGTCTTGTTTGCCACCATCTTCCCTAGATTTCCTCTAGTATCTACCTTTTTCTCAGTCCTCTTGACAATCATTTTATTTTCTTTGTCATAGAATATGGTATTAAAATCAGGTACTTCCTCTCCTTCGGTAGGCATGAAAGGAATCAAATCAAATTCAGAAATTGAAACTTCTCCTAACATACTACCAGAAGGGACAGCATGCTCCAAGGGATCAAGCTCGGACTGTCCTTGTTCTTGATCTATAGGATCTTGAACTTCTTGTACATCAACCTGCTCTATGGGTTGCTTCTCCTTTTGGGATTATGTTAGCTTGAAGCCCTCACTTTCTGTCTGTTTCTTCTTTATTTCAGCTTCTTCTTTTCATTTCCTTTCTTCTTCCTCCTTCCTAGCTACTTCTTCTGCAGCTCGTTTCTTTTCTTCTTCTTCAATTCTTAACCAATTTTTTGCATCCTGTACCAATCTGCTAGCATATTCTTCTCTTTTCTTGGCCTCTTCTTCTTCTAGCTTCTTAGCTTTTTCTGAAGTCTTTCCTTTCCCACCCATAGTTGTTATCTTTTGCTTGAACCTTTTCTTGAGGGTTGTTATGTTCTTTGCATTGCAGAATGTCTCCTCATCTTTGTCCCAGAAGTCAGTGTACTCAAAATTGATTCCATCTTCTTTGCAGTAGTCAGCTACTTTGTTATGGGAATCATTTCTATGAAAATTCATTTCTCCAAAGTGAAAATATTCTAGATCTTTAGCAAACTCTGTTGCCTGCTTTACCCTTGAAATCTTATAGCTTCCAAGGAAAAAAGGTACTGCAGGGTACATTTCCTTCTTATGTTCAAACAAAAAAATTCCTACTCCATCTATGTACAACTGTCTAACTGCCTCCTTGTGGAGTACATAATTTGTAGCATATTTTGGGAGCAGAGAAGGAGCCCGGGAGCCACCATACATCCTTACATACAATCCATCCTATGTTAAATAATAATCCTCGAACTCTTGTATGACCTTAAATTCTTCTTTGGACATGAAATTACATCCAATTAGGAAAATTAGAGTATATAGGGGCATAATGAAATTCTCACAAATCTCCCTATAATAACTGTAATACTTATGTGCCCAAAACAACTTATAAGCCGTGTATACTGGGGTTCTGTCCTTCTCCCAATTGCATTTCAAAGCAGGGAAAGCCTCGGTGCACAATATGTAATCAATTAGAATAGAGCTCATATAAAATTAATATTTCTTCTGAGATACTCCTCCTTATACATGCTGAAAGGATGTTCGACACTATACTAGCCCAGTTGAAGATGGTTCCTTGTGTAGCAACGAAAAAGATAACCGGTATCCAACCTATCTTCAAACTTTTGCCATTTGCTCGACCAAAAATCCTGTTAAGCATCAAAGCAATAAATCTGTACAGAGCTCAAAGAGTTGAGGTGTCATATTCTCCAGAAGGTCTGGTTCTAAAAATTTTCCCTAGGATCATCATCCTCTTTACCATCTCTACCAAGTCCACACCTACCTCCTTTAGCTAACTTTCAGTTAGATAGACCTGTGGTGAAGGTAGATGGTATGCCATAGACACATAGGCAGGGTTGTATGCAGCATAGCCTTACTTTGCAGTGTTTTCTAAGATCATTTTCATCACATTTTCCCTAGGCAGAATCCAACCTATTACTTCTGAGCAGGGAAATAATTCGGGCATCATAGCTACTTTCATCAAAGATGACTTTTCAATGTTAGCATAGATCGTCAGTTCTTCAAACCCAACATCAGGTACATTCTGGTTTGAGATCATTCTGAAGATTTCTCCCTGTTTGTAATCTGGTTCAACTCCAGTGGTGGCTTTGGTGTCTTCATAGATGAACTCTACCTTGGTGATTATTTCTACCTCGGGCTCTTCTTCAGCCACCTGAGCTTTCTTCTTCTGTCTCTTTGGCATGTTGTTGTTATAGCAATCAACCTGTCATATTCAAACAACATGTTTTAGGCTAACTGAGCTCTAGCAAGTGATTATAGCAATACATAAGAACATATACAAATTTATTTACCTATTCGACATGCATGTTGTTAAAATAGGTTAAACACAGTCTTTATGACTGAATGATTTAACAAGAAAAACCCTACAAACTGCGTCCTAAATCTACCTAAGCTCCACTATCTCAAAACCTTAATCGACCGAAAAAATTCTTCGTCTCACACAGGTGTTTATCAAGCTTATTCTACCGTTGCATCAACAGAACTCTCAACCTCAAGACAGCTAAACCTTGCGCAGAAATTGTCTTCAAGAAAATCCCTAATCGACTAAAAGACCTCCTGAATCCCATGGGACACTGTAACTAAGGGAAAAACTGCTTCTTAACCTCTTGCCGACCATCAAGTGATCAATAAAAATGTTGTGCAGTCGGCGAAATGCCCGTCTGCACCATGCCCTAACAACTCACACAAGAAACGCAGATGCATCCATAACGCTTTGACGGCATACAGACTCAACCTCCCACGAAATGAGACCTCAAACAACGGGCCATGCCCTTAATGGTGTAAAATATCCATAAGACACACCATAGTCATGCAAAATACTAGCCCCCTATGCTGTAAAACCTAACCTGCAGAAACCTAATAGTTCAAAATCAACCAACAACAACCAAAGTAACAAAACCATGGGTAACCTACCTGGTAGTAGCGATGCAACTGACTGGATGAGATGAAACTCAACGGGTGTAGAGCAGAGCGAACAAGGTTTTGACAGCTATGCACACACAACTTCTTCAGACTGCTTCCACAATGCAAACGACAAATCCCAATGCAAATGACAAGTCATATGGCCATATATATATACCCATGACCGGGCGGGAAACTATCGACGGACAAATATTAAACCCATTGGAAGAATAAGCTGGAGGATCACTGCAATAGCGGGTACGAAACAATCTACAAAACTAGAATTACTCACTAATCTCGGACGTCGAAACCACTAAGTTCTACCCTCGAAACCAAAAGCTGATAACCCTCTGCAACGTCGGCTATGGACTGTTATACCATCACGGGCTTTACTTCGGGAACGGGTATTGAATCTTAGCAATGTTAAGCTCTTCAGAGTCGGCAAAGAAAACATGATGCTTTCGGATCTCCTCGGGACTAGCCTCCCGCAACGCCGGGTGGGATAGACACTATAACCTCGGCTTGCTCTGGTCAATCAACCCGATGTTAGGATATTTATACACTTAGGAGTTAGTTAAGATAAACTTGTGTAATATATCCATTAGGTAAAAGTGTGTTTCTTTAGTATGCATTAGTATGCAATTGTAAATATTCTAATCTGACGGTCACAATATGTTCTAGATATAGAGTGATCCAATGGTTCAACTTCTCTTAGATCATACCTACCATTGATCCGTGGATTAACACCTGATTGGTCTATGATCTCTATTTAAAAAGCATAGAGGGTCCTTGGCCAGTTGATCGATTATGAGAAGCTCATGTAACTTTCTTTCTTTTGCATAATAAATTGCTCCAAGTAGTCATTTGGGTGGGGTCATGGACTGTTTCCCTCTTGAGGGTTTTAACCACGTGAAAAACATCGATATGTTGATCTGTGATCTATTTATATGAAGCATTTGCTCAAGGTGTTCGGTCTTTTGGGACTATCATGTGTACCTGAACATGGTATCAGAGCATTTATGAAGAGCCGCTTTCGGTTTTGATTAAGATCTGGAACCGGTGTTGCTGAAACTTTGAAAGGGTTTCTGGTTCTAGATTTTCTATGCATTTGTGGCCTATGGGAGCTATTCCATTGCATCTGGAGCTCCATTTCCATTGGGAAATAGTTTTCGTTTCACCGAAAACCGTTTCTGTTTGTTCCAGAAACACCCATTTCGGCAAATCTAAAGGTACAATGTTACAGTGATGGATTTGTTTTTTTTAAATCTCTCATATTTTATCAGTTTTATTACTAGATCTTTACTGTTTTAGTCTCGGACTGTTGCCTTCCCTGGCTGCGTATGCTCTTTTTCGTGCACCTTGCGCGATCGCGGCGAATTAGAAATAGAAAGAGAAAGTTTTTTTTCTTGTCTTCTCAGCTATGTATGCTCTTTGTTATGCACCTTATGCGATCATGGAAAATCAGAAACAACAAGAAAACTTGAAAACATAGACTTTCCAGGTAAGATAACCAAGATCTAACTCCTTTGTGTGGAAAAAGTTTGTTTTTGTTTTTGTTTTTCGTTTTTTTTTTGTGATTTGCAAAAAAAAAAGGCAAGCACAGAGAACAAGAGAGAAGAGTAAAAAAAAAAACCCTTCCTCTTTCCATTCTTTTACATACCTTTTAAACTTAGCTCACTTGGTCGAAAGTTGCTTTATTCCTTAATAGGCCTTGAATTCAAGTCTTATTAAGCTGCTTTTTAGTGCATGCAATTTCTATTCTCAAGTTACTTTATTGTAAAAGTGTTTCTTACATAAATAAAATAAAATAAAAAGTGAGCCACTTAAGTCTTTTAATTTATTGACACACTATTTAAAAGTAACATTATTGTAAAAGTGAACCTGACTTATTCTACAAAAGTGATTCACTTCAAAGAAACTTTATTGTAAATTGATTGTCAAAGGTTGATCTTGGGAAGAGGGGGGTTCTTTTTTTTAGTTGGTCAAGTTAATATCTGCCACGTCACTATTGGGGACATCTTCAACATTTTCTTTGATCAAGCATAACTTCATCATCCAGAATCAATTTTCAATTCCCTTTTTTTTTAAACCGCATATTTTTTTGATCTCTTTGCATCTAGATAGTTAGTTTTTGTTCTTTCAGCCATTATTATACAGTATGGCCACCCCTTGTGATATTATACTTACAAGTTCTAACTATTTCTCATGGAAATCTTGTATGGATGATGTTCTACGAAGTAGGAGACTTTTCAGGATAACCTCAGGGAAAGAAACAAAACCCACTGATGATGATAAGAAAATTAAATGGGAAAATAGATGTGATGAAGCTCGTGGATTGATTGGGATGTCAATCTCTACTGATTTGCGATTCCACATATCTAGAATTGATAAACCTGATTTAGCTTGGGAAAAGATGGAATCTGTGTTTGGTAAACATAATGAAATTTTGGGTCATCAACTTGAGAATGAGTCGATTTCCTTGAATCCAAATGATTTTTCATGCATTCAAGACTATTTATCTAAGTATAAAACTCTTAGACTCTTATGTGCAGAATGCAAGATTAAGAAAGAAGACAGACAATGTATTTATCATATTCTTTCTAAACTTGGACTTGCATATTCTGCTTTTGTATCTACATTATACTCCATGAAAGAATTCTTGACTGCAGCTAGCTATCAAGAGCCTAGTCTTGAATCCTTTTGGGATTCCTTAATTAGAGAGCAAGATAAGCTCATTCATCTTGGAATAATTAACAATGCAAATACATCTAGGAAAGCCTTATTGTCCCAATAGAAAGAAAAGTCCAAGCCTCCCAAGAAACAGAATTTTCATAATAATAAGACAAAAAACAAGGGTCCCAAACCCTCTCAGTCAGCTCCTTCTTTAAAAAATGACAAAGGATCCAAGCAAAAAGGAAAGAAAACTGAGGTTCATTGCAATTTTTGTGGGAAAGATAATCATGATGAATCTAAGTGTTTCAAGAAGATGGCAGCCTTGGAAGCAGCAATGAAGAAGCACCACGTCAGCATAGATTCATCTTTAGAATCTAACTCTCATGGACATGCACTTTGTGCTTCTGGTTACTCTTATACTGCATCTTCTTCTTCTACTTCAAATGAATGGCTCATTGATTCTGGATCATCTTATCATATGGCTAAGGATCAAGCCATATTTTCTACTATGCATGAATGTAACACCAAACAAATATTTGTTGGTGATGATAGATCTCTAAGTGTTGTAGGATCTGGAATAGTTCCAGTAGAAAATGGTCATTTCAGTGATGTACTATGTGTTCCAAAAATTTCCTGCAATTTGTTATCAGTCTATCAAATTACTCATTCAGGTGAAGGTAAAACTGTGACGTTTACACCTCACCAAGTTGTAATCAAGGATTTTAGAAATCCTCAAAATGTCCTTGCTACTGGAACTATGGATGATATTACCAGGTTGTACAAATTTAACAACTTTGGGTCATCACCTTTTTCTTCAGTTTTTGTTGCTCAAAGTGATAACTTGAGCAAACTTTGGCATGAGCGATTTGGTCACTTAAATTATCGCTCATTGCAACAAATATGTAAAGACAATATGGTGACTGGTCTTCCGATGGTATCTTGCAAGGATGGTGTTTGTTCCAGTTGTGTACTCAAAAAACATCATTGGGACAGTTTTGACAAATGTGCCTCTTAGAACGCCTCGGTTCCCTTAGAGCTTGTGCATAGTGACTTGTGTGGTCCTCTTCCATCTGCATCTTTTTCTGGTTTCAAATATTTCTTAACTTTCATTGATGACTACTCCAGACACACTTGGTTTTACTTCCTAAAACTTAAGAGCGAAGTATTTAACATGTTCTTGGCCTACAAGGCCCTTGTTGAAAAACAATTTGGTCATCAAATTATTAAGTTAAGATTTGACAATGGAGGAGAATATGTTAACAACAAGTTCACTACTTTCTTCACTGAACAAGGAATCCAACAACAGTACATTGTTCCATATACACCACAACAAAATGGTGTAGCTGAACGGAACAACCGCACTTTAAAAGAAATGGCTAATTGTATGATCCAATCTAAGGGACTAAGTCTTCAATATTGGGCTGAGGACATAAATTGTGCAAATTACATAGTTAATCGCACACCCACTAAAATTTTACAAGGTATAACACCGGAAGAAGCATGGAGTAAAATTAAACCAGATGTAAGTCACTTTCGTGTGTTTGGTTGCGAAGCATGGGCTCACATTCCAGATGAAAAATGGAAAGCATTGCAGCCTAAAAGTCAAAAGTGCATATTTGTTGGATATTCTTAAGATGTAAAATGTTATAGACTTATTCAACCCCATTCACATGATATAATCATTAAAAGAGATGTTAAATTTGATGAAAATCTCTTGGCCTGCGAGCCTAACTTGGTGGGTGTGCCATCTTTGGCCTGTGAGCATGATTCGGCGATTGTGCCTTCTTCTTCTTATTCCAACTTTCTTGACAGGTTTCCAACTCCAGTTTCTAATGATGACAGTGAGGATGAAAATCCACCTCTGCCTGCTCATGTTCCTCCAATTGCATCAGCGCCAATACTTACTCGATGGGTCTGTTCAACATGTGAAGCAGCTGGGGATCTTACCGGTGATCCTAGAGGTCAACATCAAACATGTTCTCAGTTTCAGCGAGCCTCTTCTCTTTTGGCTCAAGTTTCCAAGAATCATGACCCAAAAACTTTTGCAGAAGCTTCAGGAAATCTAGATTGGGATGTAGCTATGGATAAAGAATATCGTTTCTTAATGGTGAACGATACTTGGGATCTTGTTCCTCTTCGAAAAGGAAGAAAACTTGTCAGATGTAAATGGGTCTAAAAAACTAAGTATGCATCAGATGGAAGTGTTGAAAGACTTAAGGTAAGGTTAGTTGCCAAATTTTTTTCCCAAGTTGAAGGGATTGACTACAATGAAACCTTTGCTCCTATTGCAAAAATGAATTCCATCCGCCTTACTCTTACCCTTGCAGCCTTACATAACTGGGAAGTCCATCAAATGGATGTCAAGTCTGCCTTTTTACATGGTTAATTATAGGAGGAAATTTACATGGAACAACCTCCTGGATATGTTCAGGATAACTCTAGCCTTTTCTGTCTCCTTAAAAAATCCTTATGTGGCCTTAAGCAAGCTCCTAGAGCTTGGTATGCCAAAATGGATAGCTTTCTCCTTGACACTGGTTTTTCTAGATGCCATTCTGACCCCAATGTCTATACCAAGAAAGTAGGAAACCATCTCATCATACTTGTTCTTTATGTTGATGATCTTATCCTTACTGGTAGTGACCCTAAACTTATAACCCATGTGAAATCCAGTCTTAAGCAAATTTTTGAAATGTCAAACTTAGGACACTTGCATTATTTTCTTGGTCTCCAATTCTTGCAAACCAAAGAAGGAATCTTTCTTTCCCAGTCTAAGTATGCTTGTGACCTTCGTCGCTTCCACATGGAAGATTGTAAACCAGCCCCTTCTCCCTTCCAGTCTAGAGTCAAACTTTATGCCACTTGTACTTCCCCTGAAGTAGATGCCACCTTGTATCATCAGCTTGTTGGTAGTCTTTTATACTTGACTCATTCCCGTCCTGACCTTTTCTTTGCCATTGGTGGTGTTGCCCGTTATATGCAAACTCCTCATTAAAGTCACTGGAAAGCAGCAAAACGAATACTTCGATATATTCGAGGTACAATTCAGTATGGGATTCATTACAGTACAGGGGGGGAACCTTTGTTGGTTGGTTTCACTGATTCAGATTGGGTCGGTGATCTTGATGATCGAAAGTCTACTACAGCTTATGTTTTTAGTCTAGGATCTGAACCTGTCACTTGGGCTTGTAAGAAACAACAAGCTCTTGCTCTTTCTTCAGCAGAAGCAGAATATCGAGCCGCAGCTAATGCCAGTCAGGAAGCTTATGGCTTCGACAGATCCTTCCAGAGTTTGGATTCGAGCAGCAGCAGCCTACTCCACTTTGGTGCGATAATTAAAGTGCCATCAAACTTGCCAAAGATCCATTTCTACATCAATGCAGCAAACACATTGAGCTACACATGCACTTCATCAGAAATCTTGTTCATGATCATGTGCTTGAAATGCTCTATTGCCCTATAGATGATCAAGTTGCAGACATCTTCACCAAGTCTCTTATAGAAGCAAAGTTTTCTAAACTTCGATCTATGTTAGGAGTTCAGGAATGTGTCCTTAAGGGGGGATAGGCTCTAATGCCTCCTTCCTTCTCCTAATAGTGTCACTTTTGTAAATCCTTCAATCCTATCCCAAGTTGTTCTTAAGGGGGGATGTTAGGATATTTAGACACTTAGGAGTTAGTTAAGATCAACTTATGTAATATATCCGTTAGGTAAAAGTGTGTTTCTTTAGTATGTATTAGTATGCATTTGTAAATATTCTAATCCGACAGTCACTATATGTTCTAGACATAGAGTGACCCGACGGTTCAACTTCTCTTAGATCATACCTACCATTGATCTGTGGCTTAACACCCGATTGGTCTATGATCTCTATTTAAAGAGAATGGAGGGTCCTTGGCTAGTTGATCGATTATGAGAAGCTCATGTAACTTTCTTTCTTTTGCATAATAAATTGCTCCAAGTAGCTATTTGGCTTGGGCCATGGACTGTTTCCCTCTCAAGGGTTTTAACCACATGACAAACATTGGTGTGTTGATCTGTGATCTATTTGTATGAAGCGGTTGCTCAAGGTGTTCGGTCTTTTGGGAGTACCCTATGTACCCGAACACCCGACAACGAAAATAACATAATCGAATCTCGAAAACACTAGGATGAAGGAAAAAAAGATCGTCGGATAAGTCCAACACTAAGGATCCATAACTTCGGTAGATCAAGTCCGAGAATAAAGCATACTAACTCCGATGCATTGGTGATGGATTCCAAAGGCACTCAATAAGCTAGATGATTCTGTTTCCACGATGTCGAAAAGATAGTCCACTATGCTTTCGATATCAGAAGAATAGTTGACTAATCATCCGATACATAAAAGTGAAAAAGACCAAGTTTTTAAAATAAATTTCTGAACTCAAGGAAACTTTTGCAATAACAAAATACTCCTAGGCCAAATTTAATAAAAACAAATAAAAAGGGGGGGCCTAAAATTGAAAATTTGGGGAAAAAGTTGCGGCTGCAACAGGTGGTCAAGGAAGGAATAATTTATAATCCTAACAACCCCCGCCCCTAATCCTAAGTTGGAAACCCTGGGACCTGGAAACTAAGACCAAAGGTCACCCATACAATCTAAATGCAAAAAATGACTGCTTAACAAACCAAGGAAATGGGGAAAACCTCATGGGAAAACCACCACCCTCAAAATAAGAAAGAAAATCAGGAACAATAACTTAATCAATCCTTTACACCAAGAAGAGATCTAGCCTAGACAAATCTCTTTTTAGTGAAGGATTTGGTGAATATGTCCACAATCTGATCCTCTGTAGGGAATTAATGTAGAGGGATAGTCTTGTTATGCAATAGTTCCCGAATGTAGTGCATGTGAACTTCGATGTTCTTGGTCCGCTGCTTTTGAACTAGATCACTGGCTGTCTTGATTGTAATCTGATTATCACAATAGAGGTCTATTGAAGGATAAGTGTGAATTCCAAACACTGTCAGAATCCCATGCAACCAAAATACCTGAATAGATACATTCACATCCCCTCGATACTCTGTTTTAGCTGAAGAGAGAGAAAGAGTTGCTTGCTTCTTGCTTGACCAGTAGATTGGTCCAGATCCCAACATGAACACAAATATTGATGTATATTTCATGTCAGTACTATCACCATCCCATACTGAATTAGTAAAACCAAACCGAACTAGCTATGGAAGAGCATAATAGTGGATCCCAAACTCCCTCGTACATCGCACATAATGCAAGATGTGCTTTGTTTCTTTCCAATGCATCTCATATGGCTCCTACATGTATCTGGAAGCTACACTCATAGCATAAGATAAATATAACCTCAAATGGGTGAGGTACAATAGGCTACTAATCAGTTTTCTGTAGAGTGTACTGTCAACCAGTGGTGTGGAACTACCTTCTTCCAACCTGATGCCAGATAGGAAAGGGAAGGGAGTCTCTTTACAATCAGTCATGTGAAATATTTTGAGAAATTCTCTTATGTATTTGGACTGTGTAATCATGATTCCCGAAGCCTTTTTATTTACTTTGAGACCAATAAGTTGTCTTAATAGTCCTAGATCAGCCATGGAGAATGATTCTCTCAAAGTTGACTTGATGCCTCTCAATCTAGCAACTGGGCCACTAGTAATGAGAAATCCATCCACATATTGAAAAATCAATAGTAAGAATCCCCCTTTCTATTGCATGTATACATTGCATTCGGACTTGCATCTCTCAAATTTTTGTGACATTAGGAAGGCATCCATCTTGGCATACCATGCCCTTGGGGATTGCTTGAGCCCGTAGAGAGATTTCCTCAATTTGCAAACTAAGGAGGAATCTTCAATGTACCCCTCATGTTGTCTCATATAAACCTCGTCTTCTAGGTCACCACAGAGAAAGGAACTCTTCACATCCATGTGATGTACCTCCCACCTCTATGAAGTTGGAATGGCTAAAATTAGTCTTATGGATCCCATTATTGCAACAGGAGCGAATGTTTCATTGTAATCCAACCCATGGATTTGTGAGTACCCCTTTTCCAATGACCTATCCTTTTACTTAGTAGTGGTTCAATCAACTGCTAGTGGTCTTGAATCTACATTTACATTGAACTAACTTACAGCCAAGAGGCAAAGTGACAAGCTCCCAGGTTTTGTTGTCTTGTAGCGAACCAAAATCATCATCCATATCTTCCTAACACCTTGGATCATGGAAATCCTTCGTGTATGACTAAGGATATGACCCCATCATCATGAAGCACCTCTCTAGGAGAAGTGGATCTGAATGGAAGAGTGCAAGGTTTTCATCATGATACAGATATATTTTTCTTCTTCTGTCATCTCGATCCCCAGCACTATTCCCAACTGCTTCATTGAGATTTTGGGCCCATTTAGGCCTCTGATTGGGAGCAATTGTTGGATCTAGATATGGATCTACTTGAGGTTCATTCTCAACATCAAGATCTTGATCATCTTGATCATTATATTCTAAATCTGAAACATTAGTTAAGACATCACCGTCTGCAAATGGAAATGGATGAGAAATTATACCTTCTTCTTCTTTGGTTGGTTTTAGATCATGCACATGATCTTCTTCAAATTGAACATTGTGCTCTATGAAGCACTTTTTGGTTGCAAGCTCCGTCAATCTGTATGCATTTTCATCATCTGCATATCCCAGCAATATGCATTCACTACTTTGGGCATGGAAGGCTTTCCTCTTGTTAGTAGGAATTATGGCCCATGCCTTGGAGCCAAAAAACACTCAGATGTGAGACTTTGGGATTATGTCCCATCAATGTTTCGAAATGAGTAGCCCCGATCATTGACTTGTGCGGCACTCTATTATGGATATACGAAGCACAATTTATTGCCTCAGCCAACAGATATGGAAGAATATTTCTTACTTCAAAAGGCATGTAACCATCTCTTTCAAGGATCTGTTCTTCCTCTCAGCTACACTATTTTGTTGTGGTGTGTATGAGACTGATTGTTGCATTTGAATTCTTTTTTATGTGCAAAGTTGTTGGAATTCTCTTTTGACATACTCACCTCCATTATTAGATCTAAGTGCTTTGATATTATTTCTTAAAGTGTTCTCAAGCAAGACTTTGAAAATTTTGAAGGTCTCAAATACCTCAGACTTCTACTTCAAAAAGTAAACCCAGCAATACCTTGAACAGACATCAATTTAGGTCAGAAAGTATTTGGATTGGCATTCATATATGTTATAGGCATCAATATGGATACATCAATATGAATTAAATCCAGTGTGGAGGCAACTCTTCTTGCCTTCCCAACCTCATGCCATTTCTCTAGATTGTCCCTACCAAGCAACTAGTGCATACACATTCAAAAGATTTGATGAGAGGTAATCCATCAACCATCTTTTCGTTGTGCAGCTGCTGGAGAAACTTGAAGTTTAGGTGGCCAAATATTTCATGCCACAGTGTGCTTATGTTATTTTCATTAGTTGATAAGGCACTAGGATATGAATTAGGAAGAAAGTGAAAAAACTCATATGCCTTGAAGACGTGATTAGCAACTTTTTTCGCTATCATATTTCCAGTAGAGACTTCTGAGATATTCATTGTGTCGAGATCAAATGTGACTCACTTGGGTGAGCCAGTATGTGTCATCTGGTATACAGACAACAAGTTTGCTGCCAGGAAAGGGACATAGAGTACATTCTGGAACACTCCATGCTCAATTTTAATGGAGGCTTTCTCGATAGTCGGGATTTGTGAGTCATCTCCCATGTGGATGCTTGGTCCTTAAGAGAGATCCAAAGAAGTGCATAATTTCTTTGAAGGAAAACATGTGGTTGGAGGCTCCAGAATCAATGAGAAAATACCACCTTCAAAGGATGGCACCTCTCATGTTCTTCAGTCTTGTTTCCAACATCAGACTTCTTTTCTCCTTCAAGAAGAGCAATGATGTTCTGTTTAAGGGGCCTAGACATTTGTTCTATGGTTTTCTTCATACATATATTCTATGGATGATTTCCTCTCTTGCAGTAAGAGCACTTGGCCTTTCCAAACCTCTTGTTCTTGTCCTTCTTGGAACCTAAGGTTCCTTCTGAAGAATTTTCTTATCCTTAGGATTGAAATTCTTCTCTTTGTCTTTCTGCTTCCCCTTGCTTTCACATTCTTAGTCCACCCATCTAAGAGAGCCTGATTCTTGGTGGATTTGAGAGCTCCCATATGTATCATCTTATCTTGTTCCTAGATCAGTGATTCTGTGAAGGCATCAAGGGATGGCATTCTCCAATTAGGAGTTGTCAGTCTCCCGAAGTGAAAGGTAGATAAAAACACAAATAATTCTAGGCCAAGTTTGCTCAAAATTGAGAGCACCAATTGATCATCCTTCTTATCAATGCCGCGTTGCTTCCATTACATGATAAGGGATTTGAATTTTGAGAAGAATTGTTGTATAGTTTTGAAGTTGTTGGGATATAGTGATAACAACTCATTCTCTAGAATATGGCCTGTGATCTCATCCTTCTTTCCAAACAAGGATTCAAGCTTATCTCATACTTATTTTTGAGTTCTCTGACCATCAAGATGGAAGAGAATCTCCCTAGAGATGTGGATGCACATGAAGCCAAATGCTTCATCTAGCTTGTTAATATGCTTCGAGTTTTCAAGTGGTTTTTAGGCTTCGACATCTCTCCCATGGTGACCATGTACGTCCTTGTTGCGCAAGAAAATCTCCATATCATCCCTCCAATCAATAGAATTGAAGGGGGTGAGGATTTTGGGTTGAAAATATGTTGAACTCTCCATCTTACAGCTTCAAAAATATCTAGTTCTTTAGAAGATCTTTGAATGTGCCTACAAAAACACTGCAAAACACTTCAATTCACAATTAAACCAATTCAAACACTCTCCACTTCGACATGTGCACTTTCTTTGGGTGCATCACACATGGCTAGATTTCTCTGGATAGAATCCAGAGGGAACAAGGAAAGAATGCCAGGAATTTGTGGAACCCAATTTCTTTTGGTGCATCAATGGAAGTTTTTGAGGTTTGTAGCTGGCCTGGATACTTTCTCTGATACCATGTTTAATTTAGTGAAGCATGGGATCCTCAGGACTGAATGAAAGCGATGTGAAGAGAAGGATGCAGAAGAGAGAAAAATTCAGTGTAGGTTGATCAATAGATTCATGGAAAATTACACACACGTGAGATAAAAACAAATGGCCAGCATAACATTACATCAATTGTCATTGATCTCTTTGTAATACAATAATCATACAATAGGAAGAATTCAAATGCCTTAGGGAGGATTCGAATTCACCAACTCAAACTGACTCCACTGCTAACTTAGTGTGGGAAAATCACCCCTAGAGCTCACTAATGCTACTCTAGATCATTGAATCAATTCACAATCAATTAATTAATGTAGTTAGGTGAGGAAACGCGCCCTACCTCCCTTAAATCATGCAAACTGGTGGTAGGATGACTGAGAGTGAACTCACTAATGGGAATCGGAGCATAGCTAAACATAACTAAACATTGACTAGGGTCAACCCGCTGGAGACTGTTGGTGGCACTCAGAGTGGGTTCCTAAACTATTGTGATTGGTCCCTGGAGCACCTAAACTCATGCAAATGGGTGCATTGAGTAGTAGGTGGCCCCCATGTGAGTCCCCCATGCACTAGTGAAGTGGCAATGACCTCTTAATCTAGGAAAAGACAAATAGACTATGAAGGGAGGATTAATTGATAATCCTAACACTCCAAGGGATAGCTCCTTGGTGGAAATCGTCAAGAGAATTAGGAACAAAATGCAAGCTATGGAGGAGATTCAATTTTATCATATTCTCTACTGTCTTAAATACTAAAGTTGATCAACTTTCCACCCTAGGCACTAGGTTTGATGAAGGGATGTTAAAAAAATATGGGATATTAATCTTCCAACCCATTAAATCCTCATGGATATGAATATCACCATGGGAAATACACGTCGCATCGACATTAATGCAAGTAGGTAATGATATTGGACACAACATTAAGGAAATCCTAGCCTTCACACATGCTTCAGCCTTGACACATTCCAAATTTCAAGCAATGAACTCCAACAATGTAGATGCATTTGGGATTTTACCCTATACCCATCCCTGTGTAAGGTTTAAATAGGTAAGTTTCACTCAGTCTCAAGTTTTTACATTTCCTTTAGGGTCAGAGGGTTTGAGTCTCAAGCATATTTGTTATTATGGTTTTATTTATTGGTGAGAGTTTGCTTATGAGTGATAAGCGCTCTAGGATTTTGCTCTTCAGATAGTCTCTCAAACTTCTTGAAGGGTGGCCACATACAACAAGCACCAAGGAAATTGGGATTTCAATTTGGAATGGAATGTGAATCTTCTTATTCTTGAGGACCCTTTCTATTGAGGGTTTGGTCCTCAATCTACCAACAATCCTAGGCCTTGACTTGCCATTTGCTCACCTTGGTCAAGGGGAACCAAGTAGCATGAATAATAATGACTCCACTTGTCATAGAAATATCTAAGAATTGAGAAGGGTTTTAAGGCACTAGGAGGATCTTATAAAGGGAGATACCACCTGCATATTCTCTATCATGACCAAGGAACATGAGCTTGAACACCTATAAGAATCCCAAAACAAAGAAATAATAAGTATTACTCCAACAGAAGAAGAAGAAGAAAAAAAAACAAATTCTAGTATTAGAAAAAGAATGTGCTCGGTTAAAGACCATGGTTTTCCTTTAAATTTGTTTATCTATACTATGCATAAAAGCTTTTGTAAAAGTATGCACTACCATCCATGCTTTTTTGTTATGTATCTACAATACCTACGCTTTATAATTTTATAGACAATAGCATGATAGGAGCAAAAGCCATTTTGAATTGTTCCATGCTACTCATATTTTGGTATTATCTTGTTGTTCAGCTTAGATATAATTAAATTAATATAGAGTAGTTTAAAAAGGAATATATATATAAATAATTTTCATTTCACCATACTTGCAGCTCAATATATACGCTCCCTTTGGTCAATAATTGGTTAGCTTTATTGAACCAACGTCTCCCATTTTACATTAATTTAACAACAATAATTATTGAACCAACGTCTCCCATTTTACATTAATTTAACAACTTTATTGTTGTTGAACAACCATCATACTTGCTTGGAAAAAACAGGGATATGCTTTTAATTTGAAAATTAAAAGTTGTAATGAAAGTTTTGAATCAAGAGATACATCCCAAAAGCTTTGACCCACTCCTACCAAATTTCAATAGATTATGCAAACCATGAAGTTTTAACAATTTTTAAATAAAATTAGTTATAAAGTGGCAACACTATTCCAAGGCAAATAGAAGAGTGCGCGATTTACAAGAAAATATGGTTTGCAAGACACTATCGATTTTGTTTACACCTTTTTTAATCATCTGATCAAGGTTTAGGATTTGAATAAATATAGCAATATTTAAGGAGAATTTCAATAGATTATGCAAACCATGAAGTTTTAACAATTTTTTAATCAAATTAGTTATGAAGTGGCAACATTATTCCAAGGCAAATAGACGAGTGCGCGATTTACAAGAAAATGTTGTTTGCAAGACAATATCGATTTTGTCTACACCTTTTTTTAATCCTCTTATCAAGGTTTAGGATTTGAATAAATATAGCAATATTTAAGGAGATATGTTAGTATAATTTTTAATTAGTTAAGTAGTAAAAGAGGAGAAATGTTGTCTTCTTCATTCAAATTTAAATTTTATTTGTTTATGTTTAGGTATGATTAGAGTTTTACCATTATTTAAGTTTTGTGTATGGTGTAATTGTTTTAAGGATTTTTATCAATTTTGAATCAATCTAATTGTGCAAAAATATGATTAGAGTGTCATATCAAAGGATTTGGTAGTGATTTTAGGCATAATCATAGTTCCACTATGATTTAACTTTCATGTATGGTATAATGATGTCCTTGAGGGTTTTCTCCAAATTTGAATCAACTCAAATTATTGAAAATGTGATCAAAGCTCCCATAGTCAAATTATGAAAATCGAAGAGAAGTTTTCTATATTAAAGAACATCCATTTAAGTCATAATTTCACTTAGCCCAAAGGAGCTAGACCAAATATTGAGGAGCAAGGATTTTTTTCACCATCAAGCAAGGTTCAATTCCCATGAGGGATTTTCCTAGAGTCATGAAGTCACCTTGAGGTGGTGGTCAAACATGTGGTTACACCTAGAAAGATTATTTTGAATGATCTTGTGACTCATGGGTACATAAGTGGATTAAATCTCACCCTAGTGTTCTTCAAATTATATCTCAAAGGGGTTGCAACAAATGGTAAGAAGTAAGAAGTTTTTCACTAGCGAGCAAGGTTCAATTATTGTGATGAACTTTCCTATAGTCGTGGGGTCGCCTTAGGGTTTAATGCATACATAAGTGGATTGAATATTACTCCCATGTACTTTAATTTTAAAAGTATCCCTAAGTGTCAACCCAATTGGTAGATGTTTTTGTTTTAAAGTTCACAAAGATCTTGAGATCAAATGTCATCGTAGAGTCCCTTGTTGTTACAAGTCAGTATTGTGACTAGTGGCATCTACCATCTTCCATTTGGAACATTGGGGAAGAAGCGGGGGGGGAATTCATGGGGGCTAAGAAAGTACTCAGTGTCCTGATTTGTGATGCCTAATATGTGGGTGATGTTATCTACCTAAATGGCACTTCTCCGTTCGAGTGCCGACATTCCCTATGTTGGCGCACAAAAGGACATTTATGCATTGAAGGTTACCTAAAACACTATAGATGGACATGTTATGAACTACATTTATCATCCATCCAGCTGGTTATTTTTACCTTGGAATATGTCAAGTGTTGTACGCGCATTTTCCTATATGCAACTCGCGTACATACGCGCCTTTTATTACAGCATGTCGCATGTTGTACGCGAGTATTTGTTATTGCATCCCGCGTACATATCTGTACGCGGGCTCTCGTTAGAGCAACTCGCATGTCATATGCGGGTTGCCAGTATTAATACCTGCGTACGCCTTCCTTTGACATTAAAAATAGTAATTCATGATTATTTGAGATTTGTTAAGCCCTTAACTATAACCATCTTAATTGTCTCAACCTCCTCAACCCTCGAAACTTCCTTATTTCACTAAGTATAAATAAAGGCCTTGGTGAGGGTATTAAGGAATCATACTTGGAGAGCAAAGTTATGCTAGTGGTGTCTATCCAGAAGTCTTTGGAGCAGTGGAACTCAGAATCCTTTGGTTGCAGAGGAGTCCTTGTCTTAGGCATTGGGTTGTAATCTTAACTCATTCACTATTGTTAATAAAGAGAATCCTTCTTCCAAATGTGTTTTGAATTCCTTTCATGTATCATGGTTTGATGAATATTTATGATTAAGCACTATGTATATGATTTATCTAACCTGTTCTATATACATGTATAAGCTTGCACTTGGAGGATTTGCTCTTTACAGGTGAAGGAGGAACATCGCTAAAGGCTTTGGAGGAGAAGCAAAGCGGAAGAGGACAAAGCTAGGATCAACCGTCGAGAATCGGGTGAGTCTATTCTATCCTTTTGTTTCCTTTTTGTACTCTAAAGTCGATTGCCTGCAAGTTTTATGAGTATGTTGGTAACCCCAGACCTTCGGTTATAAGGTGTTTATTCCTATACAACAGAACTGGCGACTCCACTGGGGAGCCCAGACTGCTGTAGGTTATTTCTGTCACCCTTGACCAATCTTTGCCTTGAAGTTTGTGTGTGGTATTTTATCCTAGTTCATGCTTACCATAGTATTTGAAAGCCTTGTGGATTTTTATTTGTTTTTGAGAAAACCTTTGTACATGTACGCAGGTTGTTCTCATACACAGTCGCATACAAAGGCCTGCATATGCGGGTTGCTCTATTGGACAGTCGCGTACAGTATGTGAGTCGCGTACAATACGCGAGTCACGTACAGTACGCGAGTTGCCCTTGTACATAGTCGCGTACAAGCCTGGAAATAGGGATTTTGGGCTAGGGTTTGTTTGTCCCTGTCTTTTTGTAATTCTTGTTTGTTAGTTGGCTTTCTTTATGAATACTGTGTAGTTAGTCTGAAGACCTTGGTGACCACACTTTGTGCTTTCTCGTAAAGCCCTTGGGTTTCTTTGGTTTGGATTGTCTTCTGTTGGCATTTGAAGTAGGTTGGCCTGTTTGGGTTATAGGTTGAAGTTTCTCTGTCTGAATCAGTGATCAGGGTTTTGGGCATTGTTTTTTCCAGTCTATATTTTGATAGTGGTTGGTTTGTCACTTAACTTTGTGAGTTTACAGTGATTTCTTGTCATTGTACACACCCAAGCTAGGGTTCCCGGTCTCCCTTTGTTGGTTGATTCTTGGTTTTATTGACCTGTTTACTTCAGTTTGCTTATTTTATACAGTTGATTTGATCCAAGTATACTCAAGTTTAGTGCATTTTAGGTGCATAGTAGAGTTTGAGCATTTTAAAAAGTGAAAAGAAAAACATTTTCAAGCTTTTGCATTTGCTTTTGCATAAGTAGTTTTCATTTCAGTTTTAAAATATAATCTCAAAAACTACAAAAACATAGTCTTAGTTTCTCTTTATCGCCTGAATTTGTTTATCAATCTATATTTACAAAAAGAAAAAGAAGTTTGCTTTAATAGTGGCAATTTGCTTTGAAAAAAAATACACCTTTACTTTTTTATTTCTTATCGAGTCAAAAACACCATAGTTCATCACTCCATTTCCTTCTGAATAAGAAAAAGCCCTTTAAAATGAACGCAATAATTAAAATTTGCTAGTAATTTTTATTTTTAGGGGCCCTTCACCTACTAGCTTAGGCTAGACTTGTGGGATAGGAAGTGTAAACTTCCCATAAGTTTTGAAATTCAGACGTAGTGGACCATACTTTAGGTAAATCCTTGACTTTATCAATTGTATCTGGGAAGCTCCTCTCAAAAGGGAGTCAAGCACAAGGCTGCGTGGAGGCATTGGACTGAGGAGATAACCCTCCGATTCCTTGTCAAAACGTAAATCAGGACTTTTACGCATCTGGGGATTCTGTCCTAGACAGAGTTTCAGGCTCAGCTACCCTGCCCATGCGTACGAGTCAAGCTTGCGACTGTCCCCCCAGACTGTTGGTATAGCTAAGGTAGCCTTTAGTATCTTGACATTTAGGGTTCATACCCAGGTAAACCGGAAGGCTATTTTTGGTTCACCTTGGATGGGCTTGGAAGGTAACCCTTGTTGTAAGTGTGGGAGGGCGGTGGGTGATTCCTCCGCTTGTGCCTAAGAACCACTTCAAGGACGCCAAGTAATCATTCTTCAGCTTTCTTCGGGAAAGCATATCTTTCACCCTTGATTGATTGTTTGAGGCTTTAGGATTTTTTATAGTGTGTGCTCTGTGGTTTTTCCTGTTTTTAGTTGGCCTTAGGGTTTTATTTTTAAAATTTTCAATTGTGGAGGACCAACCTATAAGAAGGTCAAGAAGGTTGCAAAACCTTCCTCCTCTCGTCACATTGTAACCTCCACCTCCACCCCAAAGGCGGATATTGGACACGGATGGTTCATTTGAACTGGTAGCAGTAAGTGAAGTTCTAGGTGAACAAGAACTTGTAGTTAACCATTTTAATCTTGATACAGTTGAGATAGAAGACTTGCAGACTGACGAGTTTGCAAGGAATTTTAACACACCCTTGACTGATTTAAACGATCCTGTGATCATTCAAGTTAGACCTTTTGATTCACCTGTTTTAGGTGTCCCTGTGGGTAGGATTATGTCTTCTGCGGAAGAAAGTTCTTTTGTGTTCACCTCATCCCTTCCGGCTGAAGGGGTACTACCTCCCCTGGTAAGTGCCCCTAGATCTAGTATACCTTCTACACCTTTGACTCCAGCGAGTCGGGTGGTTCAACCACTGGTTCACTCAAACCTAGCAGGTACTTCTGGTGATATGGTTACTGGGATTCCTAGTATACCTACTGTTCCTTCTTCCTTTCCATACACTACCCAGAGTGGTCCGGTAGGATCCTCAGCTTTCGTCCAAGGATTTTCTTGGAATGAGGGGCACGTACCCCCATCCACTCCATATGTAGGCCCATAACCTTCGTATGTAGGAGTGCAGTTTGGAAACAATACCTATTATGGGAAAAGTTTTCAAACTCCGTTTTCGTCCCCGTTTACGAGCTCTCCCTTTTCGTTGTTTAGCAAAGGGATACCGGCTCCTGTCTTTCAGAACCCAGTTTCGATTGGGACGGCCTGAACTACTTATACTGCACCTCCCACTCACAATCCTGTGGCTTACGGATGGAATCCATTTTAGAGTAATCTACCCACTTCGCGACCGGTGGCAGGGGGCAACCCCACCTTTACCTATGGGCATTCGGGGGCAGGTCCCTCTAATCCCCAGGCTGGCACATTTAGTGCCTCGGTTTGACCCAAAATTTTGTTCCTGGCAACATTAAACTTGCCAGATTTGTCAAAGTTGATGAATGACCCGATGAGGCATGACCCCGCGTGGCCACCTGTTCCCACCAAATTGCCATCGGACATCCCTAAATTCGAGGGAAAAGTTGGTGAAGATCCTGGGGCTCATGCCACCACATTTCATTTATGGTGTTCTTCGAATTCACTGAATGAAGATTCAGTTAGGTTGAGGCTGTTCCAGAGAACCTTAACAAGTGTCGCGGAAAAATGGTATATTGAGTTACCTTCTGCTGCTTTCAATAGTTTCTGGGACTTGGCTAGTGCATTTCTTAGCCACTTTCAGCTTCCGGTAAAATATGATTTTGGAACGGACTTGTTATCTACCTTTAGGCAGAACAAGGCTACCCACATCTCGGATCACATCCAAGAGTGGAGGAGGCGAAAGAGCCTTATAAAAGCCACTATCCCTCCTGAGTTCCTTTTAGAGTGGTTCCTTAAATCCCTGTTGCCCTACATATCTAAGGACGTATCCACCTCAGGAGTGACGAATGAAGAAGAAGCCATTCTTAGGGCCCAGCAATTTGATTTTATTTATTCACAATCTGGGATCTTGTATGAGATTATGCCTGAGGCACCAAGGCCTACGCACGATACAGAGAAGCCTAAGCCTAGACCCCATGCCGATGGTGTGGTTGGGTCCGTCAACTCTCCCACCGTAGAGTCTTTGGCTAAGCAACTTCATCAGTTGTCTATCAAGTAGTCTACGACGGAGGTAGCAAAGGCTGCCCCCTCCCCCCAGAGTGCAATTTTTTTTGCACAAACCTCTCAAAAGGGAAATCAGCAACCCGGTGGGAATAAAAAGAGAGGAAAGAAAGGAGAGGGAAAATAAAACAAGCAGAAACCCATGAACAATGCTGATGGGGGAAAGAAAGAAAAGAAGAAGGTTAAGTTTCCATGCAAGTTGTGCCATGAAGACCACCTTACTCACCTTTGTCCCCTTATGGAACAAGCCCAGAAGCTGCTTAAAGCTCAACAACCAGCTGTCCTGAAGGATCCTTTTCCCCAAGGATAGAACTCAGCTTCAGCTTCTAATGTAGCAGGGGGCACTCAAAATTCCCCTGACCCAAACTATATCAACATGGTTCGATCTTCAACTTTGTTATAGACGAGGAATAAAAATTATGAGAAATAGACTTCTGAGAAGGGTAAAGCTGTAGGTGAAACTTCTAACCCTCTCACGATAAAGAATCCTACTGAAACTATGCTGAAGATACCGAAAGGTGTCTTCAAGAAGACCTTGCATAACCCTAACGCTAGGGCTGCTTCAAACTACTCTGTGGTTGAATATTTAGCTCAAACCTCGTGTGCAATTTCAACTTTAGAGGTGTTACAGAGTTGTCCCACTCAGTGGGATGCCCTCTTAGCAGCTTTAGGCAGCATGGACTCGTCCAGTCTCATGGCGAAATTTCATTTGACTGATGTTAAAATTCGCCTACCTTATCATGTAGCCTTATCAATAGATGTCATCCATGGTGGAAAGACCATTGGAAGGGCAGTTGTTGATGAGGGTGCTTCTACATGCGTTATGTCCTTGACCTATTGGAAAGCTCTCGAATCCCCAGAGCTAGTCCCATCAAACACTCTACTTACTGCTTTTGATGGAAGGTCCTTCTGTCCGCATGGTATCCTGCCGAATTTTGAAATTAAGCTGGTAGGGAAAGTAGTGTCTATTGAGGTGGAAGTGATTGATGCTCCTTTGGACTATAATCTACTTCTGGGAAGAAATTGGACTTATGCGATGTCTGCTATTGCATCGATCGTTTTTTGTGTAGTGGTTTTTCCACATGAGGGCAAGTTGGTTACTATTGATCAACTTGAGTTTACTCGAAAAGGCCGTTTAGAGTCTAATGAGTCTGCTGTGCCATTAGTTGATCAGGTCAAACCTACTGCACAAAGCTTGGGGGCTGGAATGTACACATCACTGATGGGCACATTTGATCTTCTAGCCCCGGTTAATTATATTGGTTCTACTAGTGTGGGGAGGTCCATAGCTACGGTTGTTGATAGGACTGATACTTGGGTTCTCTCGTCCCCCCACGAACCAGAAGTGCCCTTATCGACAATGGAAGTAGCTTATCAAGCTATCACTCAAGCCACTGTTGATCCCATTCTGGATCCTCTTACAGTCTCAGAGGATCTGGAAGAAGTCTATTTGCTCGCATGGGGGAAAAACTCTTCGCACTCTACAGATTGTTTAGACATGGTTTTACCTTCTAATGAAGCCATTTTGGAAGCCATGAGTGGATGTGGTAATATTTGTAAGGATCTTCACCATCGATCCTATTTTCTTCCAGAACTAAGCAGAATAGATAATCAAGAGTTTCGTTTGATACTGTCAGAAGATGTTGATATACCTATCAATCCCTTACCTGGGGAAGGAATGTTTGCCGAGGGGAATATGGCAAATATTTTCGCCACTATACCTATTAACATCTCTATAAACCCTAATGTCGTGGAAAACATATACATAGGTGCAAATTGCTCTCCTGAAGAGATTGCTATCTATACTGCCTTGTTTAAGGAATTCCGCGATGTCTTTGCCTGGTCATATGAGGAGATGCCAGGCATAGATCCATCGATTGTTGAACACAAAATTCGAACATATCCTGATGCCAAACTGGTTCGAAAAAAGCTAAGACCTGTTAACCCGCACAAAGCGACGGCTGTGAAGGCTGAAGTTGAAAAGCTGTTGAAGGCTGGTTTTATATATCCCATAGCTTTGACAGAATGGGTATCCAACCCTGTTCCTATTGATAAGAAGCAAGGGACTATCCTTATTTGTACTAACTTTAGAGACCTGAATAAATCCTTTCCTAAGGATAACTATCCCATGCCATTTATAGACTAGATTATAGCTGCTTGTGCGGGAAGTGAGGTGTTCTCGTTTATGGATGGTTTCTCCGAATACAATCAAATTCAAATAAAACCTGAAGACCAACATAAAACTGCTTTAATTTGTCCTTGGGGTACCTTTGCGTACAAGAAAATTCCCTTTGGATTGAAAAATGTTGGGGCAACCTTTCAACGGGCTATGAACTTTGCCTTCCATGATATTAAAGCCATTGTCGAACCATACCTTGATGATCTGCCTGCACATTCTCGTAAGAGGATTCAACATCCAGATCACTTACGGTTGATATTTGAGAGATGCAGACATTATAAAATTCACTTGAATCCCCACAAGTGTGTATTCTGTGTCGAGTCAGGAAGATTGCTCGGGTTCATTGTCTCTAATAGAGGCATCCAGGTGGATCCATTAAAAGTTGAGGCCATTGTAAATCTGCCTCCTCCTCGTTCTATTAGGCAACTTCAAAACCTGCAAGGAAAGTCTAATTTTCTTCGACGTTTTATTGTTAACTATGCCAAGATTACTAATGGTTTCATGTGCCTGCTCAAACAGGACACCCCATTTGTATGGGATGAAACCGCACAACTTGCTTTCGAGGAATTGAAAAAATCTTTGTTGTCGACACCATTATTGCATCCGACAGATTATTCTCAGATTTTATATTATATCTGGCCGTGTCTGAGTCGACCATTGGGGTAGTACTAGTCCAGCAAGACGATAAGCTTATAGAGCATGTCATTTATTATCTTAGCCGTGCTTTGGTCGGACCTGAACTTAGATACTCCCACATTGAGAAATTAGCCTTAGCAGTTGTTTATGTTGTTCAGAGATTACGTCACTACATTTTACTGAGGACCACAACAGTAGTGGCGGATGTGAATCCGTTTCAATATGTTTTGTCCCGGCGGATTGTTGGGGGAAAATTTAACAAATGGATAGTCATTCTCCAAGAGTTTAACTAGGATTTTCAATCTGCTAAGTTTAAGAAGTCCTTAGTTTTTGCTGAGCTTATAGCAGAATTTCCTACTGAAGAAGATGTAGCCATTGAATATGACTCATTCCCAGATGAGCACATCTTCTTAATATCCACCTCTGATCCTTGGTACGAGGATATTCTTATATATCTCCAGACTTTGAAGTACCCTGTAGCTTCCTCATGGGAGGAACAACTTAACATATGCCTTCATGCTAAGAACTACCTCATCATAGGAGATACATTATATCGAAGAGGGTTAGATTCCATTTTGCGTCGATGCCTTACCCATGAGGAAGTGGAGATTGTCCTGAATGATTCCCATAGTGGAGCGTGTGGGGGTCATTTATCTGGGTTAGCAACGGCCCAGAAGATACTACGTGCCTGTTATTTCTGGCCCACGATCTTCAAAGATTGCGTGGAATCAGTGAAGCGCTGTCATCCTTGTCAGCTTTACACCAGGAAAATGCGGTCACATCCTGCTCCGTTATTTCCCATTGTCTTGGTAGGCCCCTTTATGAAATGGGGGATTGATTACGTGACATGCAACCCAGCCTCGGCTGGGGGGCATAAATACATCATTGTCGCTGTTGACTATTTTATGAAATGGGCAGAGGCAATGCCTACTTTTAAAGCTGACGGGGAACAACAGCTTTCTTCCTATTCAATCAGATTATAGTGCGGTTTGGTATACCCAAAGTGATTGTCACTGACCATGGCAGACATTTTCAAAATAGCATGATGATGGAACTGACCACTATGCTCGGATTCATACAAGAACATTCACCTTCGTACTATCCGCAAGCAAACGATCAGGTTGAGGCTATAAACAAAACTTTAAAGACTATCCTTAAACGTACAATTGATGTCGCCCATTCTAACTGGCACATCATGATATACCCTTCTCTTTGGGCCTATCGAACTAACGTAAAAACTGCTACGGGTTTCTCCCCCTTCCAACTCGTTCATGGAGTGGAAGCAATTACCCCAATTGAGTGTGAAAACCCATCTCTAAAAATAGCTATTCATGTGTTACCTGATACAACAGAGCTTGAGGAATGTCTGGTACATTTAGAACACCTTGATGAATAGCGTAGAGATGCGCTGACTACTAATCAAGCTCATAAGAATAGAGTCAAAACTCAATATGATAAATCGGTCAAACCTCGGGTTTTCTCTGAGGGGGAACTTGTCTTGCTTTGGGACCAAGACAAAGAACCCCTGGGGGCAGGAAAATTCAAGGCCATGTGGTTAGGACCTTATGTCGTGTCGAAAGTCTTGAAGAAGGGCGCATATGAGTTAATTGATTTTGATGGGAACAAGCTGCCTGAGCCTAGAAATGGGCTCTACCTGAAGAAGTACTATGCTTAGGCTTAGCACTTTTTCTTGTATTTTTATTGTATATATTTTTACGTACATTAGGTTGTCGGTTTTGTTTTTTATACCATCTGTTGGTTGTTGCAGATGTATTCTGAAAGGTATATAGGGTTCGCTGATGGTGCCAGTCGCCACACTTGTAATCTATCTTCAGCAGCATGGGTCATTTACTCTCCCTCAAGACAGCTTGTTGCTGCAGGAGGTGCTTGCTTAGGTCCTACTTCTAAAAATGTTGCTGAGTATAGGGCTGTAATTGAGCTTCTGTTGGATGCTTTGTCACGTGGTATCACCTAGCTCAAAGCCCGTTTGGACTCTCAACGGGTGGTTTCCCAGCTCAATCGAGCTTATCAGGTGCAAAATCCTATTCTATTACATCATTTCATGCAAATTAGGTTATTGGAAAGAAATTTTGAAGTTATCATATTCAATCACATTCCAAGAAATCAGAATTCATTGACTGATGCATATGCTAATTACATTTTAGATTGGCATCTAACACACATTTCATAAAAATATACAGCATGCACATAAAAAACACTTGTAAATAAATCGACAACAATATATATATATGTGTGTGTGTGTGTGTGTGTGTGTGTGTGTGTAAGTATCTGTCAATAGATAGGTCGAGTCTGATCCTCAGATCCTGTCATAACTGTATAATATACAAAAATATACAAAAATGTGGATCGCAATCCATCAAAATGTCCTAGATCTAAGCAGGACCACCCTGGTCACTTGGACCACCTTGGTCCCCATGGTCTCTCTATACTCTGGCTTCCTCAGCCTCTTCAGCTTCGGTAGCCTCCACAGCATCTATGTATACAAGAACCGCTCTGGCCACTCGCCTCAAAAGGCGTAACCAGACTGGTGGAACTCCAACAACGAACTCTGGCATGACGGCCAGGATATGCTCTATCTACAAGGTGGGAACTCTTTGGGTCAGCCTGGTCAGCTTTCCCTCTAGAACCCTAATCAGCCCCGGGTCTTCACCTATGACAGGACAAACAAACATGCATAGATTCCCCATGGGGCGGACTGGTCCAATATCTGCATTTTGAAATGTTTATAGGATTAAGAATTGTACATATATGTATATATCTATCATTTTAAAATTAATAAAAAAATTTAAAATGTTAAAAAAAAAAATTAAAAAAATTTGTTTACCTAACTCTCCCCATGCTCCTCCTGGAGGGAGGACAAGGTCTAGATCACCCCGAAAGTCCATGCCGGCATATGGAAACTGTTCTAGTGCCGGTAGCTGTCGCTCCCACCAGATATAGAAATCATCATCATATACACTCTGAACTGTGTCTCCTCCTCCTTGACGGAGGAAGATGTCTCCCCATCTGTTCAGCCTCAGCTGACGTGGAGATCTGACTGGTAGAGGTATGGTGGGGCTCAACCTTGGTACTCTCGAAGAAGAAGAAGGAAACCAATATGCCAGAATACCCAAAGTTCTTTCACCTTCCTCTCTTGCAATTGGAGAGTTGTATTTTCATGATAGGGACAACTCCTGAACACCAATCATAGAGGGCACCATGCATACAATCCACTGCCAACCTCATTTGGTTTCGTGTAGATAAATGTAATGAGGAGGATCCTACAATCCTCATGATGGTGCTCATCAGTACCTGTAGTGTGAAATCACGGATATGTGCAATAGGGACACAGCTCCCTCTCTTCTAGGAACCTGGTGTTCAAAACACATCTATGTAGTTCTGGACACTTAAAGGGTCACTGCCCCTGCCGGTGCCCTCTAAGTTGACTGGTGCTCCTCGTCGTGACAGACCGATAATGAAATACATGTCCTCGGTAGTAATATCCAAAGTCTCACCTTGTAGGTCAAACATCCCCAAATCATGATCCCAATAGTTTATCATGAACTCCAATAGGCGGACATTGGCTCGCATGGGTGATGTGCAAAAGAAATTTAATAATCCACTCGTTCACAATGCATGTACGGTGGGCGCACTTTGGAGCGCTTCTTGGTCCATTGTTTCATGTTCTCGTTCCCTCCATTCCAACACCATCTTCACACCTAGCAAAACAAGTAATTTGATTCACTAATTTCATATAAAATTTCAAATTTTTTTGACTATAATTAGCTTTTTATCCTTCACGCAGTACACGCGACTGTCTAGTTAGACATGTCATGTACTGTACACGACTGTCTCTAAAGACAACCTGCGTACAGAACGCGTGTATGCGAGTCTTTACACTGTGACCCCGCGTACGCGCCGTGAAATGCTTTAGGATGCTTTTAATAATGAAATTGGAACTCAACATTAATAATTGCTAGGATCAAAATGAAGAGCTCGGGGTGTAGGCTTACCTGTAACTTGTGGAATTTGATTTCGTCCACTAGATTGTCCACAATGATCGAATGAAGGTAGAGGTAAAAACTTGCTTCTTATGGCTAAAAATTCCAAATGGTGAGTTTTGTTTTGATTTTCAACTATTTATAGAAATTTTATTTCTCCAAGTGGGTTTTTTCCTATAGTTTGAAATCTACTTAACTAATACCATATTTCTTTTTGCCTTAAAACAAGTTTTTTATCATTATAAGGTGTTTTTTTCTCCAATAGGATGGTTTTGTCATTTCCAATGCTTTTTTGGCATCTATACTCAATCCACATTAACCTTAGCAATCAACATTTTTCCATGGACTATGGTATTATAAACCATTAGTTCCCTGTTTTTACCATTGTTCTTCCGTGGATAGGACCCTTTTTTCATGAGTATCTTCCTTTAAAGCCTATGTTGTCCTTTGATACTCATGCCGCAACTGTTTCAGGTACAGGAGTATCTTTTTAGCTATTTTTCACGCCAAATAGAGCTTCTTTGGAATCTCTTTTTACAAGCTATCCCTTTATAGGACTCCCCACCCTTATGGAGTTTCTTTAGGCCCAGGTCTGACTCCTTCAAAACAGACTTGACTGTCGAGTTAACTTGTCCGTTCAAGCTCATTAAGAATATGTGAATGGGCATCCTTGTCGGTGGTAGGTTATCTCTTTCTCGGACCATGCAGAATAATATGAGAAAGGATCCCTATCTTTTCTATTTTGAATTGAGAAGAGTATTCTCAAGCATATGTTTATCACTTTTCCGGACCTGAGGGACTAAATTTACTGAAAAGGAACGCCCGGTATGAGCTTAGTTTTCTCTTTTTCGTGCTCTGGACCTAAACATGAAAAATATTCTGAGTGTACTTTGTGTCTTTGTCATGCTCGTTAAACACTTAAGAACAAGGCAACAAGTTTATTGTTGTAAGCTCCATTTCTCGTAATCAAATGGATCTTTCTGAGTGATCTTGCTTTCCTTCACACTCATAAAACTCAAGCTATTTTATGTTGTTTTGGAAGGAGCGTTGGGTAGGTGGTAATTTAACCTTTTTCAGACCTTCCTGACTAAGTACGAAAAAGGTTCACCTTTTCTTCTACAGAAGTTAAGAGAGTTCTTCTGTGGTATGTTTTATACTTTTCCGGCCTCAGGAGACTAAATTGGCTGAAAAAAGACCCCCCTGGAATCTTCTTTGGATTTTTCAGACTCTCTAAATGTGAAAACACCAACTGAGCATGTACTAGTTCGGGCTCATTAAATCCATGAATCAGTGACACTATCAAGCATTATTTTCCCTTCTCTTCAAGCTTGTTAAAAAATGAAGAGGGATTCGAGTTGACTTTCCTGGACTCGTTAAAATTTAACAAGGAAGGAAAGGAAGAAGTTTTTTCTTGTTTTCAGTAGTGGTAGCATGTCATCCTTTAACATAGCACTCTCTGTTTTTTTCGATACCCATGTTTCAGTGTTCACTTTCAGTTCAGCTATTACTTCGAGTTTTCTACTCCTCCTCTTGTCCGTTATACCTGGGGAATCTGATCATGTCTCCTATATGACAGATAAGTCTAGTTGTTCTATCTATGAGTTAAAAGCTTCCTTGGGTCATCTCTGTGTCGTGCTCATTGTTCAAGGACTTAACCCAATGTTTGATCCATATCCTGATCCCATCATTGTCATATCTGTTATCTATTGTGTCTCCCTTCTTTTACCCGGTTCCTAGTCACT
This sequence comes from Pseudotsuga menziesii, assembly GCA_001517045.1. Taxonomy (NCBI): domain Eukaryota; kingdom Viridiplantae; phylum Streptophyta; class Pinopsida; order Pinales; family Pinaceae; genus Pseudotsuga; species Pseudotsuga menziesii. The sequence goes on from LPNX010678753.1 coordinate 213,290, forward strand.
CTTGTGATCTGTTGGAGGATCTATTGCCTTCCTTATCACAGCACGGTTCAGTTTCAGTACTTCTTGATGATGAAGACCTAGAGTTTTGGCGATCGTACCTCGGGATTCACTTTCATCATTGGTGAATTCCTTTGCTTCAGTTGTCGATTATCACCTATTGATTGACAAATTGTTGAATCCTTTCCATGTTCGACTTCAGCCTACATTTATTCACATGGCTTGGATTGTACTGGTTCTTTGGGATTGTTTATGAAGACCTTAGTTCCACACCTATGAACTAAGTTGCGCAAGATTATGTTCCATTTATGTACACAGCTTCCAGATCTTTGAAGACTCGTCATTATTGTATATTGTGGCTTCAATCCACCTTTGTAATATACGTGGTTTTGTACCTATATCATATGATGTACTCAAATATTGTAAAGGAGCTAGTGTTCCAGTATATTGAACATAGCATCCTCAGATATGACTTTGTATATGACATTATTATGTATTTGTTTCAGGTACTTCCTCTACTCCATTGGATTTCTGAGTTCTCCAAAGATAACGATTATAATGTATTTCAGCCATTTCTTCCCTCTGACCTCACACATTAGGGGGCATCTGTTATCTACCTAAATGGCACTTCTCCGTCCGAGTGCCGACATTCCCTATGTTGGCACACAAAAGGACATTTATGGATTGAAGGTTGCCTAAAACACTATAGATGGACATGTTATGAACTACATTTATCATCCATCCAGCTGGTTATTTTTACCTTTGAATATGTCAAGTGCTGTATGCGCCTTTTCCTATATGCAGCTCGGGTACATACGCGCCTTTTATTATAGCATGTCACGTGTTGTATGCGAGTATTTGTTATTGTATCCCGCGTACAGATCTGTACGCGGGATCCCCTTAGAGAAACTCACGTGTCATACGTGGGTTGCCAATATTAATACCCGCGTACGCCTTCCTTTGACATTAAAAATAATAATTCGCGATTATTTGAGATTTGTTAATCCCTTAACTATAACCATCTTAACTGTATCAACCTCCTCAACCCTCGAAACTGCCTTATTTCACTAAGTATAAATAAAGGCCTTGGGGAGGGTATTAAGGAATCATACTTGGAGAACAAAGTTATGCTGGTGGTGTCTATCCAAAAGTCTTTGGAGCAGTGGAACTCAGAATCCTTTGGTTGCAGAGGAGTCCTTGTCTCAGGCATTGGGTTGTAATCTTAACTCATTCACTATTGTTAATAAAGAGAATCCTTCTTCCAAATGTGTTTTGAATGTCTTTCATGTAACATGGTTTGATGAATATTTATGATTAAGCACTATGTATATGATTTATCTAACCTGTTCTATATACATGCATAATCTTGCACTTGGAGGATTTGCTCTTTACAGGTGAAGGAGGAACATCCCTGAAGGCTTTGGAGGAGAAGCAGAGCGGAAGAGGACAAAGCTAGGATCAACCGTCATGAATCGGGTGAGTCTATTCTATCCTTTTGTTTCCTTTCTGTACTCTAAAGTCGATTGCCTGCAAGTTTTATGAGTATGCTGGTAACCCCAGACCTTCGGTTATAAGGTGTTTATTCCTGTACAACAGGTGAATAAGGGACTATATTTATTTGTAATAAAAAAAGTAATATTTTCATGTAACCTTTTATGTTTTGATGTGTACTTCCATGTGCTTTTGGTCAACATCAAGCCCTTCTTAAGCTTAAGTATAACCAAAAGAACCCATGATCAACCTAATTGCATTTGACATATTTCATGTGACTCGTTCAAATATCTTGGTATGCATGTGTTTCATGTGACCAATGCCTGATCTACATTGCATGTTTTTTTATAAGTAACATCTAATCTAGATGGATAAATGTTGAGTGATAGATCAACATACCATCACATGTGTCACTTCAACCCCAAATCATTAGGCCACATGTAGCATGGGCATCATCAACATGTCTATTTATTTAAGTTATTAAAGTTTTAGTCAACTAGTTTCAAATATTTGAGGAGCTTGATATTGTTGTCTGTTATGCATGAGATTCACTACTTGTAAACTCCTCATTCAATCATTAATCTCTCTCTCTCTCTCTCTCTCTCGTAAACCACACAATTGCATCACATGATTCATGGTATCGGTACGACAAATGCAATATCAAATGTAGCAAGAATGTCATGTTAGATGACGAAATTGAGGAAGAATGTCATGTTAGATGACGAAATTGAGGAAATGGCCAAATCATGTACATGAGTTTGGTTTTTGGATTCTGTAAGCGTAACATATGCATTCTTAATCATTGGAATTCTTGAAATAAGTGATATGACCCAAGGGGGGTTATATGTGGGATCAATTGTACATGGCATGACCTCAAGGGGAGAGTAAGTGGGGTTATATGGGGCTAAATGTATATATATTGATGTAAATGTATATGTAATATTGGTCAGCCCTAATGAAGGGACCACATGTGCAATGAGTGAATGGTATATATAGAGGTAATGTAGTCATTGTAGAGAACATGTGAAACGATTATGTGAATGTCTTGGCTTAATTAGAGAGGGATCTCCTCCTATTTAAGGAGTTATCATGTAACTTATCTTTCTTATCTATATTGGAGTTGTGCTCCATGCTCACATTGATGTACATGGTGTGTACTTCTTGTCTCATGTTTTATTTATGGGAATTTGGTGCTTAAAACAATAAATTTTGTGTCAAATAGGAGATTTTACCATCTGTTTCCCCATAGGCGCATTTGAAACCCACATACCTCCTTCATGGTTTAACATTCAACTACGTCAAGCATCACAATTAAAGCCCATGTGATAGAGATGATAGATGAACAAAAGAAAATTGATTATGATGAGCCAGCTATCTGTGTGAAATCCATACTTCATCCTCCATGACACTTAGCGCACATTTTTGGTGATCTAACAAGTTGAGTTCTTAATGCTAAAAGGTGCTACTTGAACATTTTTAGGGCGTATAGACTAAACACAATTAACAAAATTCAATTCCAAGGCCTACAACCATGAAAATGTCAATTAAAAAATTCCCTATGAGTATGTATTTTTTGCTTCTCGATTTATGAAAGCTCCTTAGAAGTGGCCAAAATTGTGCTTCGAACTAGTCATTGGAAAGGTCTTGATGTCTACTAAGCTCAACAACAAGTGATTCAACGATCCAAATTTGATCAAAATAATTATGAATTAAAAATAAAATAAGTCAAAAAATACATATTTAAAAACAAAAAATGTAAAAAAAAAAAGATTCCCAAATGTATCGACATGGAACTAGAAACCTCAACACAACATTCTAGACCTGTGTAAACAAAATTTCAAGTTCATCAAAATAATTGTTGTGGGAAAAAACTTCCTAACAACTAGCGTAGGTCACCAACATACTAGAATTAAAGAAACTTAACTTAATGGCTCTCTATAGAGACATATTAGACTTAGATAGATATGTTTTCACTTCTCCAAATGGCAAGACAACAAGCAAACAAGAAATAGAAAGAGAGAGAGGAACATGAGGAACCATTTCAAAGTTTAATCCTCGTCTTTTTGGGCTTGCTCCTTCAACATGTTTCACTATAGAAACTTGATACCTACAAGAAGCACCAAATAGCTTCCTCACAACCTTATGACTTTGATTGAAAACTCAAACAAAAACAAGAACAATACATTAGTTCAACTAATATTAGTGATTTTCTTGAAATTTATAAGAAGCTTCCAAAAAAGCAAATAATCAACACATTACACATGTGTGTGGGGACAAGGGAAAGATAACAAATTTCTATTAAATGCAACAAAGTAATACAATCAGTTACCTTACTGTTGTTCGACGCCTTTTGAAGCTAGCAACTGGGTTCCTCTACTCTTGAATCAACTATAATCCCACTTCGAATACTTCGAATGTGCATACAATAGAAGTCATTTGAGAATGATAACTTCAATCACTTCTGGAAATTGTACTCGAGGACAGAAGTTACTAAGGGAATAAAGAGATCAATAGATTCAATATGGTGGCAAGATTCCTCCAACACAAACAGTGAGATGGGTGTGCCCCCTTGGTTGGACCATCTAATCCCTTTTTTATTTCATGTTTGGCATAGTTGTGATGGTTTCCAATTGGTTAAAAAAACCCATCAAAACTTGTCGAATTTCAAGGTTTTTATTTTTATTTTTTTCACTTTTAAGGTCCATGCACCTTGCTCAAAAAGAAAAAGAAAGTGCATGGCACTCACCTTGCAAGAACAAAAGATGCATGGGTCTATTTTTACTCAAACTTGAGTGTTTTCAAGGAAAATAAATTGGATTCTTCTCAAATTTCAAGGTTTTTATATTTTTTTTTCACTTTTAAGGTCCACGCACCTTGCTCAAAAAGAAAGTGCATGGCACTCACCTTGCAAGAACAAAAGATGCATGGGTCTATTTTTACTCAAACTTCGGTGTTTTCAAGGAAAAAGAATTGGATTCTTCTCAATATACTTAGAGCATCAAATAAAATCAAAATACAAACTTTTCCATGCTGGATAGATTCATGTCTATAAATAATCGTAGACACTTAGGTGGCATTTATAACTGTTATCGTCACAAAACGAGGACGTACCAATTTACACTATATTAATAATATTGTTTGTGCTTACCCTAAAGCATAGCCAAAAAAACTTAATACATGGCTAAATAATTTATTATCGTCAATATCAATCAAACGCTTTTTATACTTTAAAAAAAAAGTGATGTGAACCTTTGAACCGTTGATGTTCAAGATACCTTAACTTCTTTTTTTTCTCTTTATACGAGACTATCATATAAATGTCATAAGAGTATTAGAACTCGTATTTAATTAAGGGAGGTTGTATTACTCTTTGGAAATAAACATCCATATACATTAGCTTTTTGTCATCCTTATCTTCACAATATTTATATTGATAGTTTTGAACTTTATATTAATATTATAGCTTTATTTAAGCATATCTTTCAACTCCTTAACTTATTTAATTGTATATATTGTATGATAAGTGTTTTAAATAGGGTTCATTGTTGAACATTGATTATCTTTTTTGGGTTTT
>LPNX010678753.1:229000-256350 GCA_001517045.1 Pseudotsuga menziesii
AATTACTGATCACAGGTAGCAAAGTTGCCTCCATTTCAGCCAACAAAACTGCTCTCCACAATGCCTTTGAAATGAGTGATTTGGGGCTTCTAAAACAATTTTTGGGGCTCGAAATCGAGCAAAATTCTGACGGGATTATGGTCACTCAGTCCAAATGCACTTCAGACCTGTTAGTCAATTTTAAAATGGCTGAATGTAGGCCTAAACCATTCCCTTTCCTTTCAGGGATCAGCCTTGAAGAAGGAAAACACACACCTCCCATGGACTGCACTATCTATCAACAGCTGATTGGTAGCTTGTTGTACTTGACACATTCTAGGACTGATATTTGTTATGCCGTGAATGATGTATCAAGATACATGCAGCAGCCTCATGATCTTCATTGGAAGGTATCCAAGAGGATCCTCCAGTACATTCAGGGAACCAGGACCTACGACATTCACTATGCTGCAGACTCCGAGCTAGAGATGGTTGGATACATAGATTCTAATTGGGCGGGTGATTCTATTGATTGGAAGTCAACTTCTGGATATGTATTCATATTTGGTGGTGGCCCCATTTGCTGGTCAAGGAAAAAGCAGGCTGCCATAGTACTATCTTCAGCAGAGGCCGAGTATTGAGGAGCGGTGAATGCTTTCATCCAAGCAGTTTGGTTGCAATGCATTCTTTCAGAGTTTGATCTTGGTGGTACTTTGTCCACTGTCCTCTTTTGTGACAACCAGAGTGCTATTAAGATATCCACAGATCCAGTTACCAAGCAGAGGACCAAGCATGTAGAGATTCACATGCACTACATCAGGGAGCTAGTGCATGACAGGACCATCATTCTGCAATACTGCCTGACTGATGAGCAGATTGCAGACATCTTCACCAAGAGATTTTCAGAAAAGAAGTTCACTTACCTCCGTTCACTGTTGGGGGTGAGTTCATCAGGGTGATCCAGGCTGCTTTCAGTGTTCAGCTTGAGGGGGGGGTTTTCCCACTGGGTTTTCCCTCTTTTCCTCACTTACTTTGTTTTGAGCATTGTTTCAGTTTCAGCATTGTACAAGGTGACCTATGGCCTTAGTTGTCGGGGCCCTAGCATTTTTATGCATCTATGTTTTCTAACTCTTCCTGAGTATAGCTTAAGGGGGGGTGTTGGAGACATTTACCATCATACATACTCTTTTTGGTCAAATTGGCCTAGTTAAACCACTATCCTAAGTATAATTGACATTAATTGACATCAGTGGAGAATTAATTTCCATCATCCAGTCACACCCACACCTACATATAGTCAAGGAGGCTAACTTAGCCTTCTCCTACAGTCAAAGAGGCTAACTGGAGCACTCCGGGGGTGATGTGAGTGATATTAATGCACCTAATTGCTAACTGGTGGTTACAATTAGTTCAACTAGTCAGTTAAGGCGCCTCCTCTCATTAAATATATTATTTAATGATTATTTAATAGTATTTAATTATCTGGAGTCAACAGGGGCGCCTCCACCAACTTCTGATGATCATTTCAGCTTCAGTTAACCTCATCGGGGTTCATTGAAGTCATGGAGCACTAGCACTTGATGGTTGGCTTGCTATGACATGTGTTTGATCTCCTTCAGTTGAGATTCAGTCATTTATTGCACTCCGACTTCGGTTAGGGTTTGGTGAGTCAATTAGGGTTTTGATCAAGTGGTTAACTGAGTGTGATTGAATGGATGACAGTTAGTTAAGCCAGACTCACTCATGATTTTGAATTGCCTCCTTAGGTATTCGAATTTCTCATTGATTCAAGCCATTGCTTGACATTGGTATTGTAACCATTCATTGTTTATTAAATATATAGAGAGGAAACCAATTTTGGTTCTGATTAACACCATTTCATGAGTTATTTGTTGATTATTCTTTGATGAGATTGATGCTTTGTTCCTAGATCAATGTGCAAGAATAATAGGAATATCTGGACCTTGATGGTACATGGAAGGATAAATGGACTAGTTACATCAGTGGTTTATCTAATAGAGGGATTAGACTTTCAGTCAAGCAGGACTCATTGCTTTGGATGCATAATACTATGAACGTTGAGGTCACAGTCAGTTTGGCTTATGATCTTATTGTTTCTTATAACTTGTCAAAATCTTCTAGATGGCTTTATATGCAGTTATGGTATTGGCACATTCCGATCAAACTCAAGTGTTTCTTTTGGATTTTCCCAAAGAACCGTATCTGTACTTGGGACAATTTGTCAAAGAAGGGTTGATCGGTTCCAAACATATGATGTTTATACAATTTATATGAGGAAACAGTGAACCACAATTTTGTTTCTTGCCCTTTTCCTTGGGTTGTCCATGACTCTCTCTGTCTGCATTTTAAGTTGTTTTTTCCTTGGGTGGCTCCTACTCTTTTGGAAAATCTGGACAGTTGGTTCAAGTAGGATCATGACCTGCTCTACCCGCCTTTAATCTATATCTGGAACATATGGTTATCCTATAACTACAATATTTTTTAGGATAGACCTCCAATTATTGTCCCTCTTTGCTATAGTATTCTGGACCAGGTTAATTACTTTCCTGTGGCTAGATCCAAAATGAAACTCAGGGATTTTGGTATAGCTCTCGCCATCAACTACCCTTCTAGTTTTTTCGATGGGGTTGCAGCATCAAAGATTGGTAGTGCGGGAATTACTCTTTATTTAAATCAGTCCCATTTCTTCCATATTAAAATGGGCTGTGGGGAAAGCACCAATACAATTGCATAATTGCTTGCTCTATGGGATTTGTTGTTCTTTGTGGCTGCAATTGGTCTTCCTTCCCTTCATGTGTGTGGTGACTCATCTGTCATTATTAATTGGGATAAATCCGAGGCAACACTTTCGACACTTGATCTGGATTATTGGTGTGACAGAATCACTGAGATCAAAACCTCCTTTCTTTCTCTAGACTTTCAGCATGTCTATAGGGAGCACAATAAAAGTGTTGATAGATTATTGAAGGAAGCACTTTCTTTGTCATCTGGCCTTCTCTCCTTCTCGGGTTTTTTTTAAGGAAACATCATTAGGGGAGGTTCATTTCTGCTCTTTTAAAGAGATTTCTGTTATGAGTGGCCTACTCATCAACCTTTTGGTTTCGATTTTAGTACAAACTTTCTCTTTGCCACTCTGTGTACTTGGTATCTTGGACATGATGCTCCATTGGACTCCCCAGGGGATGAGGTTTTTAACTCCCCATAATGCTTCCTTAGATAAGCTTTCTAGGTTCTTCATGTGCTCCAAATGGATTTTCCTAGTAGGTCATTCTTGAGTGAGATTGGAGTGATTGTTGCATATTATCTTGCCTTGGTCTAGACTCTCTTCTTGTAATGGCTGTACACAAGACTTTTTCATGATGACATAGATCTTTCTTTCAACTACTAAGTGATTTTTATATCATGGTTTTGTCTTAGTTACCTTTTATTCATATGGAATATCAAGGAACAACTATTTTTCTTCTTGAAAAAAAGGATATTTTAGGGCATTAGATGCATTAAAATGCAGTTTCTATAGTAAAAATGTGCAATCTGTGTTGGCTGCTATGGGCAGACCCGGGTTAACTATAATCAACCAACAACACCCCTAGATCACTGGCCCTTTCGGCGACAGACCGCAAAGCGGCCTGAAGTCTCACCCGAAGTGACTCTAATGGGTTGGCCAAGGACTCAAGTGTCTTGGACTAGGTTCTGTGGCAATCCTACTAGTGGCTCGCATCTCTCCTAGCTGCGAGGTCTCTTTCTACGTGTTGCGCGATCTCCTGCTCGCGTCACGCGATCTCCTGCTCGCGTCGCGCGATCTCCTCACCTCGTGGCTCTTCTAGTCGCGATATATTCCTCTATACCGTCACGCGATCCTTTCCTGCGGCGCGCACTTTCCCAGACTCGCGATATCTCTGACCTTATCGCATCGCCGCACACTGTGCGACATGCAGCTCCTGCCCAACGCTAAGTCCTTCACTTGTGGTATCGTGCACCACAGCTCCTCTACCGGTGCGGTATCACCTCTCCGTGATAACCTACCTCCGCGGTTCAGCGCACTTAGCGTTGCTCGTGTCGACGTGCAAGACTTAACATACAAGGCTATTCGATACTGCAATAGAGACTGTTTTACGCAAAGCATAAATGAACCATATACAGCATGCCAAAGAATGTAACTTATATTTACCCTTCTATATTGCTGTGAATTGATTAACACATTCATTCATTAAACTGTAACAAAGTCCATGAACTGACTGAGAAATGCATAAGTAAACATAACACATAAACCAATCGCATAACACTTAATTTTAACGTGGTTCACCTCCAGGATGGAAGTTACGTCCACAGAACTGTGTTTTTATTATAGCTCAGGGGAAGGTCAAACACAGTTCTGCTGCACCGCATATGCAGCTTAAGATCTTCTCTCTTAGATCTCTTTTCTCTTCTATATTGCTCTCCTACAATATACTCTTCCCTCTCTGTCGATCCCTGCGGATCGTTACATGCATATTCTATAAGCCAGCTACTGGTTGCCGTAAGATTGCTACCGCTAATAACAGAACCAGAGCTAGGCTTTTACAACAGTCTAATAATCTGCAAGACACTACTAACAACTGAATGAACCAACTAACTAACCAACAAAATGACTAGCTAACTCTCCAACCCTTTTACATTACAAAATATATTCTTTTATAGGCAGCCCGAAGGTCTTGCCATTACAACACTGTGGGCCTGTCCCAACAGTAACCCAAAACCCTAACTAGTGACAGTCGGCCATATATGTACTTGAGGTAGCCGTTTTCCGTCACACCATAGCTCTCTGTAGTCTTCCATGCTTCCCGGCACTGATCATGGGTACTATGCACCGCTTCGCTTTTCTGTCCTTCGCCTTCAATGCTTTAGCCTCGTTGCTCCTTCTCCTTTATGAGGGTCGCTGAGCCCTCCTGTCTTCCGTCGCTGCCTTCAATGCAGTGGTTGAGCTCTCTCTTCTCGGCCGCTCAGGTACCGTTGCCTTTCTTGACTTTTCTATCTTAAAAGTCATGGTTTCCGGCTCTGCTCTCCAGCTGGAAACGCGCTACGGCGTCGTAGCTCTGTCTTAACTTCTTTTTGCCAAAACTAGCAGCTTCTTCTGTAGCTGCGGAACCCTGCTCCAACAATTTGACCAACGATTATGTAGATAAATTCTAGTAATGATAGCTGAAAAAGTACAATTCATATAACATTTATGATTACTTCTGCAAGATAATATTGATTTGTGTTTACATGTATTTTTTATCATCTTATCAAGGTTTATGATTGAATAAATATAGTACTATTTAAGGAAATACTTTGGTATTATTGTTAATTGGGTCTAGTTCATATTGTCAGGGAGGGAAAATGTTTGTGCTCTCAACCTAAGTTCAAATTCTAGTCATGCATGTTTTGTTTGATAAGGATTTGGTAAAACATTTAGGCATGATCAGAGCTCCACCATTATCTAAGTTTTGTGTACAATGTAATAATATTTTTAAGGGTTTTCACAAAATGTGTCTCTACCCAAATCGTCGAAAATGTGATTAGCGTTCCATATCAACAGATCTAAAAATAATTTCAGGCATAATCATATTTCCATGTTGATCTAAGTTTAGTGTATGGCATAGTGATGCACTTAATAGTATTCCCCAAATATAATTCAACCCAAATCATCGAAAACATCATCATAGTTCCCGTCATCAAACTCTAAAAATCAAAGAGAATTTTTTTATATTAGAGGGCTCCCATTTAAGTCATATCTTCAATTTCCCCAAAAGGGTTGGATCATGTAATGAGGAGCAAGGATTTTTTTCACCATTAGAAAAGGTTCAATTCCCATGAGGGTTTTATCTTGATCCATGGATTCACCTTGAGGTAGTGGTCGAGCATGTGGTTGTACCTGTGTGGATTATTTGAATTATCTTGTGAGCCATGAACACATAAGTGCATTAAAAACCCATCATCGTGTCCTTCAAATTATATCTCAAAGGGGTTGGATCCAATGGTGAGGAGCAAAGATTTTTTCACTAATGGACAAGTTTCAACTAATGTGATGAACTTTAGTTGAGCCATGGGGTCACCTTGAAGAAGTGGTTGAACACATGGCTCTACCCATAGGGATTATATTAAATGATCTTGTGACTCATGCATACATATAAGTGAATCAAATCCTGCTGCACCATTGTTCAACTTTAAAAATATCTCAAACTTAATTCAATTGGTAGATGCTTTTGTATTAACGTTTACAAAAGTCTCAAGATCAAATCTCATTGAATTCATTAGTGTTACTAGCCAATGTTTTGATTGGTGATCACTATTGTCTTCATTCTATCAAACCAAAGAGGTTGGGGGGAGGAATCTATGAGGGTTTTCAAGGTGCTAGTGTACTAGTGTCCTCACTTGGGCTGCCTAACACGTGGATTAGTAAAGGAAAAAACTAACCATATTTTCACTAACCTATTATGATTTGATGTGTGCCTCAAAATGATTTTGGCCTATGCCTTACTCCTTTTAGTCTTGAACCTGACCAAAAGAACAAATAAACAACCTTCTTATAAAATTAATTACATTTGACATCTTACATGTGATCAATGCGCACATCTTGTTATACTTACATTTATTTATACATAGGACTAATACTTGATCTTATTTTTAAATAACATATGATCTAGATGCTAACAACTTGAGTAATAAATCAACATACCATCATATTTACCCTTCAACTCCAAATCATTAAGCAACATTAATAACATGTAGCAATATAGTATTTTGTAGCATGAACATTAACATGTCTACCTAACTAAGTGATTAAAGTTGACCAAATTCATCCAAGTAATTAATTTTGAGTAAGTCATGGCAACTTAGTCAACTAGTTTCTAAGATTTGAGGGGCTTGTTATTGTTCTGTCGAGTAGTTGTAACCTCCTCATTTAATACATTGAATTATTAAAGAATCTTTCTCTTCATATACACACACTCCTATTGCTTGCTAGCTTTATTGTATGTTTTACATGTTTACACTAGGTATTGTATGTGAATGCATGGAAAAGTCAAAATTGTAATCAATAGACGCTCTTCCTAATACCAAGAGATGCCAAGATTGAACGCGAACGCGACTTTAGAGAGACTTCAAAAAAATGCAGCTTCTTAATACAGACTCAAAATCTTGTTCATCTTCGAAGGGTGAAGATCATCACAAGCGCAAACTTATACTAACCAGAGTTTCTGATCCTAGCTGATCACACTAAGTGCAGAGGGAGAGCATACGCTACTAGTTTTACAAACTCATTACAAGTGAGATCACTATTTTTGATCCCAGCTGATCGCTCGAGGCACAGAGGGAGAGCATACACAGTGCTCGACACATGGAAAAAATGCAAAAAGGTTTCTAGACTCAAAAACACTTGGTCCTCAAATAAGGGGAGGAGCACCTTATTTATACATATTTAGTCGGTAATCTGGTGACCCGAAACTTACACCTATTGGTAAAAAGACTTGATTCGGATCTCATCGTAGTGGATCAAATCACAGCTTTTGTTGGGTAAGTCACCCAAGCCATGTGAAAGAATATACAGACTGACTACTAGAATGGACTTTTTACATAGTGGAGCTACTATTAGCGACCCACGATGCTTTTTATTAGTCATTGTCATGATTACAAATACATGGGTTTTCCCCACATGTACAACCAACGAATCTGTAAGAGTCACTATCAGAACAAAATTCGGTGTCCAGAAATAAGCATATTGAAAAGCATTATTCCACATCGGATCCGATCATGACTCCATTAGGAATACAACATAATTCTCCTTGGAAAATGGATTCAACTTTAGTATTTAGAGGAATCCTTCTTGTATGAATTTTATTATCCAAGAGGCATCCATTTTTGTCCATTCTTCTGTATTTTTGCTGAGTGAAAATAGGGGGTTCAAGAGAAGAGTAAGCTCCTCCAAGATGTCGGAGCTTAAATTTAAACCACATATGATTGTGGTGTGCTGTGATCATGTTTGCTTGTAGGTGTAAGATGAAATTGACACATCGTTGAACCCAGTCTTTCCTTGGACATAATTCGTCAAGAAAAACTTCTATCCATCCTGACCATTGTTGTTGCACCAGTGTAGAAGGATCTCCACAGATTATGATCTCTCCTTGTTCTCTGCAGAATTGCAATATGAGGTTGTATCTATTCCATGTCAAAAAATCTGGGCATATATCCACATAATACAATTCTCATCCAACTGTATAGGTTGTGTCAATCCAAACATGATTGAGTTGCTGAAGCTGGTGCAAAGCATTTTCTAAGCCTTTAAAGGCTTGTTTTTCCCATCTCTCCAAGATTTGAATTTTTAGGGGAGAGGCATTTACTTGTTGGATCAAAGAGATTTCCAGATATTTATTTGCTTCCTTTTTGCTGGCGTAATTCAAAAAAATCTTCTCTTTCTTCTTCTGACAAGGGATCATTGAAGATCCGAGCCTTGGATTTTTTACGTGATGAGCTGGATGCTCCATAGCTGAACATATTGAGGCTAGGATTCTCTTGTAGTTCTTCTCTGGTTAACATGTCAACACAATGTAAATAACCTGGTTTATATACAATGTCAAAATCAAAGTTTTGTCACCAAAGGAACCATTTTAAAATCCTAGAACTATTTTCTGCCATAAGATTTTCATTCTTAAATATAGCAAGCATTATTTTCAGGTATGTCCTAACAATAAAATTTATAGGTTTTAGATAAAGCTTGAAATGGTTTACAATCTTTTTGACTGCAAGGATTTCTTTGTGACTTGATGGATAATTCATTTATGTGTTTTTGAATGCTCCTAAGGTGTAGCCGCAAATTTCCTCCTTATCTCCATGTTTTTCTATGAGAATACCTCCCCAAGCTTTATTGGAGGCGTCTGTTTCAATCACCATTTGACCAGATCCTTGTGGGAGTGAGAGTGGAGGGAGTTGTTTCACTTTTTCTTTGATTTTCTTTACTGCATTTGTCATATCTTTATTCCATTGTGGTGGATTTTTCTTTAGTCGTTGTTGCAATAAATGAATGTCATCTTCTTGTCCTTTGTAGAATGGCCTGATATAATTTAGGCTTCCCAAAAACCTCTCTAGTTGAACTTTTTCCAAGATCTGATCAGGGAAGTGAGAAAAAACCTTCAAGACATGTTTTTGAAGAATCACCTATCCTTTACTTATTTTATATCCTAAAAAATCAATATCCTTTTTGCCAATTTCCATTTTGGATTTTGACAAAACCAACCCATGTTTAAAAACCAAAGAATAAAATTGTTGAAGTTGTTTTAAATGTTCCTGCAAAATTTTGGAACAAATAAGAATATTGTCTATATACACTAATGCCCATTTCTTTTCTTTGAAGATATCTTTTATTCTTTTTTGGAACTCTGATGATGCATTATTGATGCCAAATGGAAGGACTTTCCACTGATACTGCCCATGAGGAACAACAAAGGCAGTTTTGAACCCGTCTTTTGCTTCAATTCCAATCTGGTAAAAACCAGACTTCAAGTCAAATTTGCTAAAAAGTGTACATCCTGCTATTCTTTGCAAAAGACTAGATTTATCAGGGAGAGGGTAACGGACTGGTTAAAGGATTTTATTCAAGGGTTTAAAATTCACAACCAGTCTGGGTTTTCCTCTTTTTATCTCAGAGTGTTTATTGACAACAAATGCTCGGCATGCCCATGGGCTCTTAGAGGGTTCTACGAGACCTTTGTCTAATAGTTATTTAATTTCGTTGGCATAGAACTCTCTTTCTGAGGGAGACATGAGGGCAGTAGAGGATTTTTGGGATTTTGTTTTTTCCAGAGGGTTAAAAGGTAAAGAGACAAAGTACTTTTCTCTAGTCCAAAATGCATTAGGTGACTCTGAGGTGCAATCCTTCTCTAATTTTGAGGAAATTTCAGAGAGGGAAGACTCCTTATGCATTTTTGCATAGGCGACACATCTTTCCATTTTGAACAGTTATGCAAGACTGGGAGTGGGGTTAGATTGAGGAACAAGATTCTTACATTTGAAAGAAGCAGAATAGTATAGAGAGGTGGAAATTCTTCTGCCATTTATTGTACAAGTAAAAATCATATTGGGCTCATCAACTGTAATGGGGCTGACTTTATGTTAAAAAGGTGAGCCTATTATGCAATATTCCTTAAGATCGTCTAGTCTATTGAGGTGCAGAACTTCTTTTATTCCTTCGATTCTTATTGGAAAATCTGGAACTCTACCTTTGAGCTGTATAGGAGTTCCTTCAATGGCTACACCATGTTCGTTTGTTTTTTCCAAGTAGAACGATGGTATAGTATTTCCTTTTTCCAAATTCATTTGGCAACCTAAATCTATCATACAATCAATCTCATAAGCTTTGTATTTAGGTGGACAAAACTTTATTTTAATGAAATATTTAGGACTAGAGAACATCCCTAAAGAGCCTAGCGATGGTTATTCATTATGGAAATATTCTGCTTCCAAGTCGCTCGTGTGCTGAGAATGTTTTGGAATTTCAACAGCTTTTGGTGACTGTAGTGCTTCAGCATAGGCTCTACACATTTCTTCATCAGAGGACTGGTCTTTTTCTCTGATTGTTATTTCAAGCATTCTTTTCAATTCCTCTATTTATTTTACCAGCTGCTTTAACGATTTCTACTTATCTTTGATTTGTATTCTAAGCAGATTCTCTTTATCTTTCTTGAAATTTTGTCTATCCTCATGATGGTCAAGACAGCCTTTGTATAAATCTGCAGGCTGGTAGAATGATGGATTCTTGCTGATTTCTGGAGAGACAGATTTCTCTCTTCCTACTGAGACTTTCTCTTTTGATTTTATCCTTGTTAAAAGTTTTCTCTTTTCATCTTTCAAATCTTGCCTTTTTATATATTGATGAACTGGAGTCTCAGACAATTCTTTGTCAATTTCAGCAATCCTAAATTCTGAAGAGACCTTAGGCGGGTTAGAAGAGAACATATAAAAGCTGAAATAAGGAGGACCCGAACATCCTCCTAAATTTGTGTCTTCATCAGAATCAAAAGAAGAAGATTCAAATGAATCAGGGGCAAATTGATCTTAAACAGGGTCGAAATCAGAGGAATCACCTTCTTTTGGTAAGAAGAAAATTTCACCTTCAGGGTAATCTCCTGCCATACACCACGCTAGATCCCACCAAGCTAGATCTAGTTCTTCAGAGAACATAGCAGCAAGTCTTGGCCTTTTCTTCTTATTTAGGCTTTTGTTAGCCCAATGACCTTTTTTACCACAAATAAATCATTTTTCTTTATCTGCAGGTTCATATCTTTTCTTAAAATAGGCTTTTTTCTTGAAACTTTTTCCTTTTTTATGCTTGTAGCCTTTATCTGGATGAAATCTAGGTGCACTAGTATACTTTGGCTGCTTTTTTTTTACAACTACATGAATCACACCCAAAGTGTCCTCTATTGTGGGCACCACATCCCCAATCTGGCATTTTTGCAACATCTTTGCAAAAACCAGGGGAAAACATTGAAGAGTGCCTGTTAAAATCTTTAGCTACTCTTTTCTCCAGACAATGTTCTTGCCAAGTTTCCATGATGAATCCATGCAATTGAGCAAGAGAAAGACATACCAAAGGGATGTTTTTATCTTTAAGATGTTGTTCAACAGCATCAGGAACATGGCTAGGAAAACTTCTTAAATAATGCTTCAGATATGCAGGATTATCAACATTGCCAAAAGAAATTAACAGTTTTTGCATATAGCAAAAGTATTCTTCACTTTTATTTAGGTCACAGATTTTGGCTGACATAAACAAAGATGCAAGATGTTCATAATCTTCATTTTCATCGGGACCATAGAATTCTTTATCGAGGGAAGTAAGAATTTGTTGGTCTGCATCTCTCGCATTTAACATTTCCTCTCTAGATTCTTAGGGAACCCAGCACCACCATTTTGAAGCTAATCCTGAAAATCTAACAACCAGCTGGAGTGCTAATGGTTAGCCAGTTATTGTGGTGTCTTGTGTTCTTTTGTATAATACCTAATTTGACAGAAGATGAAAAGCTGTTCGGATTTGGGCGCGGGATTGGCATTGTATGTTCAACACAGGTTGATTAGGCATTTGGGAGATCAGTTTGTTCATTCCATTTATTCTGAAACTAGGAGAATAAGGGACTGACGAAGGAGAAGTGTCAGGAAGTTCTAACATTTTTGTATCAAAAGGAGGAGGAGGTCCTGTTATCTGGGGATGGTTATGCTCTTGATTGGTTGGGTTTGAAGATCCAACATTTTCTCTTTTAGGGATTCTGAATGTTGATAAAGATTTATCTGAAAGGGCATTCGACATTCTTTTAAACTTGGATACCATATCTTTTAACTCGTTGAGTTCAGCTTGGTCTTCCATTTCATGACCAAAAATCAATTCTGGTCTTTGGTCATCTTCTTGAATACTCATCATTCCAAATGAGTGTCTTCTTCCATGTTTGGCTTTATGACCTTAAGCTGCAAGCTCTAATGCAGTTTGGCTTGCAGGATTCTTTTTATTACTTACATTCTGGGTTCTGGCCATCATTTTTCCTAAGACATCTAGCCTTTTTTCCAACTTTTCACTTGCTAAGATAATTGCATTTTTTACTTCTTCTTGGCCTGTAAGCAAGTGATCAATTTTAGCTTCTAGCAAAGAAATGTGTTCTTTCTAAGTCTGTACTTTTTTCCTTAGAAGCATAATATCAGAGGCTATGTCATCTATATTTTGGCCAGTTAGTTGTTGCTGATAATTATTGTAATTAAGCAGCTTTATTTCATCGGAGACAGTTTCGTGTGGAGTTGATGATCTATGTGGCATGAACTCTCTTTTAGAAAGACCATCATGAGAAAACTATCGGAATGGAGTATCAAGAATATTTTCCTAGTTGGAACAAGGTATCACCCTGTGGGTTAGTGGAGGTGAAACTAATGCCACTTCTAGGGAGAGACATCATGTACAAGCTTACCCCTTTGTTTTTTATTTTTAGTCTCTCAAGTGCTTTTCTGCAGGCAGGGCAGTCTGCATGCTGACCTTTATGCTCATTGTTATGAACACCTAAAAATGAAAGGTAGGAAGAAGAGCAGGGTTCAAACATGGATGATTTTTTAGAAACATTATTCACAAAGAAAGATTTTACAAGAGATGGAGCAAATTGAGGAGAAGGAAACCCTTCAGGCAATTTAAAAGAGTTTGAAAATCTATCAAAGACAAGGGGTTTAGGAATAGAGAGTTGTTGGTTCTTATTTTTGTCAAAGTCTCTTAACTCTCTGTATCTTATCTCCCATTGCTTTGGGTAACTGAGGTTAGTCCAGTCAAATGTGATAGGGGTGGAATTTTTAGACTTGTCAGTTTCCACCATGCTGAGCAAGTACAAACTTTCATGGACTTTAGGAGTAAGAGGTGGAAGGGAATCATTTCCAAAGTGGATGACAACTAGAGATTTAAGCTGAATGATTTTGGATCCAGTATCCATTTTAAAACCTAGAGGACCAATGTAGGCTTTGAGTAAATCATAGATGTAGGGGTCATCCAGGTTGACGGAATATTTAGGAAAGATAGTACCAAAAAACGGGCCATTGTGCAAGGGGCCTTCGAAACCTCCAATTAAAGCATCAGCAAAATCTAAGTGTTGGGTATCCAAAACACAACATAAAGAGGAAACATTCATATAGGGCCGTACTAACGGGTCGAGTCCTAATTTGACAACGCCCAGATGCACATATTTATAACCTTTTGCCCAGTCAATTTGTTCTTTATCAATTAAATTGATGTGAATGGGCTCTTTGTCGTCAGTGAAGGTGATGTCCAAGGAACTGATTTTAATTTGTGTGTCCTGCCACCACTTCATTTTATAAGCCTCGGAGGGTAAGATTTCATGAAGTTTACACTAGGTACCATATATGAAAGGCATGAAAATGTTTTGATTAAAAAATAAAAAAACAATATATATACAAAACTCTATTTGTAACAAAGTTAAACTGATTTAAATTAACTAATTTTAAATTGAGATTTTTAATATGCAATTATTTAACATTACTTAATTTACATGATTCTTTATAGATAAATTATTTTATATAAATAATAGTATTAAACAATTCTTTAATACTAGTGATTATTAATTAATCTTAATTATAAAATGAAGTATTCTATTTATTCTAAGTTTTTGACTTTATTATGGGTCTTGGTCTCAAAACTGCAATTTTTTTTGGTAAAATACAATTTTAAAAGTGTTTAAATTGAGTTTTTGAATTCATAAAATGATTCAGCACTTTAGATCATCTAAATTACCATAATTCTAAGATTTTTTAAAAATTTCCAACCAAAATTAAAAACATAAAATATTTAAACTACCAAAAAACCAATTATATTTACCTAAAACAAAATACATATGTTTACATATAACTTAGTTTTCAATATTAAGTCCCCTAAAATCATTCATAGTTTTCAATATTAAGTCCCCTAAATCATTCCTTACATGTACTTTTAAAAAGAGAAATACTTTAACTCACCTTTTCAAATGCTTTAGGGCACGTGTCACAGTAAATAGCTAAAGCCAAATTCAAATGATCTTTGATTGAACAATATTCCAAAGTCCAATCATGCTTTTCATTGGGAGGGAATCGTTTAAAACATGACAACGATTTCTTGTGGTCCTTAATCTCCATCTAATACGGCTCTCCAATTTTGGAACCCTAATGAATTGTGTTCCTTAATCTCATTCTAACACGTCTCTCCAATTTCGGAACCCTAATGAATTGTGGTTGTAACTTTTGCCCTTGACAGTACGTACCCCACATATATATATTTTATGAAAAAATGTTTAAGTTTCGTTTGAGTGCTTTTTGGATTGTGTGAGAAGTTTTTACATTTATTTATTTTATTTTACAATTTAAAATAAAATATGTATTGTATTTTGGAATAGAGTTGTTATGGACGTGAAGAGATTGTACTTTTTTTCCTTACATTTTCTCATTTAAATGATAGGTACATGGTGGATGGATGTTTTATTGGTTATAGATATATTTCTTTTGATTAATTGGATGGAGACATTTTTTTTTAAATCATAAATTGTTATATTTATGATGCTTCTTTAATTTACTTGGAGTGTTTTTTAATTAGGACCACTATATTGAAGAGGTAGATTTTGGATTTACATCCACATCATAATTAAGAAAAGGAGAATGGAAGACCTAAGCAAGTATGCGAGTATTGATTCAGAGTGTTTTTTAATTAGGACCACTATATTGAAGAGCTAGATTTTGGGTTTACATCCACATCATAATTAAGAAAAGGAGAATTGGAGACCTAAGCAAGTATGCGAGTATTGATTCTTTTATATGTTTTTTTAAGTTATATTATTTTTAAAATTTTAGAATTTATATATTTTTTAAATATTTTGGAAAAATATATTGAAAATTAGTTAATGGATTAAATTCCATCTTTAAAATTTTTCTTAACTATACCTAGAGGTTTTTTCTCCATGGCATCATCTTGGGCTTATTGGTATTAATTTTTTCTCTACGGTGACCAGGTTTGTTGGACATGAATCCTTCAAATTCTTCATATGTTGACAAATTTATAGCAAAAAGTGGCATCACCCTTGGTTTATTAATATTAACTTTTTTCTCAAAAGAGATTGGCTTTCTTAAACAAGAATCCTTCAATTGCCCTCTCCATTGACAAATCCTATGACAAAAATTCAAGTTCTTATAAACCACATCTTGAGACTATTAGTGGCCAAATCCTATGACAAAAATTTAAGTTCTTATAAACCACATATTGAGACTATTAGTGGCCTTTGTTGATATAAGGGATACTGGTGGCCATTGATTTAGCATAATTCCACATCTTGGCAATTTTGTTAGAATTTTTCTAGTCCCAAACTTTTCACATGTTTTTTTAGGCATTTCCTTTATGTTTTTGGCAGTTTATGTAGGCCACACAATCTATACTTGGGTGCCTAGCCAAACTCATAGAGCATGGATTAAGCTTTGTTATGGTTCAAGAAAAGCTCTAAACAAAGTTTGTATACAAAATTTGCCAAACTCATAGAGCATGGATTAAGCTTTGTTATGGTCCAAGAAAAGCCCTAAACAAAGTTTTTATACAAAATTTGTGCCCCTCTGATGTTGAAATTTCAATTACTGTCCTTGGGGCCCATATTCCTTTGCCATATCATTTTAAGAGTCAAGGTTTGGATCTTTAAGGTTTTTTCATCCTAAGGCGTCATGCTTTATGTTATCACACAAATTTAGCCTATGATAATGTCTTCTTAAGAATGTGCATAACATACATCTATTTTCATATATAAGTTACCATTGTTCTAGTTAGTTTGTATTGCTTTGCATTTTACAACCTTTTTACATTTCATTCATTAATGAAAGTTAGGTTTTTATGTTTCCATTTATATTTCTACCTTTTGTTCTCTACAAAATTCAAATTATTCACACTATATTATCATATACTTAAGGGTACCTTCATTCAAGTTCAACCTCCATTCATATCTAACTTTGGCTAAAATCATCTTTAACTTCATTATGATTCTCAAAATGAATGGAATGTCCACACAAAACATCAAATTTAAAACTTCTACACAATAAATCCAAAAACCTTGATACAATACTTTTTAAAACCTAACTAAAATAAATTTTCAAATCATTTACATTAAAAAATACTTTCACTTAAGTTGACCTCCTGTTGAGGCCTGATAATTTGCAGGAAACAACAGCAAGGGATTCTCCCCAGTCAACGTTCCCAACTAGCCCGTGACTGTTTGGTGTAGGGAATCCGTCTGGTTTGCGGTCCGGCTACCGTATGTTTTTGTATTTTTTGACTTAATGTATGATATGCACGTGCCTAATTAACAATGCAGGGTGATAAAGATGCAAAGAGCAGTCACAATGTGATGCGTAGGTTCTTACCTCTCGTCTTAGAACTCACAAGCATCCAAATCATATATGTGCAAGAAAATACAATACTAACTAAACTATCTCTAGAGAGCTTGATATTAATTCATGAGTAATGCAATACTGTTTGTGTGTTATGGCAAATCACAGATAGTTGTTCTTATAACCAAACATACAGACACGAATAAAAGTATATATGATAAGATAGCTCATCATCAATTAAACTCCCATTACTCATGGTGGAAAAAAGACATCCTAAAGGTACTGAAGAACATTCAGACAAGAACATAGGTTCAGGAAATTAGAACGCTCTTACAGCTAATGAGACACAGCTGAAAACGAAATAGTTCACATTCAACATTGCTCATTTAATCACATTGATATCGTCCACATAGCACTTCCTCCAACAGGCAAAATTTGCAATCTCTGGTTGTAAAACGAAATAGTTCCTCTTACAAGCATTAAGTCACAAGATTTTTCTAGGGAAAAAGCCCCCTGTCAGTTCTAGCTTTCAAATTTTTAAACTAAAACAGCCTACTGCTTGGGCTACCCCCAACGTACGACCTTTCGATCCCTCAAAACGCTTCAAGTTCCCATTTTATTTTCTGTACACATTCATGATTTGATCAGTAACTGATCAATCTTCGGGTCTGTGCCTTTGCCGCTATTCACTTTGTCTTTTCCTTTGTTTGTCGTTCTTGCAATCCTGCTGGCCACGGTTCGACCTTTTCCAAAAAACACCCCGCTATGCCTTCATGCCGCGGTAGTTTGAAAAGTCCTTTGAGCCCACCTGCGATTCATCAAAGTGTATCATTCACTGGGATTACAGTCTAAAACAAAACATCAAATTCTATCAATCAAACGACTGCTCAACAAGAAAGATCCTGCGTTGCATTACTGCTGACACGGTAGGGTAGACTTATCCACAGCCGCATAGGTGGGCCTAACAGGCGATAAGTGTTGCGAAACGCTTAAGCACGTTGGAGTTGAAAAAGTTAAGACTTAAGCTGCGAGCGGGAAAACTTCAATTCGACAGTCGGAAGGACAACAACATCAGAAAACAAGTGATTCCCGCAGCCGCAACGACAGAAAGAAAAAGACTACGGACAAGTGACCTTCATCGGCAGCGGAGCATTTTTTCACTTCGGGTGCTTAGCTGGTTTGAGAGCCGCAATGACGGAGGATCAAAAGGTTATAGCCATGCGACACAAATCGGAGGGCAGAGCGCTTTACACTTCGGCTGCCTAGCCACTTTGGGAGCCGCAACGGCGGAAAAAAAAAAAAAAAAACTACGGACAAGCGACCTTCATCGGCGGCGGAGCGTTTTACACTTCGGGTGCCTAGCTATTTTGGGAGCCGCAACGGCGGAAGCAAAAGGACAACAGCCTCCAATCTGAGTGACAAAAACTTTAAATTTGGTAGCAATTGAAAATGTTTCGCCTCTGAAACAACGTTTTGCAAAGGACAAAAGGCCTGACCCACTTCAACTCAGCAAAACAAACTCTAAATCTACGATCTACAACAATTCCAAACATGAGCAATTTCTGAAGCCCAGGACGAAAGATAATCTTCAAAAAGAAACCATCAAAATTAAAGTATGACCAAAAGGTTCAAGGATCCAATCAGTTAAAAACCACGCTAAATCTTGAGGAGGGGACCACAATTTTAAGAAATTTGGGGAAAACAGTTGCAGCTGCAACACCTCCATTCATATTAAAAAAATGATAATACTTTTTAAAACTTAACTAAAGCTATTTTCCAAATTATTAACATTAAATCATCATATACATAAAATTACCCTTAGAGTTTTTAAAATATTTTTCTATGTTGTATAATTATTGTGGACAAATATAAGAACAAAAATAAAAATTAATAATACTTTTTAAGACTTTATTAACATTAAATAATCATATACATAAAATTACCCTCAATGAAGTCCATCTCCCATCTATATTAAAATAAATTTGATAATACTTTTTAAAACCCAACTAAAGTAATTTTGTGAATGATATCATCATATACTTAACTTAAGTGTACCTTCACTCAAGTTGACTTCCATCCATATTCAAAATGAGCTCATAATACTTTTTTAAAAGTGAGCTAAAATCATTTTTAACAAATTTATTTAGAGTTCATTTATAAAAGTGATAATGTTTAATTAATTATAATTTTTTCAATTACATAAAAAATTTATAAAAATAAAAATAAAAATTGTAGTTAATAAAATTTAAAAAAGAGTAAGCTAAATTTTAGGTGTTTTTTTTCATCAAAATTTAACAAAAAATTGTTGAAATGGTAGTTTTGAGTTGCTAGAATTGTCTAATTGAATTTTAGGTGTTTTTTTCCACCAAAATTTAACAAAAAATTATTGAAATGGTAGTTTTGAGTAGCTAGAATTGTTTAATGAGAATGCTGTAAAAAAGATAGTAAATCCATTTAGCAATCAAAATTGGAATTCCAAAAACTGGTATTGCAATTTCAAAAATTTCTCCCTTCCCTAATTTCAACCCAATAAAAAAAACCACTTAAAAAAATGCAAATCATCTCAATCATAGCACTATCGAGTAATATTTCCCATTATCAATATGAAAAGTCACAATAAGAAACTTCTAAAAGAAAAATTTACTTCACAAATCCATTCTGAATGATTATGCACACGCTATCAGGATACAATGATATTCACACTTTCTAGTGCTTACTTATGATTGTTGTACATGCAATCAAACCTACCAAAAGTTTGGTTTTACCCACCGGAGAAATAATAGGTAGGGGACCGTCAGCTTATTTGTCCTGGAGCGGTGTAAGGAAAATCTGCATAATAAAAGGCTTAGGCACCTCTAGATCTTGGAGAGAGAAAAAGAAAGGTCCCCAGCTACAAATTAAAAATGTGGGCCATGTGATCATTAAATTTGATACCGGCATCGTTTTCACAATGAAGAGGGAAAAATAAATAAAACAAGACGGTGGATGAACGCTTCCTAGTGGCGTCGGCGGGGAACTTGGTCCAACCAATGAGGATCCTCCCGATTCCCGAGATTTATACGAAGAGAAGAGCCTTTACATTGTATTCTCAGATCTGTACGGGTATTCAATTGCTTTTACACTCGGGCCTTAGTTGGAACTTGGAACTTGGAAGTGGCGTGGGAAGTTTGTTTGATGGATGTTATGCCAGTTTGTCAGGCCCTCCTGTATTGTTTTGTATGGCGGTCCGGCGGACTTTTGACGAAGCTTTTACAGTCAGCGGTTTCTTTGCCTTTATCTTCAATGTTTGATACATAGTCTGACGAACATATTGAATGAATTATAGCCCACAGACATAATTTTATCATTATCTTTACTAATTTCAATTTCAGATACATTAAGCTGTCGTTTTATCCTCGCCACCATTGAAAACTACAGAAGTAATATGACAGTCAATGTCCTCTTCTTCTTCATCATTATTATATCAGGGCTTGTCTGTTATTTGTACTGCTCGAGTTAGTATCAGGTAATTGTTCTCGTTAGCTGTTTCTTATGCATTTGTCCTTGCTGTGCTTTGTCCGCAGGAAAGATAAGCGCTTACGCACTTGATCAAATTTCTCGTTTGCTTTGTTTGCAGCTATAAAATAGCATATGAACCTAATGGGATGAACGCCCTTGTCGATTTCATCTGCCCTGTCTTTTTCATTACTTAAATCTCAGCATCCTCGAGACCTTAACCCTCATTTGTCACCTGCAAAAGCATCGTAAGTTAATCCATTCTCAACCTCCTCTTGAATTTTGCTTTGACCTGTCTTTTGCTTCGTTTCAATGAAAAAATGTTACTTTCTTCAGTAGCCCCACAATTCATATTTGCATTGATGATGATTGGTTCGGTGAATTTCGGCATTAACTGCTGTTCCATTATTAATACGCAGATGCCTAAGTTTTATTAAAGTCTCTGCGAACCTCCTTCGCAATGTATGCTTTCTCTTTCAGTCTTTCTTTATTCTGAATTTTGTAATTAGATTACATATGCCCTGGGCTTTAAAAGAATTTCTTGTTTGGAACATCACAAACCTAACAAAGATTCCGGATTGGTTGGCTTTCAGCATTGTTTCATTGTGAATTATACATGGTTGAACGCTCGTTTCAACTTCATCTGCCCCATCATTTTATTACTTGAATCTTAGCATCCGCTACTTCAATATTTGGAGACCTTAGCTCTCATTGGCCACCTGCAGAAGCATTGTAAGTTAATCTATTCTCTAAGCCTTAACTCTTGGATTTTGTTTTGAACTATATAATGCTCTGTTTCAATAAAAAAAAGATACTTTGTTTCAAAGCCTCACAATTCTTATTTGCATTGATGATATTCATTCTGTGAATTTCGGCATAGCTGTTGTTCGATTCTTAATACACAGATGCTCAAGTTTTATAAAATGTCTCCACGGACCTCTTTTGCCATGCATGCTTTCCCTTTCAGTCTTTCTTGACTCTGAATTCTGTAATTGGATTAAATATGCCCTGGGATTTATACAGAATTTCTTGTTTGGACCATCACAAACCTAACAAAGATTCCTGACTGGTGGTTTTCAGCACTGTTTCAGGGAATTACACATGGGGAAGATATTCAGATTATATGAACAGGCCACCAAGAAACAGAAAACTCTGAGGCCGCTTCATGAATTTTTGGAGGAACAGCAGGAGCCCTTTTTGCTAGAGGATTATCTTTTGGATAGGCAGTATTCTACCAGGAAATATCCAAATGACAATGTTTCCAAGGAGATCGGCAAATGTCTCACAAAATTGAAAACGAAGTTACTCAATCCTGGGGGTTTGCGATATAATGAAACCGATCCTAATCCATGGGTTTCTTCTTGTTGCTTTCTGGAGATGAATCTTAAGCCAAACAAGAAGAGGCGAAGAAGCTGTGGAGGAAAGGACAGAAATGCTCATCTTGATATCTTCTGGCATTCAGAGGAGTATCATACAGAGGAGCTCAGTAGGAATGTGAAACGCCTCAAGTTCACAGTTCAGAAAAGGAAAATAGCTGAAACAATGCAGATGGAATCAGCTGAAGGCCTTGACACAGAACATGGGTTTACTTCAATACAGAAATATGAGGGTAGCCTTAGCCACTATACAAGAATTTTCGGCTTCAAGAAAGAGAATAAAGTGGATAAAGATGAGAGAAACAAGAAGCAATGTGAAGAAGGGAAGATTGTCAAGTGTTCTTTGTTTAAGTCAATTCTGAGAAAATTAACACCCAGCAAAGAATCTCTGCCAAACATCCACATCGACGTTCGGAGTGTTTCAAAGTTGTCCAAGGCAACGAGGAAGCTCAGGCACGGGATAAATAAGGCTGTTCACTGCAATGATGATCAAAATCGACTTAGTGTAAGTGACATTGTCAATTGGGATTCATTTGGAGAAGTGGCACCTGGTCAAGGTGACTATATCAGAGCAGGGGATAAAGGATGTGTCTCATTCAAACCCCCAAGATTGGATAACTACTGTATTTCTGCAATGGATCCGGACAACTCTCTGAAATTGAATGAGGGCTTTTGTCAAGAAGTGAAGTTGGAAATTGAATACAATGATAAATTAAAATCCATTCTCAAAAGAAGCAGTCCAGAAAGCCTAGACATCTCTTCTTTGAGCAGCAGTACCGTTTTTGATTCCTGCTTGGACAGTGATATTGGATCAGCTTCAATTGACAAGCTTTCCTCCGATGCTGGCTTAGAAGAATCAACGACAGTAGATTTCCATGATCCAGAAGGGATTGATTGTCGTATTTTAGAAGCGTCATGCTCCTCTGACCATCTTTCCTTGGATAAAAACGAATTGGGAGCGAAAGATTACGGACCTGGACCAAGATTTGTATTCAATCAGTCATCTGGAATTACCATATTGTCTGACAGTGTGATTAATTGCCATAAGCGCTTTGTTTCCTCAAATGGCAATCTTCAGGAATATTACATGCACCCATCCTCGCCTCTTGTCAAGAATTTTGGTTTTCTTGAGGTATCAGGGGACAAGAAAATTCCTGTGAATTCTCTCGTCTGCAAGAGGGATGATAACTTGAAATCTAGGCAAACGAGTTGCAGTTATCAAGAAGATAAGGTCAGAGTTCTGAAATTCATATGTAGAGATAATTTTTTCAAGACATGAGGCGTTTTGGCCATTTCATATTATGTTTCATGTTACACTACTAGAAGATACTACATTGAAGGATAATTGCCATGTATATGTGAAGTCTCTGTATCTACAATTTCCTGCATTCTCTAAGAAATATGAAAAGCAATATACAACTGACTGGTTTGTGTTTTGGTGAAGTGAACAGGATGACAAAGATGATTGCGTTGCTGAAGGCCATCAGGGAGAAAATAATGATGTTCATATTCGGAGTGAAAATATGGAATATGCATCGGTTGTTTTGTGCTGTGGAAAGAATAAACAACTAAGTCGAGTCTCTGTTCGAGAAACGCCCTCTGGAGAAGGAACTCCAGTATATGGTCGACATATTGCCAATATACAGAGTTAGTTTTTGTTTATCTCTGCATTTGATATTAAATTTTGAGTTATAACAGTGCAGATTCTTCAGAATCAGTTATTTTCCTTGCACTTTAAGCCAATTTAGATCATTACTGAGTACTTGCAAGTCTGAATGTGGGTCTGTGTTTGGTTATCGACCTTCTGAAACTTTCCATCATTTATAGTTATAGTAGTTAACCACAAGCTGCTTCAAAGACTGAGAAATTATAGCCATTATTCTTGTACAGATCCATTGACCTTAGAAGAGGAAGCTTCATGGAAGACGACCCCTTTTGAAAGTGAAAGCAGGAATTATATTCTTCAGCATCAGGGCAATATTAATGACATTCAAATGCCTGAGTGTAATAAAATCTCATCTCACCCTTATTTTAAATGCCAAGAGGGAATGGATTGGGCTGAAGGTAGAATAGAGGAGTACATCAGAAAAATGCTTAACCCATCTGAGACAATTTCATGTCTAATTGAAGATTTAAATGATAGAGAACTCCAAGGTTTTGCAGGCTGCCAGTCTACCTCCCATGCAAAAAATCCTTTCCCATCACAATGCTCGAGGAGGAAACAAGTACCAAGGCAATCTAGGATGTTCCTGTTAGAATCTGTGAAAGAGATGTTGGAATCACCAAGAAAACAGTATGTCGTTGACTTTTTAACAGAATCCTTTATCAAAGAAGGTTTTGGTCCTGAGCAGTTAGCAAAGGCAATATGTAATCAGATCTGTACACGGAAGAAGGCTGACGCAAATATTTCAGAAAGGATGGTACAGATAGCATGGAAGAAAGAAGAAGAAGAGTGGACAAAGTTTCGGAAGGAAACGAAGGAGATAGGAACTGAGATAGAAGTACTGATTTTCGGAATCCTGATCGAAGAACTTGTGGAAGATCTTGCTCATCTTCAACTGTGATTATATTTCATCTCTATTTAGGGGAATCCCACTTCATACTTTATGGGGCACCATTATCTACACAGTGTTTCAGTCCATCATACGTATTCCCATACGACAATACATAAGTGAAGCTGTGAATATCAACAACTTTTGTTCTTCACAATTTATGAGAAATAATGTTCTCTTTGCCTCTGGTTTTTGAGAGGCTTGGAAGAGATTCCTTTATGCATTTTTCACCTCTGATGAAGATAATATAATTTAGTTGTATGATTCTCATTAACACTGTTGTTTTGATGGAGCATTTAACTACCAGATGAATAGGTCAAGAGATAGCAGAGGCAATCTTTATAGATTGTCTCTTAGAGATGTAAGCAAAGAACATCTTTTGTGAATAAAAGGGACTAACCTGTAATTCTGCAATTCACATGGTTATTGGATGTTTAAATAACTGTATCATTACAGATGTTAGATTAGTGTCATCTTCATAAGCTGACCTTACAGCATATGGCAAGCACCTCAGAAGATGCAGGATTATTGGAGTTGTCAAAAACAAACTAAGTACGAGGATAAGCTGTGCACTAAGAGTCGTCCATTTTTCCTATTCTAAATAGCTTATAGAGACAAATGAGCGGGAAATTAAGCTCAATGCATATTCTATGTTTACCAGCAGAACAATCCTCCCTATCAGTTCATGCTTCTGCTTGATACTCTCAGCTACTACTTTTCAATGCTACAAAATACCAATATTATCCCATCATGGCTAGCAATGTTGAAATTTGGATTCATTTTTACCTGTTTTAATATATATATGGATGGTTTTTTTGATGGAATTGTACTCACAAAATGTTTTATTTAAATTTATGCCTTTCAATAATATCTTCAAAATAACTTAAACCTTTAATAATATTGTTTAGTTAAAACCTTCAAAATTAGTAATTAGTATATATTTAGCTAAAACAGTGCATACTACATGCATCTCGGATGAAGCAAGGCAATTTAGAAAGTAGTATATATTCAGATAGCTCAAACAGTGCATACTTAGATGGCTACATGCATTTAGGATGGCTAATTTATACAGAGTAACACTAGTTTGAGAAAGAAAACAACTTTATGTTCCTCATAACTGTTAGTTGGATAGAGAAAAAAATATAAATATAATATGAAATTTATTAGCTGAACAAAAAAACTATTAAATCATATATTATTAATAATACTAACTGAACAAAGAAACTACTAAATTATATTGCAAGTCATAATAAATTTTATAAAATACTAAAACACTGATAATAAATGATAAGGCTAATCAAACCTAAACCTCACATCAATACTATAACACAAATCCAAAATTATCTGTATACTTGAGAACAAATTCAAATTTCTTTATATACATAATCCAAATTTTTTTTAGACATAAGAACAATTCCAAATTTCTTTATATACATAAAAACAAATATAAATATCTTTCATATAAAACCCTTTGTTTTTTCTAAATCCAACTATAAGGATCTAAAACCCTTTTCGAAATCCAATTACAAGGAACTACATGGAGTAAAGTAGAGCATTTGGAAAAGAATATCAAAGAAAAGAGTTGGGTTAATTTTGAAATATCAAAGAAAAAAAGTAGTTAATTTTGAAATATCATTATTATAAAATTTTCAAAAAAATTTAATAACAAAAAAAATCTATTTTTTAGTCATTTTTAATAATCAAAATTCTAAATTATATTTAATAAACAATATATTTCATAATAAACATTTTACCTATCCAATTTTAACACTAATTATTAATATCTTTTAATTAAAAACTACATACTTATACCACTTACAAATTACTTTCTACACTCTTATGTCACTCAAATAAACTACTTTATGGAAATTAACTTAGAGAAATTACTATCCATCATTCCTAATCTTAGTTTCAAAGCATCCATTGTTACTACTACCTCTCACAGAGAAACAATTTGGTTGGAGGGAGAGTCAAGACAACATGATTTAGAATTTGAAAAATGTTTACAAACCCAGGGATCCACTAGAAATTAGACTGATATTTGAAAAAGGAGATACATGTGTATAAGATGTGTTTGGTAATCCCTGAAGGAAATAGGTATCTCTCCAACCAAAGGGAAAGAGCTAGAATGAGTATGCCGAGTAGGCTGATTTTGCATACGAGGCAAGCTAATCTAGGAGAGGGGGCGAGAGCTTAAAAGACAACCTTGAGTGTAGTAAACCATTCTATACCAAAACCATGTTAGTAGAGTTGAGAGGACTTTTTCAAGAAGGCTAAGTAGCCATTAGTTCTAGGAAACACTAGGAAAATTGGTGTAGAAAGGAAGGCACACTATATTAAGTGGGTTTGATAATTAAGTTAATGTTTTTTTAATTGTAGTTAACTAATTCTAAGGAACAACTCCATAGAACATACACTAGCCAGAGACTTGGTTTATTCATTTAGTTTCGCATTTCCAAGGAGTTGTGTCTTCTATTTTTCTTGGGTTTCACTTCACACATGATCTTCGAATCTGTGCCATAAATCAATGTTATAAATGTACACAACTTAAATTAGCACTTCCATGTCTTTCATGTATGTTGATTAAACTTCCAAATAAACTATGATTGTAGCAACTAGCATACCACAGGAACTGATATCAAAATCCAAGCCTACATTTTGATCCTAAAAAATATTGTTACCATAAAATCATCTCTCCTTTGGTCTTCACATCCTAGCTTCTGATGGGAAGGAATGTAAATGAAATTGGTTTGTTTCCGTTTAACTTTTAGTTGGTAACTTAGCCTAATCAAATTAGGAAATTGGAAATGAAATATAAATGACAAAAATAAAACCTTTTCCTCTTTCTTTTTCTTAAATGTTTTAAAGTAAATGACAAATAATTAGGGTTTATTCTCACTCTTTGGTGTTCACCCAATTGATCATTGATCAAGAGTGAGAGAGGTTATGAGATGACCTCAAGGGGTCACACATAGGGTTAAATGTATATGTAACAGAGTAATTCACATGGTTATATCAACAATGAATATATATATATATA
>LPNX010678753.1:275350-303324 GCA_001517045.1 Pseudotsuga menziesii
CCACATATGTTGTTCTTCAGAGTTGAAACAACAAAGATAAGTTTCCCAATAGTTGTTGATGACTTCATTTGGACCATCTATTGGTCGGTGATAAACTTAGTCATATTCAGTTTGGTGTCAGTAAGGAGAAAATGACTTGTGAAAGTTGCATTGCGTTCTGAGACAATGGAAGAAGGGATTCCATGAAGAAGGAATATCTTATCCATGAAAATTTGTGCGATTGAGGAGGTGGTATATGGAGGGATGAGAGCACAAAAATGATGATATTTGGAGATCCGATCAACCACAACCAAGATTACAGTCTTCCATCCATATTTAGGGAGCCCTTGAATGAAATCCATCGAAATATATGTCCAAATCCTTGTAGGGTTGGGAAAAGGTTCGAGTAATCCAGAAAGGAATGTAGTTTCACCTCGGTGGTGCGGACAAGGAGCACATTCGAAAACCATCTGTTGAATTTCTTGTTGCATTCCCTTCTAAAAGAAGTGACATCGTGCCCTCTCATATGTTTTCATGAACATAGAGTTCCCTGCCGATGGAGAAGCATGGAGTTCATAAAATACCGCATGTTTAATATCTGTGCTCTGGGGAAGCACCAGGCGACCCTTGTATCTTAGAGAAGATCCATCCCAAGAGAAATGCGGTACCACAAAAGGGTTACTGGCCAACAGTTGGATGATTTCAGATAATGAGGAGTCATTGACATAGCCTTGCTGAACATAGTGTAACCAAGTTAGAATAGGCATAGCAATAGCTGGAAGAGAGACATTGGCATGAAATGTGCGGGAAAGAGTATCCACCACAAGATTGTCCTTAGCCTGATCTCATAGTCATTACCCTTGAGTTTGCTAACCCATTTCTGTTGTGTTGGGGATGAGACCCGTTGTTCCAGGAAATATTTCAGACTCTGGTGATTAGTCTTGATGCAACAAGGATTTCCTAAGAGGTATGGACACCACTTCTGTACTGCGTGCAAAATAGTCATCATTTCCTTCTCATATGTGGAGGTGGCTAAATTATTTCTAGGAAGGGATTTACCGATTAACGCAATGGGATGTTCATCTTGATTTAGGACAACACCAAGTCTATTGTCGCAAGCATCACTCTCAAGAGTGAAGGGCTTGGAAGAATCAGGCATCTGAAGGGTGCATTGGAATGAAAGATCCAAGGGAGTATTTGAGACTGCCGAAGGTTGCATTTGAATGAAATGGAGATGAGTGACAACACCATGTGAATTCTTCTTAAGGATCGTTTCCATGCAATGTGAACTGATGATGCTGAGAGACCCTAATTGTAAGCCATTGAATGTGTGTTTTTTCCCATTGACTAAAAAATGCATCCACAGTTTAGAAAAATCCCATAAGATGGGTCCAAGTGTGCGTAACCATTGAGTTCCCGAAATCACAGAACAACCTCCTAGGGGTATGGCAAACATGTTAGAGCGCAAGTTATAATCTCCAATAGAGATACACACACTAAGACACTTTCCTTTGCAAGGTAAGGTGCTCCCATTGACAGCCATGACTTTAAAGTTGGATCAAGGATGGACAAAACAATAAAATTGTTTCGCAATTTGAGGGTCAATAGGCGGTTGCGGAATGTCGAACTGGTCATCTACTGGATCCTGAGCAGCATAAAAAATTTCAAGTGCAGGCGGAGAAGCCACATCCAAGAAATAGGGCTTGTGTTCAGTACATTGATGTGCTCAGGTGAATTTATCATCACAATTATAACAAAGTCCTTTTTCCCTATGTGCCTGCATCTCAGCATTAGACAAATGCTTGATAGGAGTGGTTGTAAGAGTCAGAGGGATTGGATGTCTTTGGGGAACCATATTTCTGAATGGAGCAAAAGTGGATTTGGGGCGTTGCTGAGCCCTAATCTTGTCCTCTGCCATCTTAGCCAACCCTAGGATTTCCATCATTGTGTTGGGATAGAACATTGTAACGTCAAATCAGATTGTATCCTTAAGACCACTGATAAAACAACTCTTGTAGAATTCATCAGAAAATCCTTCTATGTGCTTGACTAAGTTCTCAAATTCTGTCTGATACTCTCTCACAGTGCCAGTTTGGCGAAGTTTGGTGAGTGATCCTATGAATTCATCAAAACCACTAGGGCCAAATCGGTGCGAAAGGAGTTGGCAAAAATATTTCCATTGGGGCTCTTCATAATCCTTGATGTACCAACAGAACCATTGAAGGGCTTCACGTTCCAAATGAAATGATGCAAGTGGGACTTTGGTGACATCAAAAGTGTTATGCATATTAAAGTATCATTCTGCCTTGTGTATCCATCCACTTGGATCATCACCAATGAAGCGAGGGAATTCAATCTTCGGCCCACAAAAGTTGTTGGAAGCAGAGAACTCAATGTCTGCAGAAGACTTAGGCTATTGTTGGTTGCTCACAGATGAATGCTAAAGATGGAGGTCGAGAAATCATTGATCCAGATCTTTGAGTTTGGTCTTGAGGGTGACAAGTTCTTCTTCAATTTGTCTATTTGCTCCTGTGCGGGTGACAACCATAAGTAAGATTCTTTTTTTTATTATTATTATCGAAAATGGGTGGAAAAACCAAAATAGAGAGGGTTTTAGAAAATGAAAATTTTGAGTTGGGAAAAATGTGAGTGGGTAACTAGGTTGTGGACACTTTATAAGGGACAAGGAAACAAAAAATATGAATTTCAGAAGCAAGGTGAAAGAAGGAGATGGAATTTTGGGCTTCGGGAAGTGGACTTGGGATAGGGTCTTCAATGAATGAAATATGTAGAATGGAATGACAGGGGTTACAGTGAATTTTCAAGGGAAACAGAGCTAAATCAAGGAATATATGGCTAAAAAACAGAAATTTATATTTTTTTTGAAGAAATGATCTGTAGAAGTGCTAGAAAGTTGTGCTTTATCAACTTGAATTGGAGTAAATGATCATGACAATTCTGGAATTTTACGCGTTATTAACTGTAAATAGATATGGACCCCAGGTATATTTGGCTTCCTAATGGTTCAAAGGTAGTCACTCGGCCACCAAGGCTGTCTCAGGCTTGAGTATTGGGGCAATACCCCTCACTTCACGGCGCAGGTAAAACTGCTAACCGCTTGGAAAAAAATGATAGCTCTTTGGTTTTCCTCACGGATGGGAATCTAGTCAATCTGGTGGGGGTCGTTGCCCTTTTTCGCTTGGCAGGTCCTCTCAATGGCCAGCTACTTCGGGGTTCCTGTGGTACTCCTCACAATGAGTTTTAGGGCTATGCTCAAGTACTTCCCATAGTTAAGCAGATAGGGTTTATTCCCTAATCCGAATAAAAAATGCTGCTGCAAGAAGAAGAACTACTGCAATATTCACAGTGCCAGAAAAAATGTGGCTGAAATTCCACCCAATGCCCAAAAACCCGTAATTAGAGCTAGGGTTTTGAGACGAAAACTTTTAAAATGAGAATAACTCAATCTATATTGCTCAGAATCGCTATCATAGCCTATTTCTAGAACTGGAACAATCACTTTGCTTCTACCCACGAAATCAGAATAGAAATATGGGCACCTGGTCAAATGATTTTCGCTTTGC
Source organism: Pseudotsuga menziesii (assembly GCA_001517045.1). NCBI lineage: Eukaryota > Viridiplantae > Streptophyta > Pinopsida > Pinales > Pinaceae > Pseudotsuga > Pseudotsuga menziesii. The sequence goes on from LPNX010678753.1 coordinate 278,914, forward strand.
AATTTCCACGGCCATCACCGAAATTCTGAAAAATTGATGATTTTAAATCCGTGATATCTCCACTTTTAGAACTCCAAATCAGATGATTTTTTTTGAAATTGTGTAATTTTGAAAGAGGAATTCAGATATGCAACTTGTTTTTCTTGAATCTGCACAGAAAGTTTCAAAAATGGATGTGAAATTCGCCGCCCAATTTTTCCCCTTTTTTTCCAAAAAAAAAAACAAATTCCCACTTGTGCCAAGGAAAGTGCTCTGATACCAGATGTGGAGAACCTCCTGTAAAAAAAAATGAGAATGCATGATATAACAGAAATAACGGNCCAAAAAAAAAACAAATTCCCACTTGTGCCAAGGAAAGTGCTCTGATACCAGATGTGGAGAACCTCCTGTAAAAAAAAATGAGAATGCATGATATAACAGAAATAACGGATCATAGAAAATATTTTATTAGTCGCGGGCCACTTCAAGGGGGCAACCTCCTTTTAGCAAGCTCAATACAAAATAACTCTTCAATGCTTTCATTAGCCTCAACACATACTTATATACTAAGTCTAATCTAAAGAACTATTACCCCCCATGAATGTGGGATAATGCAACATAATAACTAGACAACTTAACAACTATTACTTACTCCCCATGAATGTGGGATAATACAATCATACTGATGGGACGACTTACAAAGCATATGCGTCCGATAAAATATACTAACAAAATAAAGAGGAGGGTTGACACGGGTTCTTAACATTTTCCTTGCATTCAAACTCTACGAAGAACCAAGTCCTATATTCAATAGCTGAATGCATTGTAAATTTCTCCTCACCCCACCAAGTGAGAAGGTCTCCTAAGGCCCCAATCACCCTGACTGCTTTCCCTTCACCGTTTGGCCAAATTTTTTTCATTGTTGAAAGACTGTCCTTAGCAATATTTTTAGTCTCCTGAATGAGGAGGATGGCATTGGCTTCCATTGATTTTATTCTTTTGATAACTTCTATTTTCTGTTGACCTCCCAATCCTTGACAATTCCAAGAGACAAGATTCATTATTTCTTGTGTAAGCGAAGCACCCTTTTCTTTTCCTTTTTCTCTTCTTCGACGCTAAGAAGATATTTACTGGCATGAGGTTTTCTTACCAGAAAGTCTAAATTAGACTATTTTTCTACTGCTCTATCCCTTTCCGCTTCCTGTTCTCTGACTGTCTTGTTGGATTTCCTTCCCCTTCTAGCTTGGGGCTTTGGTTCTTCATTGGAATTTTCAGAAATTTCCTTCATATCTTCTTTTGTCCTTGATCGGGTGAAAGAGCCTCCAATATTTGCAGAGGATTCAGGTCTTGCCTCTTGGTGGCTTTGAACAGGTATGTCCTAATCAATTGGCTCATTTTTCTTTAGAGGAGGCGTTTCTTTTGGAGCTTTGTCCTCTTGAGGGATGATTGTTTCCTGTCTTTCAACGGTTTCCACAACTTCCATTTCTTCATTAGCGAGAACTTGGAACTTATTTCCAGCTGCATTCTTTGCTGAAGTGGTATGTGTTTGTGATGGTGCTACTCTTGCACCCTTTCTTCTACTTTCTATATTCTAGCCTTCTTCCGGGTTCTCATCAGTGTTGGGCTTATCTGGTCTTTTGGGGAAAAAATTAGCAAAATGCTCGTATTCGTGACAATACTTACATTTAAAGGGTATTTTCTCATAGTCAACCGTCTGTAGAAGATTCCATCCATCAATGGATAGGTTGATGGCTTCAGGGAACCCTTTATCTAGATAGAATTCCACACATATCCTTGCACAGGAGAACATGGGGGCTTTGGGCTCTGATTTATCAATGTATTTTCCCAGGGTATTTTTGATTGAGCAAAAGTCCTCTTCGTTTCAGCAGTGCAAGGGGAGATGGGGGAGCTTTACCCAAACCAGAACTGCCTTAGGAATGTCTTTTTCAGGATCAAAGGAGAGGTCCCATTTGTTGAGATACATACCTCTTGGACCCATAAAATATGGTCCATTTTTTAAAATGAGGTCTCGATCTTATTTCTTTTCAAAGATGAAGACAAAATATCAATATGGTCCATTTTTGAAAATGAGGTCTCGATCTTGTTTCTTTTCAAAGATGAAGACAAAATATCCCTTTCCACAGAAGACTTGTTGCCCTTCCCCTTGAATGAGGGTTCTCTAGTTCTTTCTAAGCCAAAATTCAACAGATCTGGGGGAAGGCTAGAGTCCCGCAAACAAACCAATTAGTCCTTTCTTAGACAAAGTGTTTGCTTTCTGCTTGGATGCGGTTGAAGATAACTTGACATCCAAAATTTCTGAGCGTTTCACAAAGCGAGAGGTGGCAGGGGGGGGGGGGTTTGGGCCTGGGGAAAGTGCTCAGGAAATAATCACAATAGTCAGTATGCAATGCAAGAGCAAGCAAGGAAATATGCGTGAACAAAGGAAACTACGTGAAAGAGGAAAGCCGCGCAGAAGAACGAGTAGGCACAAAAGATGTCACCTGCACAGAAGCGGGAAAATTCATGGAAGGAAGATGCTGCAGGGTACAGAGGTAGTACAAGTGCAGAATAACGGCCAAAAGCGACATGGTGATCATGGGTGTTGAAGTGAGCAGATGCCACATGAGGGAAACCACGATGTAAGTAAGGCTGCTAGTGCCTCATGTCAAGTCATGATCACCACAGCTGTAGCCTGAGGGGCGGCTGATGGTGACAGTTAACAGACTGCCTGTATGCAGTCGACCCTGCATGGTCATGTAAAATAGTATAAATAGGAGGGATTCAAGAGAGAAAGGGTTGGTCATAATTACGTCTAGGTTGGATTTTCCATAGCTGCTGTAAAGGGGATTACAGAGGAGAGATATGTGAGAGATCAGAGTGAAGCTGAGAGATCTGAGTAGTACAATAGTTGGTAGTCTATAGGATGTAGACAGAGTTAGTGCAGTAGAAGAGAAGCTATGCTAGGGTGGTGTAGATGATAGAGAGGTCAATCCGGGCAATGTGGAGATCTATAGGTAGTAGCAGTAGATTAGGAGAAATAAGACAGAGAGCATGAGAACCATAATACTGAGTCTTAAAGACATACCATAAGATCAGTTTGCATCCTACAGACTACAAGGTGCTATATCCTTTTCTCATGCTAGATGAAGAGCACCTTGGTGGTTTTTCCCAGATGGTGTTATCTACCCAAATGGCACTTCTCCGTCCGAGTGCCGACATTCCCTATGTTGGCACACAAAAGGACACTTATGGATTGAAGGTTGCCTAAAACATTATAGATGGGCATGTTATGAACTACATTCATTATCCATTCAGCTTGCCATTTTTACCTTTGAATATTTCAATTGCTGTATGCGTCTTTTCCTATATGCAACCCACGTACATACGTGACTTTTCCTACAGCATGTCGCGTACTATACACGATTATTTGTCATTGCAACCCGCGTACATATCTATACACAGGATTCCCTTAGAGCAACTCGTGTGTCATACGTGGGTTGCCAGTATTAATACCCGTGTACTCCTTCCTTTGACATTAAAAATAATAAATCACGATTATTTGAGATTTTTTAAGCCCTTAACTATAACCATCTTAACTGTCTCAACCTCCTCAACCCTCAAAACTGTCTTATTTCACTATGTATAAATAAAGGCCTTGGGGAGGGTGTTAATCAATCATACTTGGAGAGCAAAGTTATGCTGGTGGTGTATATTCAGAAGTCTTTGGAGCAGTGGAACTCAGAATCCTTTGGTTGCAGAGGAGTCCTTGTCTCAGGTGTTGTGTTGTAATCTTTACTCATTCACTATTGTTAATAAAGAGAATCCTTCTTCCAAATGTATTTTGTATGTCTTTCATGTATCATGGTTTAATAAATATTTATGATTAAGCACTCTATATATGATTTATATAACCTGTTCTATATACATGTATAAGCTTGCACTTGGAGGATTTTCTCTTTACAGGTGAAGGAGAAACATCCTTGAAGGCTTTGGAGGAGAAGCAGAGTGGAAGAGGACAAAGCTAGGATCAACCATCGTGAATCGGGTGAGTCTACTCTATCTTCTTGTTTCCTTTTTGTACTCTAAAGTTGATTGCCTACAAGTTTTATGAGTATGTTGGTAACCCCAGACCTTCGGTTATAAGGTGTTTATTCTTGTACAACAGAACTGGCGGCTCCGCTGGGGAGCCTAGACTACTGAAGGTTATTTCTGTCACTCTTGACTAGTCTTTGCCTTGAAGTTTGTGTGTGGTATTTTATCCTAGTTCATGCTTACCATAGTGTTTGAAAGCCTTGTGGATTTTTCTTTTTTTTGGAGAAAAATTTTGTACCTATACGCGGGTTGCTCTCATACACAGTCGTGTACAGAGGCTTGCATATGCGGGTTTCTCTCTTGGACAGTCGCGTACAATACGCGAGTTGCCCTTATACGCAGTCACATACAAGCCTGGAAATAGGGATTTTTGGATTAGGGTTTGCTTGTCCCTCTCCTTTTGTAATTCCTGTTTGTTAGTTGGCTTTCTTTATAAACACTGTGCAGTTAGTCTGAAGACCTTGCTAACCACACTTTGTGCTTTCTTGTAAAGCCCTTGGGTTTCTTTTGTTTGGATTGTCTTCTGTTTGCATTTTGAGGTAGGTTGACCTGTTTTGGGCTGTAGGTTCAAGTGTTTTGTCCAAATCGGTGATCAGGGTTTTGGGCAGTGTTTTTCCAGTCTATCTTTTGATAGTGGTTGGTTTGTCACTTACCTTCGTGATTTTGCAGTGATTTCTTGTCATTGTACACACCCAAGCTAGGGTTCTCGGTCTTCCCTTGTCGGTTGATTCTTGGTTTTACTGACCTATTTACTTCAGTTTGCTTATTTTATACAGTTGATTTGATCCAAGTATACTCAAGTTTAGTGCATTTTAGGTGCATAGTAGTAGTTGAGCATTTTAAAAAGTGAAAAGAAAAACATTTTCAACCTTTTGCATTTGCTTGTGCATAAATAGTTTTCATTTCAGTTTTAAAATATAATCTCAAAAACTACAAAAACATAGTCTTAGTTTCTCTTTATCGTTTGAATTTGTTCATCAATCTATATTTACAAAAAAATAAGAAGTTTGCTTTAATAGTGACAATTTGCTTTGAAAAAAATACACCTTTACTTTTTTATTTCTTATCGAGTCAAAAACACCATAGTTCATCACTCCATTTCCTTCTGAGTAAAAAATAGCCCTTTAAAATGAACGCAATAATTATAATCTATTAGTAATTTTTATTTTTAGGGTCCTTTCACCTACTAGATTAGGCTAGACTTGTGGGATAGGAAGTATAAACTTCTCATAAGTTTGAAAATTTAGATGTAGTGGACCATTCTTTAGGTAAATCCTTGCCTTTATCAATTGTATCTGGGAAGCTCCTCTCAAAAGGGAGTCAAGCACGAGGCCACGTGGAGGCATTGGACTGAGGAGATAACCCTTCAATTCCTTGTCAAAATGTAAATCAGGACTTTTACGCATCTGGGGATTCTGTCCTAGATAGAGTTTCGGGCTCAACTACCCTGCCCATGCGTACGAGTTAGGCTTGCGACTGTCCCCCCAGACTGTTGGCATAGCTAAGGTAGCCTTTAGTCTCTTGATATTTAGGGTTCATATCTAGGTAAACCAGAAGGCTATTTATGGTTCACCTTGGATGGGCTTGGAAGGTAACCCTTGTTGTAAGTGTGGGAGGGCGGTGGGTGATTCCTCCGCTTGTGCCTAAGAACCACTTCAAGGACGCCAAGTAATCGTTCTTCAACTTTCTTCGGGAAAGTATATCTTTCACCCTTGATTGATTGTTGAGGCTTTAGGAATTTTTTATAGTGTGTGCTTTGTGGTTTTTCCTGTGTTTAGTTGGCCTTAGGGTTTGATTGGTTAAATTTTCAATCATGGAGGACCAACCTATAAGAAGGTCAAGAAGGTTGCAAAACCTTCCTCCTCTCGCCACATTGGAACCTCTACCTCCACCCCAAAGGAGGACACTGGACACAGACGGTTCATTTGAACTGGTAGGAGTAAGTGAATTTCTAGGTGAACCAGAACTTATAGCTAACCGTTTTAATCTTGATACAGTTGAGATAGAAGACTTGCAGACTGACGAGTTTGCAAGGAATTTTAACACACCCTTGACTGATTTAAACGATCCTATGATCGTTCAGGTTAGACATTTTGATTCACCTGTTTTAGGTTTCCCTATGGGTAGGATTATGGAGAAAGTTCTTTTGTGTTCACCTCAGCCCTTCCAGCTGAAGGGGTGCTACCTCCCCCGGTAAATGCCATTAGATCTAGTATACCTTCTATGCCTTTGACTCCAGCGAGCCGGGTGGTTCAATCGCCGGTTCACTCAAAATTAGTAGGTACTTCTGGTGATATGGTTACTGGTTTTCCCAGTATACCTAAACGGTTCCTTCTTCCTTCCCATACACTACCCAGAGTGGTCCGGTAGGATCCTCGGATTTTGTCCAAGGATTTCCTTGGAATGCGGGGCACATTCCCCCATCCACTCCGTTTGTAGGCCCATCTGCTTCTTATGTAGGAGTGCAGTTTGGAAACAATACCTCTTATGGGAAAATTTTTCAAACCCCCAATTTTGGCCCCGTTTACGAGCTCTCCCTTTTCGTTGTTTAGCGGAGGGATACCGGATCCTGTCTTTCAGACCCTAGTTTCGATTGGGACGACCCGAACTTCTTATACTACAACTCCCACTCACAATACTATGGATTATGGATGGAATCCATTTCAGAGTAATCTACCCACTTCGCAACTGGTGGTAGGGGGCAACCCCACCTTTACCTATGGGTATTCGGGGGCAGGTCCCTCTAATCCCCAGGCTGGCACTTTTAGTGCCCTGGTTCGACCCAAGCTTCCGTTTCTGGAAACGTTAAACTTGCCAAATTTGTCTGGGTTGATGAATGACTTGGTGCGGCATGACCCCTCGTGGCCACCTGTTCCGACCAAATTGCCATCGGACATCCTTAAATTCGAGGGCAAAGTTGGTGAAGATCCTGGGGCTCATGCCACCACATTTCATTTATGGTGTTCTTCGAATTCTCTAAATGAAGATTCAGTCAGGTTGAGGCCGTTCCAGAGAACCTTGACAAGTACTGCGAAAAAATGGTATATTGAATTACCTTCTATTGCCTCCAGTAGTTTCTGGGACTTGGCGAGTGCATTTCTTAGCCACTTTTAGCTTCCGGTTTGATATGATTTCGGAATAGACTTGTTATCTACCTTTAGGAAAAACAAGGCTACCCACATCTCAGATCATATCCAAGAGTGGAGGAGGTGAAAGAGCCTTATAAAAGCCACCATCCCTCCTGAGTTCCTACTAGAGTGGTTCCTTGAATCCCTGTTGTCCTACATATGTAAGGACGTATCCACCTCAGGAGTGACGAATGAAGAATAAGCCATTCTCAGGGCCTAGCAATTGGATTTGATTTATTCACAATCTAGGATCTTGTATGAGATTATCCCTGAAGCACCGAGGCCTACTCATGATGCGGAGAAGCCTAAGCTGGACCCCATGCTGATGGTGTGGTTGGGTCTGTAAACTCTCCCACCGTAGAGTCTTTGGCTAATCGACTTCATCAGTTGTCCGTCAAGCAGTCTACGACGAAGGCAGCAAAGGCTGCCCCCTCCCCCCAGAGTGCAAATGTTTTTGCACAAACCTCTCAGAAGGGCAATCAGCAGCCCAATGGAAAGAAAAAGAGAGGAAATAAAGGAGAGGGAAACCAAAACAAGCAGAAACCTGTGAATAGTGTTGATGGGGGCTAGAAAGAAAAGAAGAAGGTTAAGTTCCCATGTAATTTGTGCCACGAGGACCACCTTACTCACCTTTGTCCCCTTATGGAACAAGCCCAGAAGCTGCTTAAAGCTCAATAATCGGGTGTCCTGAAGGATCCTTTTCCCTAAGGACAGAAATCTACTTCAGCTTCTAATGTAGCAGGGGGCACTCAAAATGCCCCTGACCCAAACTATATCAACATGGTTTGATCTTCTACTTTGTTACAGACGAGGAATAAAAATTATGAAAAAGAGACTTATGAGATGGGTAAAGCTATAGGTGAAACTTCTAACCCTCTCACGATAGAGAAGCCTGTTGAAACTATGCCAAAGATACCGAAAGGTGTCTTCAAGAAGACCTTGCATAACCCTAATGCTAAGGATGCTTCAAACTACTTCGTGGTTGAAGATCTATCTCAAACCCCGTGTGCAATATCAGCTTTAGAGGTGTTACAAAGTTGTCCCACTCAGTGGGATTCCCTTTTAGCAGCTTTAGGCAGCATGGACTCATCGATTCTCATGGCGAAATTTCATTTGTCTGATGTTAAAATTCACCTACCTTATCATGTAGCCTTATCAATTGATGTCATCCATGGTGGAAAGACCATTGGAAGGGCAGTCGTTGATGAGGGTGCTTCTACATGTGTTATGTCCTTGACCTGTTGGAAAGCTATCGGATCCCCAGAGCTGGTCCCGTCAAACACTCTACTTACTGCTTTCGATGGAAGATCCTTCCGTTCGCATGGTATCCTGCCAGATTTTGAAATTAAGCTAGTAGAGAAAGTAGTGGCTGTTGAGGTGGAAGTGATTGATGCACCCTTGGACTATAATCTACTTCTGGGAAGAAACTGGACTTATGCGATGTCCACTATTGCGTCGACTGTCTTTTGTGTAGTGGTTTTTCCACATGAAGGAAAGTTGGTTATTATCGACCAACTTGATTTTACTCAAAAAGGCCGTTTAGAGTCTAATGAGTCCACTGTGCCATTGGTTGATCAGGTCAAACCTGCTGCATAGAGCTTGGGGGTTGGAATGCACACATCACTAATGGGCACATTTGATCTTCCAACCTCGGTTAACTATATTGGTTCTACTAGTTTGGGGAGGTCCATAGCTACGGTTGTTGATAGGAATGATCCTTGGGTTCTCCCTTCCCTCCATGAACCAGAGGTGCCCTTATCGGCAGTGAAAGTAGCTTACCAAGCTATCACTCAATCCACTGTTGACCCCATTCCGGATCCTCTCACAGTCTCGGAGGACCTGGAAGAAGTCTATTTGCCCGCATGGGCGGAAAACTCTTCGCACTCTACAGATTGTTTAGACATGGTTTTACCTTCTGATGAAGCCATCTTGGAAGCCATGAGTGGACGTGGTAAGATTTGTGAGGATCTTCACCATCCTTCCTATTTTCTTCCAAAACTAAGCATAATAGAAAATCAAGAGTTTCCTTTGAGACTATCAGAAGATGTTGATACACCCATTAATCCCTTACCCAGGGAAGGAATGTTTGCCGAGGGGAATATGGAAAATATTTCCACCACTATACCTATTAACATCTCTGTAAATCCTAATGTTGTGGAAAACATATACATAGGTGCAAGCTGCTCTCCTGAAGAGATTGCTATCTATACTGCCTTGTTTAAGGAATTCCGCGATGTCTTTGCCTGGTCATATGAGGAGATGCCAGGCATAGATCCATCGATTGTTGAACATGAAATCCGAACATATCCTAATGCCAAACCGGTTCGACAAAAGTTAAGACCGGTTAACCCGCGCAAAGAAACGGTGGTGAAGGCCGAAGTTGAAAAGCTGTTGAAGGCTGGTTTTATCTATCCCATAGCTTTGACAGAATGGGTATCCAACCCTGTTCCTGTTGATAAAAAGCAAGGGACCATACGCGTCTGTACTGACTTCAGAGATTTGAATAAAGCTTATCCTAAGGACAACTATCCCACGCCATTTATAGACCAGATTATAGATGCTTGTGTGAGAAGTGAGGTGTTCTCGTTTATGGATGGTTTCTCTGGATACAATCAAATTCAAATAAAACCAGAAGACCAACATAAAACTGCTTTCATTTGTCCTTGGGGTACCTTCGCATACAAGAAAATTCCCTTTGGATTGAAAAATGCTGGGGCAACCTTTCAATGGGCTATGAACTTTGCCTTCCATGATATTAAAGCCATTGTAGAACCATACCTTGATGATCTGCTTGCACATTCTCGTAAGAGGATTCAACATCCAGATCATTTATGATTGATATTTGAAAGATGCAGATATTATAAAATTTGCTTGAATCCCCACAAGTGTGTGTTCTACGTCGAGTCAGGAAGATTGCTCGGGTTCATTGTCTCTAATAGAGGCATCCAGGTGGATCCATTAAAAGTAGAGGCCATTGTAAATCTGCCTCCTCCATGTTCTATCAGGCAACTTCAAAGTCTGCAAGGGAAGTCTAATTTTCTTCGACGTTTTATTGTTAACTATGCCAATATTACTAAAGGTTTCATGTGCCTGCTCAAACATGACACCCCATTTGTATGGGATGAAACTACACAACTTGCTTTCGAGGCATTGAAAAAAGCTTTGTTGTTGGCACCCTTACTGCATCCGCTAGATTATTCTAGGGATTTTATATTATATCTGGTCGTGTTTGAGTCAAGCATTGGGGTAGTCCTAGTCCATGAGGACGATAAGCTCATAGAGCATGTTGTTTATTATCTTAGCCCATCTTTGGTCGGACCTGAACTTAGGTACTCCCACGTTGAGAAATTAGCCTTAGCAGCTGTTTATGCTGTTCAGAGGTTACATCACTACATTTTACTGAGGACCACAACAATAGTGGCGGATGTGAATCCGTTTCAATATGTTTTGTCACGATGGATTATTGGGGGAAAATTCAATAAATGGATAGTCATTCTCCAAGAGTTTGACTTGGATTTTCAATCCGCTAAGTCTAAGAAGTCCTTAGTTTTTGCTGAGCTTATATCATACTTTCCTACTGAAGAAGCCGTTGAAGATGACTCATTCCCAGATGAGCACATCTTCTTGATATCCAACTCTGATCCTTGGTACGGGGATATTCTTATATATCTCTAGACTTTGAAGTATCCTGTAGCTTCCTCATGGGAGGAACAACATAAATTACGCCTTCATGCTAAGAACTACCTCATTATCGGAGATACATTATATCGACGAGGGGTAGATTCCATTTTGCGTCAATGCCTTACCCATGAGGAAGTGGAGATTGTCCTAAATGATTCCCATAGTGGAGCGTGTGGGGGTCATTTATCTGGGTTAGCAATGACCCAAAAGAAACTACGTGTTGGTTATTTCTGGCCCACGATCTTCAAAGATTGTGTGGAAGTAGTGAAACGCTGTCATCCTTGTTAGCTTTACACCAAGAAAATGCGGTCACATCCCGCTCCATTGTTTCTCGTTGTCTTGGTAGGCCCCTTCATGAAGTGGGGGATCGATTACATGACATGCAACCCAGCCTCGGCTGGGGGTCATAAATATATCATTGTCATTGTTGACTATTTTACGAAATGGGCAGAGGCAATGCCTACTTTTAAAGCCGACGGGGAAACAACAGTTTTCTTCGTATTCAATCAGATTATAGCGCGGTTTGGTATACCCAAGGTGATTGTCACTAACCATGGCAGTCATTTTCAAAATAGCATGATGATGGAACTGACCACTATGCTTGGATTTAGAAAAGAACATTCATCTTCGTACTATCCGCAAGAAAACGGTTAGGTTGAGGCTAAAAACAAGACTTTAAAGACTATCCTTAAACATACAATTGATGCAGCTCATTCTAACTGGCACATCATGCTATATCCTGCTATTTGGGCCCACTGAACTAATGTGAAAACTACTACGGGTTTCTCCCCTTTCCAACTCGTTCATGGAGTGGAAGCAGTTATCCCAATTGAGTGTGAAATCTCGTCTCTAAAAATAGCTATTCATGTGTCACCTGATACAACAGAGCTTGAGGAATGTCTGGTCCATTTAGAACACCTCGATGAACAATGTAGAGATGCGTTGACTGCTAATCAAGCTCATAAGAATAGGGTCAAAACTCAAGATGATAAAACGATCAAACCTTGGGTTTTCTCTGAGGGGGAACTTGTCTTGCTTTGAGACCAAGACAAAGAACCCCCGGGGGAAGGAAAATTCAAGGCCATGTGGTTAGGACCTTATGTCGTTTCAAAATTCTTGAAGAAGGGTGCATATGAGTTAATTGATTTTGATGGGAACAAGCTGCCCGAGCCTAGAAATGGGCTCTACTTGAAGAAGTACTATGCTTAGGCCTAGCACTTTTTCTTGTATTTTTATTTGTATGTATTTTTATGTACATTAGGTTGTCGGTTTTGTTTTTTATATCATCTGCTGGTTGTTGCAGATGTCTTCTGAGAGGTATATAGGGTTCGTTGATGGCGCCAGTTGCCACACTTGTAATCTAGCTTCAACAGCATGGGTCATTTACTCTCCCTCAGGACAGCTAGTTGCCGCAGGAGGCGCTTGCTTAGGTCCTGCTTCTAATAATGTTGCTGAGTATAGGGATGTAATTGAGCTTCTATGGGATGCTTTGTCATGTGGTATCACCCAGTTCAAAGTCCGTCTGGACTCTCAACTGGTGGTTTCCCAGCTCAATTGAGCTTATCAGGTGCGAAATCCTATTCTATTACGTCAGTTCATGCAAATTAGGTTATTGGAAAGAAATTTTGAAGTTATTATATTTGATCACATTCCAAGAAATTAGAACTCATTGAATAATGCATATGTTAATTACATTTTAGATTTCCATCTAACACACATTTCATAAAAATATACAGCATGCACATAAAAAACACTTGTAAATAAATTGACCACAATATATATATATATATATATATATGTAAGTATCTGTCCATAGATAGATCGAGTCTAATCCTCAGATTCAATCATAACTGTATAATATACAAAAATATACAAAAATGTGGATCGCGGTCCATCAAAATGTCCTAGATCTAAGCAGGACCACCCTGGTCACTTGGACCACCTTGGTCCCCATGGTCTCTCTATACTTTGGCTTCCTCAGCCTCTTCAACTTTGGCAGCCTCCACAGCATCTATGTATACAAGAACCGCTCTGGCCACTTGCCTCAAAAGGCATAACCAGACAGGTGGAACTCCAACCACAAACTCCTGCATGACGGTCGGGATATGCTATATCCGCAAGGTGGGAACTCTTTGGGTAAGCCTGGCCAAATTCCCCTCTAGAACCCTAATAAGCCCCGGGTCTTCACCTATTACAGGACGAACAAACATACATGGGTGCCCCTCAGGGCGGACTAGTCCAATATCTACATTTTGACATGATTATAGGATTAATACTTGTACACATATGTATATATCTATCATTTTAAAATTCATAAAAATGTTAAAAATGTTAAAAATTAATTTTTTTTTACCTAGCTCTCCCCATGCTCCTCTTGGAGGGAGGACAAGGTCTGGATCACCTCAAAAATCCATGCCGACATATGGAAATTTCTCTAGTTTCGGTAGCTATCGCTCCCACCAGATATAGAAGTCATCATCATATACACTCTGCACTGTTTCTCCTCCTCCTTGACGGAGGAAGATGTCTCCCCATCTGCTCAGCCTTGGCTGACGTGGAGATCGGACTGGTATAGGTATGGCAGGGTTCAATCCTGGTACTCTCTCTCGAAGAAGGCAACCAATATGCTAGAATACCCAACTTTCTTTCGCCTTCCTCTCTTGTAGTCAGAGAGTTGTCTTTTCATAATGGGGACAACTCCTGAACACCAATCATAGAGGGCACCATGCATACAATCCACTGCCAATCTCATTTGGTTTCATGTAGCTAAATGTAATGAAGAGGATCCTGCAATCCTCACGATGGTGCTCGTTATTACCTGGAGTGTGAAATCACGGATATGTGCAATAGGGACACAACTCCCTCTCTTCTGGGTACCTGGTGTGCAAAACACATCAATGTAGTTCTGGACACGTAAAGGATCACCACCCCTGCCGGTGCCCTCTAAGTTGACCGGTGCTCCTCGTCATGACAGACCGGTAATGAAATATATGTCCTCGGAAGTAATTTCCAAAGTCTCACCCTGTAGGTCAAACATCCCCAAATCATGATCCAAATAGTTTATCATGAACTCCAATAGATGGACATTGGCCCACATGGGTGATGTGCAAAAGAACTTTAATAACCCACCCGTTCATAAAGCATGTACGGTGGGTTCACTTTGGAGTGCTTCTTGGTCCATAGTTTCATGTTCTCGTTCCCTCCATTCCAACACCATCTTCACACCTAGCAAAAAAAGTAAAATGATTCATCAATTTCATATAAAATTTCAATTTTTTTTGCCTATAATTAGATTTTATCCTTCACGCAGTACACGCGACTGTCTAGTTAGACATGTCGTGTACTGTACGTGACTGTCTCTATAGGCAACCCGCGTACAGAACGCGTGTACATGAGTCTTAACATTGTGAACCCTACGCGCTGTGACATGCTTTAGGATGCTTTAATAACAAAATTGGGACTCAAAATTGATAATTGCTAGGATCAAATTGAAGAGCTCGGGGTGTAGGCTTACCTGCAACTTGCGGAATTTGATTTCGTACACTAGATTTTCCACAACGATCGAATGAAGGTAGAGGTAAAAACTCGCTTCTTATGGTTAAAATTCAAAATGGTGAGTTTTGTTTTGATTTTGAACTATTTATAGAAATTTTGTTTCTTAAAGTGGGTTTTTTCCTATAGTTTGAAATCTATTCAACTAATACCATATCTTTTTTGCCTTGAAACAGGTTTTTTATCATTATAAAGTGTTTTTTGCTCTCATAGGGTGGTTTCGACATTTCCAATGAATTTTTTGCATCTATATTCAATCTACATTAACCTTAGAAATCAACATTTTTCCACGGACTATGGTATTATAGACCATTAGTTCCCTGTTTTTACCATTGTTCTTCCATGGATAGGACCATTTTTTCATGAGTATCCTCCTTTAAAACCTATGTTGTCCTTCGATACTCATGCCGCAGCTGTTTCAGGTATAGGGGTATCCTTTTAGCTATTTTTCACGTCAAATATAGCTTCTTTTTGAATCTCTTTTTACAAGCTATCCCTTTATAGGACTCCCCGCCCTTCTGGAGTTTCTTTAGGCTTAGGTCTGACTCCTTCAAAATAGACTTGACTGTCGAGTTAACTTGTCTGTTCAAGCTCATTAAGAATATGTGAATGGGCATCCGCATTGGTGGTAGGTTATCTCTTTCTCGGACCATGCGGAATAATACAAGAAATGATCCCTCTCTTTTCTATTTTGAATTGAGAAGAGTATTCTCAGGCATAGGTTTATCACTTTTCCAGACCTGAGGGACTAAATTTATGAAAAAGGAATGCCCAGTATGAGCTTAGTTTTCTCTTTTTCGTGCTTTGGACTTAAACATGAAAAAGATCCCGAGTGTACTTTGTGTCTTTGTCATGCTTGTTAAAACTCAAGCTATTTTATGCTGTTTTGGAAGGAGTGTTGGGTAGGTGGTAATTTAACCTTTTTCGGCCCTCCCTGACTAAGTACAAAAAGGTTCACCTTTTCTTCTACAGAAGTTAAGAGAGTTCTTCTGTGGTATTTTTTATACTTTTTTGGCCTCAGGAGACTAAATTGGATGGAAAAGGACCCCCTGGAGTATTCTTTGGAGTTTTCAGACTCTCTAAATTTGAAAACACCAACTGAGCATGTACTAGTTTGGGATCATTAAATCCACGAATCAGTGACACTATCAAGCATTATTTTCCCTTCTCTTCAAGCTTGTGAAAAAATGAAGAGGGATCCGAGTTGACTTTCCTAGACTCGTTAAAATTTAACAGGGAAGGTAAGGAAGAAGTTTTCTCTTGTTTTCAGTAGTGGCAGCATGTTCTCCTTGAACATAGCACTCTCTATTTTTTCTGATACCCATGTCTCAGTGTTCACTTTCAGTTCAGCTATTACTTCGAGTATACTACTCCTCCTCTTGTCCGTTATACCTAGGGAATCTGGTCATGTTTCCTACATGGCAGATAAGTCTAGTTGTTCTATCTATGAGTTAAAAGCTTCCTTGGGTCATCTCTGTGTCGTGCTCACTGTTCAAGGACTCAACCCAATGTTTTGATCTTTATCCTGATCCCATCATTGTTATATCTGTTATCTATTGTGTCTCCCTTCTTTTGCCCAGTTCCTAGTCACTCTTGTGATCCGTTGGAGGATCTATTGCCTTCCTTATCACAGCATGGTTCCGTTTTAGTACTTCTTGATGACGAAGACCTAGAGTTTTGATGATCGTACCTCAGGATTCACTTTCATCATTGGTGAATTCCTTTGCTTCAGTTGTCTATTATCATCTATTGATTGACAAACTGTTGAATCCTTTCCATGTTCGACTTCAACTTACATTTATTCACATGGCTTGGATTGTACTGGTTCTTTGGGATTGTTCATGCAGACCTTAGTTCCTTACCTATGGACTAAGTTGCACAAGATTATGTTCCATTTATGTACACAGCCTCCAGATCTTTGAAGACTCATCATTATTGTATATTGTGGCTTTGATCCACCTTTGTAATATACGTGGTCTAGTACCCGTATCATATGATGTACTCAAATATTGTAAATGAGCTAGTGTTCTAGTATATTGAACATAGCATCCTCAGATATGAATTTGTATATGACATTATTATGTATTTGTTTCAGGTACTACTTCTGTTCCACTGGATTTCTGAGTTCTCCAAAGATAAATATTATAATGTATTTTGGCCATCACTTCCCTCTGACCTCACACATTAGGGGGCATCTGTTATCTACCCAAATGACACTTCTCTATCCAAGTGCCGACATTCCCTATGTTGGCACACAAAAGGACACTTATGGATTGAAGGTTTCCTAAAAAATTATAGATGGGCATGTTATGAACTACATTCATTATCCATTCAACTTGCCATTTTTACCTTTGAATA
Source organism: Pseudotsuga menziesii (assembly GCA_001517045.1). Classification (NCBI taxonomy): domain Eukaryota; kingdom Viridiplantae; phylum Streptophyta; class Pinopsida; order Pinales; family Pinaceae; genus Pseudotsuga; species Pseudotsuga menziesii. Next base: position 295,704 of record LPNX010678753.1, read on the forward strand.
TGTCAATTGCTATACGCATCTTTGCCTATTTGCAACCCGCATACATACGCGAATTTTCCTACAGCATGTCGCATACTGTACGCGAGTATTTTTCATTGCAACCCGCGTACATATCTATACGCGGGATTCCCTTAGAGAAACTCACGTGTCATACGTGGGTTTCCAGTATTAATACCCGCGTACGCCTTCCTTTGACATTAAAAATAATAAATCGCAATTATTTGAGATTTGTTAAGCCCTTAACTATAACCATCTTAACTGTCTCAACCTCCTCAACCCTCGAAACTGCCTTATTTCACTAAGTATAAATAAAGGCCTTAGGGAGGGTGTTAATTAATCATACTTGGAGAGCAAAGTTATGCTGGTGGTGTATATTCAGAAGTCTTTGGAGCAGTGGAACTCAGAATCCTTTGGTTGCAGAGGAGTCCTTGTCTCAGGCATTGGGTAGTAATCTTTACTCATTCACTATTGTTGATAAAGAGAATCCTTCTTCCAAATGTATTTTGTATGTCTTTCATGTATCATGGTTTAATAAATATTTATGATTAAGCACTCTATATATGATTTATCTAACTTGTTCTATATACATGTATAAGCTTGCACTTGGAGGATTTGCTCTTTACAGGTGAAGGAGAAACATCCCTGAAGGCTTTGGAGGAGAAGTAGAGTGGAAGAGGACAAAGCTAGGATCAACCGTCGTGAATCGGGTGAGTCTACTCTATCTTCTTGTTTCCTTTTTGTACTCTAAAGTTGATTTCCTGCAAGTTTTATGAGTATGTTGGTAACCCTAGACCTCCGGTTGTAAGGTGTTTATTCCTGTACAACAGATGGGTTTCCACGTTATCTCTTGTGTTCAAATGGACGATTAATGCTGTGGATATTTATGTTTTTGATTGTTTATTCTTATGATGCAAGTCCTGTTATGATTGAATGAATGTCGTACTATAAATAAGGGATCAAATGCACGAATAGGGTACTATGCACTGCTTCTGAGTGCTAGTTTATGTTTATGAAGTGAGTGCTGTTGCACGCCTATATGCTGCGCCTGTCTGTTAGCTTACTTTTACATTCTGTCATGTTTAAAGTACTAAGGCCGAATCTGTGTTGCACTGTTAGTAGTTAGTATAATATATGCATGGTGTGTGCTAGAGTTTGGCGGAAATGACTCCATCCTCGCAAATTGGTAGAGCTCCTTGGATGCGTGCCAAGGGACTATAATCTCTCGGTAATTGCGAAAACATGGGTTTTGGCTGCTACCCATCGAAGAGATATATCGGGTGAGACTGCACCTACTTCGCAGGTGTTGCTGACAGGGCTTGCTCTGTCGAGTATTTGTTGGGTTGACGGGCTGCGCAGAACTTTGGTCGCGTGAGTTAGGAAAAGTGGCCAACAAATGGTTCCGTTTCTGGGACCTTATTGATCAAATCGAGGGATATGCTGTGGTACCCGAATAAGAGTGAAGTCGAGGAGTGGCTGGAGTTAAACATATTGATATTCACGTAGAAGGAAAGCAAGGGTTCACGGCTGAGCCCTGGGAACTGGTTGCAGTGATATCTATATTCGGATATCCATGAAATGTTTTTCGCGAGTTTCCCATTATATTGTGAGAATGGCTATTGGAGTTAGCACCCCAGTAGGATGACTTCTAGAGAAGAGGAGTGATTGACTGGACCGACTAGTTGACACAAGAAATAGTACAAGTAAGTAACCCTATTTCCATAGCTGTTGATTTTTGGTTTGATAGCATATTAGAAGGATATGTTACAGAGTTCACTGTTGAAGCGATAACCTCATATAGCGAGGCAAGGACCTTAGGGAAGGTACCTTATGTCTATAAACCTATGGATCAAAATGCTCCTTTGTGAAAATGGTATTTTACAACTGAACGATTGAGTCACGCAGTCCGTGAAGGGGATATGATGTGAAAGATTTAGGAGTAATATGGAAGTTAGTAAGAAGAAATGTTTCGAGGAAGCTTAGAAGATGAGTTGGACACTGGGTTCTTAAGAAGCGGAAGGAGTTTTCAGTCAGGAAAGAGGAGGAAGGTAGCAGGAGGCAGGAGGGCTTACATCCTGCCCAGGGAGGGTGAATATGGATGTGGGTCACACCTAGATGAAGGATCTTGCGATGAAGAGGAGGAGTATAGCATGATTTCTAAGAGAGCAGAATTGGAAGAGTCTGCAGAATCGCCAAGAATGGGATGTGACTATGAAATTCTAGGAAGATGCCCTAAAGTGAGACCTAGAAGTTCCTCACCTGAACCATTTGTGAACCCTAGTAGTCCTAGTGTTGGAACTGGTGCGCAAGGAAGCCCATCAGCGAACCCAGTAAATCTAGAAAACCCAAGGAATCCAGTGAACAACCTCGATGCCACCCTAATGGAGGGAATATACGTTAGATTACCCACATTTAATGGGAATGGAACGAAAGACCCAGAGAAGCATTGGTTCCTCTACGAAGTTGTTTGGATGTCACATTTAGTCCATAATGCAGATATAAATAAGGAACAAATGATCATGACCCTGAGGGGTCACGCGCTAGATTGGTTCATGAAGTTTTGTGCCGTACCAATCAGAACACCGTAGAAGAATCTTGAGGAGATTCGACGAGAAATGATCTCAGAATTTAGATTGCCACAATATGAGTTCCAATGCATAATCGAGATCAAGGAGATTAAGCAGGCTCCGACAGAGATAGTATGGGACTTTGATTAGTGGTTCAAGACGTTGATGGCCAAAGTAAGCTTCCATATGTCAGATGTGCAACATAATGAGTGGTTTATTGCTGTGTTGCTGCCACACATTAGAGGGCCACTCATGCAACAAAATATTGCAACATAAATAGAGGCCTGGAATTATCCATGAAGCTAGAGGCTTCCCTTATTGGAGATTGCACTGCTGGAATGATAGATTCAGTCACTACTAGCCAATCTGAATATTCAGCTCCAAGATATAAAAAGAGGAAAAGAGGTGCAGGAAGACCTCTAGTGCACGCGATGCCCGACTAATGGACATACCAAAGATGACTGCCCGACCTACATGAACTACATCTCATCCAGTGCACCAAACCCGTTGAGTACCCAGGGGCTACCTTGGTGCAACATCTGCCAGAAAAGAAGACACCGTGACGTAGACTGTATGTTCCTACAGAGGACGGTAGGTACCCCAGCTAGTATGTATTGTAAATTTTGTAAATATGTAGGCCATGATTGATGCAAATTTAAGGGGGAATATGGTCTAAATTCGGATGTTTGAGTCATAAAAGCATTTAATGAGAGGCCACATGCTCTTAGTCATCATAAAAGCATTAAACGGAGAGGCCACCCTCTCTCATCCATGGTCATTGACAACTCATGGTTTTGTTTCATGGTATGGCTTCAAGGCACATTGTACCTCTCTCATCCATGATATTTCACGACCCATGGTATTTCCCTAAGGCACATTGTAATAATGTTATAAAAAGGATCTATGCCTTCTCAATAAGGCATGGAATCATTTTTTACATCCTACATTTATCTTATTTTATTCAGTTATTGAGTTATTGGTGCTGACTGTCTTTCTGAGTATGGTTTGAGAGGTGAGGCTCAAAGAACCCTGTTTGAGCCTCACCCCTCCATGTCACATATTTAATCTATGTTATTCTATGCATCAAATGATAACAATTTGTAGGTTTACTCCCGTCCTCTCTCGGCATCCAAGCCTCTTGGCTCTCAGCCCCCAAGATCCGGATCAGTGGTATCAGAGCGGATACGCTTTCCATGGGAATGAGGGTTTGAGCATAGTTCGGGTTCAAAGATCTGCAGAGATTTTCACCCTCCTTTTGGCACACTCAGAGTCCATTGTTGGGCCATACATTGTAAGCATCACAGTTGGTCCTTAGGCAATACATGATATCTAAGCTTCAAGAGGAAGTTCCATGATCTCTACAACATCTGATTTTGCTCTACAAACCCTTGGCATCCATTGTGGTCCTATACAAAATTCAAATGGATGATGAAACTTACAAAATTAGTTTCAAAGGCTCTTCCATAGCTCATTGGAAATATATTTCTGTTAGCTAAAATGGGTATCTCACGGTTTTTCATTTGGATCTCTGGTTTGAGAGATATCATCGATTGAAGCAACATGTGTATGGAAAACCAGTGCACGCACGTCCCTTGAGCTTTGGCAACCATTTTCTCATTCCTTGGGCCACCAAAGAGAGAGTATGTTATATGGATGAAAATTTCTCTTCAATATCTCAAATGGGTCTTCAATGGAATTCAATTTCATCACCTGCATCAAAATATATGAATGAATTTGCAGTGAGACATCAACTTCACCAAAGACCATTTTTTTTACTTGTATGAAATCCTATTGTAATCATGGTTATGGATTAGCCACATAAAACCCATGGTTATGGGTAAACCACATAAAACCCAATATTATGGTTAGGGGTCAACCACACAAAACCCACAGTTATGGTTATGGGTCAACCACACAAAATCCACGGTTAGGGGTCAACCACACAAAACCCACAGTTATGGTTATGGGTCAACCACACAAAACCCATGGTTAAGGGTCAACCACACAAAACCCATGGTTAGGGGTCAACCACACAAAACCCACAGTTATGGTTATGGGTCAACCACACAAAACCCATAGTTATGGGTTAACCACAGAAAATCCTTCTCTTCATTGGCAATTGACACATTGTAATCATGGGTATTTTTTTAGTATGAAATGATGGGGACCATAATTTTCTAAGAGGGGAAGAATGATCCGAATTTAAGGGGGAATATGGTCTAAATTCGGACGTATGAGTCATAAAAGAATTTAATGAGAGGCCACATGCTCTCAGTCATCATAAAAGCATTAAACGGAGAGGCCACCCTCTCTCATCCATGGTCATTGACAACTCATAGTTTTGTTTCATGGTATGGCTTCAAGGCACATTGTACCTCTCTCATCCATGGTATTTCACAACCCATGGTTTTGACCCATGGTATTTCCCCAAGGCACATTGTAATAATGTTATAAAAAGGCTCTATGCCTTCTCAATAAGGCATGGAAGGATTTTTGACATCCTACATTTATCTTATTTTATTTAGTTATTGAGTTATTGGTGCTGAGTGTCTTTCTGAGTATGGTTTGAGAGGTGAGGCTCAAAGAACCCTCTTTGAGCCTCACCCATCCATGTCACATATTTACTCTATGTTATTCTATGCATCAAATGATAACAATTTGTAGGTTTACTCCCCTCCTCTCTCGGCATCCAACCTCTCCCGTCTCAGCCCCCAAGATCCGGATCAATGATGAAAAATATTGTAGGGCCTACCAACTCATGAGAGAGAAAATGGTAGACGCATATCTAATGAAGACAGAGGAGCAAATCAAAATTGAATAGGCTGCGTCTTAGTTCTAGGATGCACCTTAGTTCCATGCTGTGCCTCAGTTTCAACCTACGTAGCAGTTTCAGATGGCACCGCAATTTCAGAATATAGGCCCATATAACCCATATCAACAGTAGTACGCGCAACCGTAATACCTTCCGCAACCACCTAAAATTTAGTTGAGGGGGGGTGGAAATTACAGGGGTCGAGGAGGAGGAGGATTTGGTTGAGGAAGAGGGCCCGTGGTGTGCTATAATTGTGGAGTGCAGGGCCACTATGCTAGAGACTTCCTTGAACCTACGAAGACTTGCTCATATTGCAAACAAGAGTACAATGTGGAGCAATGTCTTAAACTTATCGCTCGATGGCAAGCCTAGACGGTTGGAGCAGCTAACCCGGTACCAAATCTTGTGTCAAATGGCCCCAACCTGAATGCTAATGCCAACATATAGATGATAGTCACCAAACCACGATAACCAAATGTAGCAGTGGTAACAAGGGGAGGTGCTGTGATGGGTGCAGACCAAGCTACACAGACAGAACCTGTGACACAAGCACAACCGCAGGTGCGACCTACCACGTAGAAGAAAGCACCACTTAATGTTCAAGAACAGAAGTGGATATTCATGGACGTACATCCAGAGTTCATAGGAACGGAATAGCCATCCACCTCAGGCCAAGTAAAATATATGCCTGAGATATTTCAAAATATATTCGAACAACAGATTGCGAACAGGAATGTAGATAAGGTTAGTAAGGTCAAACCATTCTTGTCAAGTTGTTTGGAGCTAATCCAGGACAAGGATGCACTTGCAGAGTTGGGAGCGCTTATCGAAATGGTTCCGGAGGAAGACCCGCTAGCAAAGAAGGTTAACAGTGTCAAGACGAAGTTAAAAATGGGACGTGAACTCAGGATGTCCTCACAAATCGGTGATTATGACATGGACTATATCATCCTCAACCTAGGATTCGATGTTAACATTCTAATGCGCCAGACGTGGGAAATAATGGGAAAGCCACCCCTAGAATGGTCCTTAATTCAATTAAGGCTTGCTAATCAGGCAAAGGTCCTGCCTGTTGGTAGACTGAGTCATGTCCAAGTAGATATTGAAGGATTGCACACTTTTGCGGACTTATAGGTCATCAAATAGTAGATGATACTAACCCATATCCCACGCTGCTGGGAATTGATTGGGTAATGGAAAACCAAACTATCATAAACTTCAAAAGAAGGACCCTATCGTTTGAAGATGATGCAATGAGGGTAGTTGCGCCCCTCGATCCACTAGAAGGACAAAGATATGTTGAATCGGTGTTGAACGAAGGGCAAGGTGATCACCTCGACAACATCTATAATGCCACTGCCCTTAAGAAGGATTACATCAATCCTACTGTGGATGGTAACCTGAGCTGGAGATGCTTGAGTTCATGTACATCAGACTCAGGGGAGGCACTTGAGAACTAGTAGAACCGATTGCATGAAGTGTCCACGAGGACATGTGCCAAGATAACTAAGTCTGTACATCGAGTGAGAACTAAGTCGCGACCGCTACCCACATATGAAGGACTGCCTAACTTGGCAACATTCTTGAATGAGTTTGAGGAATTGGTAATATAGCCGCAACGAATATCTGCATTTGAATTTTCTCTAAAAGCCACACACGTGCGATGGTGCGGTACGCACAAAAGTTTGATAACTGAATGGTCGCAGTGCAGACGACTATTGGAAGTAAGGTTCAGAGATGAGGTCACAACTATGACGCAAAGGTATACAAGGTTATCAGACCTTTTTGAACACTTAGAGCAGTGTTTCACAGCGTTCTTGAACTACCTGTGCCAGGAGTGGGTTCACCATTTTATCCATACTCTCAAAATGACACCCGGAGGCTGGTATGCATCTATGGAGCTGCACCAGGAAACATGAGAATGGGAAAAGGTTGCACAAAATTTCACATACACATTCCAATACACAGGTCAGCAACCAACAATTGATATTGCGCTAAAGACCATTAAAGAGAATATATTCGCTGAGATCCCACTGGAGGCTTCATATTCTCAACCTTGCATTGCGCATTCCAAACCGTGTTGTGAGAAAGTTCAGCACTGGATGACATGCTATAACCTCTCCGGAGATCTAGAGGATGATCCGACTAAACATTAGAGGAATTTTGGGGTCTAAAATGGGCCTCCTAAGGAAAATAATAAAATAATAGTTAAAATAATAAAATAATATTGATTAATTTTGGAGGA
>LPNX010678753.1:303485-322093 GCA_001517045.1 Pseudotsuga menziesii
ATGATTAACATTGCAGAGTTGGAAGGGTCACGCGCAGTAGAAGGAAGCGATATTTCCAGTGAGCAGCTTATCAAGCTATTGAAGATCAAGAAAGTTACCATTGGGTCGGAGGACAATATGAAATTTGCTAACATTGGAGACTATTGGGACGAAGAGATAGTAGCCAAAATCACTGATCTATTACATGAGTCCCAAGACCTATTCCTGATTAACTTTAGGGAAATGAAAGGGATAGTAGGAGATTTGGGTGAAATGAAAATTCCATTCAAACCCGACGCAAGACCGGTAAAACAATGCCCACACAAACTAAATCCGCTCTATAAAGAAAAAGTGAAAGCAGAACTGGACCCCATGCTAGAAGCAGGAATCATTGAACCTATTGAAGAGTCAGAGTGGATAATCCCTATAGTGATTTAGGACAAGAAGGCGACATGCGAAGTCAGGATCTGTGTCGACCTTAGGAAGCTAAACGATGCCTGCTTACATAATACATTCCCAACAACCTTTACAGATGAAGTCTTGGAAAGCGTTGGTGGATAAGAAATTTACTCATTCATAGATGGATTCTTAGGCTACCATCAAGTCAGAATTGCACAAGAGGACCGCCAAAAAACAACATTTGTAACATAATGGGGATGCTACCAACACATGGTAATGCCCTTTGGCCTTAAAAATGCCCCTGCTATTTTTTCTAGAATATTATTTTCTTCTTTTAAAGGTTTCATTCACAAGTTTCTTGAAGTATATTTTGATGACTAGACAGTATTTGGTCTGGTAAGAGACCATATTGAGAATCTGTGCATGATGCTGGAATGGTGTCACCAGTATCAAATTGCGCTAAATTTGAGAAAAAGTATATTTTGTACACCATTTGGTGTACTGTTGGGCCATGTAGTATGCCACGAAGGGATCCTTGTTGACTCTGCGAAGGTGGAAATTATTATGGACCTGGCTCTGCCCACATCAGTCACACAACTCAGATCCACATTGGGACATACTGGATATTATCAAAAATTCGTAAGAGGGTACATGGAGATAAATGCCCCAATGAAGAAGCTACTCAAGAAGGATGCCAAGTTCGAGTGGAACGCAGAATGTCAAGAAAGTCTGGATAAGCTGAAAAACAAAATGGCCACGGCATCGGCATTGATATTCCTAGACTAGAAGAAGGAGTTCCATGTGCACATTGATGCATCATAAATTGCGCTTGGTATAGTATTAACACAGCGAAGAGAGGGTGTGATTGACCACCCAATTGCATTTGCAACCAGGAAAATGTCAATAGCAGAGAAGAAATACACCACAACTGAAAGAGAAGGGCTTGCAATGGTCTATGCGCTACAAATGTTTAGACATTACCTATTGGGTGGACACTTCAAAACATTTACTGATAATTCTACGCTGAAGTACCTCGTCAATAAGCCAGTGTTGGGGGGGAAGATCTGCCGGTGGCTCCTCCTATTTCAAGAATTTGACTTTGAATTCATTATGAAGCCATGCCGACTAAATGTTGGGCCAGACCACTTGTCATGCATTGAAAGTGGGGAGGAACCCACCAGCCTAGAGGATAATCTACCTGATGTGCAGCTATTTTCTATCGATGTAGTCGACAAAGAATTTGATGCTATTATACACTTATTGAATACAGTCTATGCGCCTCAAGGATATTTGACATGGAAAAAGAAACAACTAGTTGTCAATGCCGCAAACTACATGCTAATCACGGGACAACTGTATAAGTTGGGGCCAGATGAAATACTTCGTAGATGTGTCTTCGATCATGAAAGGCAAGGGGTAATGGCTGAAGCGCATGAAGGTGTTTTGGGAGGACACTACACCGGGAAGGCAATGGAGTGCAAGATTTTGCAAGCTAGACTCTGGTGGCCAACTGTACATATGGATATGAGGAAATTTTGTCGCGATTGTGATAAATGTTAAAGAACAGGGAAACCATCATGACATGATGAAATTCCCCTTGCACAACAAATTACACTACAAGCCTTTGATAAATGGGCAGTGGATTTTTTCAGCCCTATTAGTTCTCCAGGGAAACGGACTGGTGTGCGCTATATTATAACTGCTATAGATTACTTGACAAGATGGGCAGAGGCAACACTTGTGAAATATTGCACCGCTGCAATAGCGACGAAGTTTCTTTTTGAAAATGTAGTCACAAGATTTGGTTTCTCAAAGATCCTTATCAACGACCAAGGTACGCATTTTGTAAATAAGCTAATTGTTGAATTGACTGTAGAATTCCAAATCCAGCACAAAAAGACAACACCCTACCATCCTCAAGCAAATGGAACTGTTGAGGCCTTTAACAAGATACTAGAGAATGCTTTGACTAAGGTCTATAATGTGCGCAGAGATGACTGGGATGAGAAAGTCTCAGCAGTATTATGGGATTACAGAACAACATGCAAATGAGTGACTCGATACACTCCTTTCTGTTTAGTCTATGGACAAGAAGTAGTCGTGCCTATGGAGTATATTGTGCCGAGCCTACGAATTGTTGCAATAACAGAGATGACAGATACCGATACCGTAGAGGAAATACTTGCGTAGCTAATTCAATTAGAGGAAGAACGCTTCATTGCGGGCTTCCATCAAAACGTAGAAAAACATTGGCAAAAAGCATGGCATGATCGCCACATCAGAACAAAGGCGTTCAAGGTCAGCGGACTTGTTCTGATGTATGAGCCCCATCGAGTGCATATCTCCCCACTTCCTCTGGCCCTGTAGCGAAGATGCCAAAGGCCTGTAGAGACGACCCGTTTCCGCCACCACCATCACCTCCAGAAGTAGAGTGGACTGATGAAGAAAAGAACTTGCTGCCTGCGTATGTGTCACCAAGGAAGCCAAGCGCCATAAGAGTTCCAATGGACATACCAGAACTATTAGAGGAGCCCATCATTTAGAGGGCGTCATGTAGCCTCAGGATCCCATCACTCCCAAATCTAGGACTTGAAGTTTGAGGACTACCACACTAGGAAACAAGACCTGTCCAGATATTAATTCATGGTCGTGGAGCCCTATGAACTGCCGAATGAAAACGTTGTTTCTGCAATGGAGTATGCATGCAGATTGGAGTAGTCAGGTATCTTAAACCTGCTCCTTATGCCCCATTTCAGCCGCTCTGGCTCGGTCGAAATGTATGTCAAGAAGCTACTGGTATGCTTCTATGGAGGCTACCTCTGGCTGAACCAACCGTATGAGGTAACGATGGACCTGGTCTCAACCATCACAGGTCTTTCATGGCAAGGACTCAACCCAACCCCATACCTACACAAGGAGGGGGGAAAAATAGACAAGAATGACATGAATACTAAGTACCAGCTTCTCCGCGGTGGGAAGGGCTTCCTCCTTAGCTCCATCGATGACATTGTTGTAAGAGATGCAACAAAAATATTGTGTAGTAAGGTCCTATGCAAGATAATGCCTATTGAGTGCATTGCTGCAATAGTAGAGCTACCAAAAAAGTGTGCGCAAGGAGTGCACATTAACTGGTCCCAGTTCCTCCTGAACGAACTGATGGACGATGTGTGTGATGCGCAGGAACATCCATTGGTGAAGTTTCACTTCTCGTGGCTTTTAATTCTAATCTCATTTGCGGTATGGGCTCTTCCACTAGATTATCAACCCATGGATATCCCAGTAGAGCTCCTCAGCATGCCGTACCAAAAACTATGGGACCACAAGGACAGTAAGCGCAAGACCGATGCCAAGCTTGCATTCTTTCTACAAGGAGAAAGGGTTAGGAAGATTGTGCACAAGCAATATCGATTGAAACCTATGAAAGTGTCCAAGTATCTGTTCATTCACTTCCATGTAGGGCTGCACAACATCATCATGCATCCGTGCAATGACCCTAATAAGCAGGCACTCTCAACTTTCTTTATCCTCAGAGATGCAGATATCGAAAGGGAGATCAAAGACTAGCCTAAGGAATGGTTTAACCAGCATGAGGTGCCTGTAGCACAGCAAGCGTCGCAGGGGGGTCCACAAGAGAACCCATCGCAAGACTGTGCCAACACTAGTATCCAGGAGCATCAGGATGACTCGCAAGAAGAAGAAGAAGAAGAGCAAGACCCACCCAATGATGACAAAGAAGACCCCCCTACTGAAGAGGAGGTGTGCATTAAAAGAAACTGGAAGAGGAAGGGTAAAGAGCCCATGGAGGAAGATGAAGCATTGGCCATCCCACATAGGAAGAAGTAGAAGGCTAATCGATCCCATGTAATGGGCATAGCAGAAGAGGATCTGACTTTTCTCAGCGAGGCGGTTGTCGAAGTAGCCGAGAAAAATTTGGGTAACCTCACAAGCAGGAAAACCAGCTGGACGGATTCCATCACTACGAAAGTTAACCAACTGGAAGAGACTATGACAGAAGTGTGCGACACCATGCAGGATGAAACTTATGGTGTAGACCCAACAGACACTCTGGTGATGCCAGTACTGCTCCCACCCTTAAGAATAGAAAACCCTGTGTAGGAATTTTCTACAGAAGAAGTAGAAAAAGAGGTAAGTGTCCATAGCTTGGACACATTGATTTTGGATTTCTCTAAGCTAACGTTGCTGCAGATATATTCCATTCAGCATGCCACCACTATAGAGGTTAGAATCCGGGAAAATGCGGTTGCATATCAGGTAGCCAAGGAAACCAAGAAAGAAAAGGAGCGCAGTCAAGTTATCAAGTGCCAACAGGAAGACCTGGAAGCCCGAGCCCAAAAGCAAGCTTCATTGGAACAAGCTATAAAGGAGGGAGTCACACAACTGTCTGATGAGGAGAAATAAGTTGAGGCAGAACCTGTGCACCAACTGAGGTAGCTATCCAAACTGGCCGCAGACCTAAAGAAATAGGTTTAGGAGATGAAAAACAACCAACAATCGAGCACACCCCTCGAAGTGCTGCAACAAAGGCAAAAATCAACAAATCAAGGTGTTGGTCGTCTTTGGGAATCTGTGTAGATCTGCATAGAGGAGGAGGAAGCAATTGCCGTGACATGGGAACAACTCATTGACGATGAGACTACAAAACAACTTGCTGAATATGAGTGGTAATAAGACCTACAACTACTAGTGGTGAAGGTAGAGATTAAGAAGCTGCTAACTAACGAGAAAATCGCCAAAGGTGCTAAGCTCAAGTAGCTCTTAGATAAGGAAAGAACCCTGCGCGACCAACAAATCATGTGCAACAAGGAGATGACTGAGAAGCAGGAAGAAGCTGAAAGGGTGATAGGGATAATTCATCCTGTCCAACAATGAATCACCAAGTTCATGCAAGAACTGGCCAATACCTCGATGGAACACCCTAGTGTCGACAGAGTCCAGGAACTAGAGCAATAGATAGATGAATCTTGCTGGGAGATAGAATGAATTAATCCCATTTTTTCCCAATTCCAGTAGAAGGTTGGAAGCACAAAAGAATATGCACTGGAACATGCACCCAAGAATGTGCAGGAAGAGGAAAAAGAAGAATAGGAACCGAAAAAAGACGAGGAAAAGGAAGACGAACATGGAAAGGAAGATGAAGAGGATCAAGTAGAACACCATCAAGAAGAACAAGAGCACACACAAGAAAAATCTATGGAGATAGACTCTCCAGATGAGGCCAGAGATGAAACTCTATAGCTCCAAGCTCCATCATTTAAATTTTTTCTAAGTATCGAATGGGCCAACGGTGTAGGAAACACGACAAAAAAAAAAATTCCCAAAAAAAAGCAGCTGTGCGTATCACACCACCTACTATGTCCACTGCTTAGTGGCTCGGGACGAGCCACATGTGAGTGTTGGGGACCTGTTGGGGCTAAAAAAATCATGCAGGAAATAAGCGCAATAGTCAATACATAATGCAAGTGCAAGAAAGGAAACCTGCGCGAACAAAGGAAACCGCATGAACGAGGAAAGATGCGCAGAAGGAAGAGTAGGCGCAAAAGATGTCACCTGCGCAGAAGCGAGAAACTTCATGGAAGGAAGATGTTGTAGGGTAAAAAGGTAGCACAAGTGTAGAATAATGACCGAAAGTGATAGGGCGATCATGGGTGCTGAAGTCAGATTAAGTCGGTGGATGCCACATGAGTGAAAGCATGCTATAAGTAAGGCCATTAGTGCCTCGTGTCAAGTCATGATCACCATAGCTGTAGGCTAAGGGGTGGCTGATGGTGAAAATTAACATACTTCCTGTATGCAGTCGACCATGTGTGGTCATATAAAATAGTATAAATAGGAGGGATTCAAGAGAGAAAGGGTTGGTCGTAATTACGTTTAGGTTGGATTTTCCATAGCTGCTGTAAAGGGGATTACAGAGGAGAGATCTCTGAGAGATCAGAGTGAAGCTGAGAGATCTGAGTAGTAGAATAGTTGGAATTCTATAGGATGTAGAGTGAGTTAGTGCGGTAGAAGAGAAGCTCTTCTAGGTCGGTGTAGATGATAGAGAGGTCAATCCAGGCCATGTGCGGATCTATAGGTAGTAGCAGTAGATTAGGAGAAATAATACAGAGAGCATGAGAACCATAAGTATGAGTCTTAAATACATACCATAAGATCAATCTGCATCCTACAGATTGCAAGGTGATGTATCCTTTTCTCATGCTAGATGAAGAGAAACTTGTTGGTTTTTCCTAGATGGGTTTCCACATTATCTCTTATGTTCAAATGGATGATTAATGTTGTGGATTTTTATGTTTCTGATTGTTTATGCTTATGATGCAAGTCTTGTTATGATTGAATGAATGTCGTACTATCAATAAGGGCTCAAATGCATGAATAGGTTATTATGCACTAGTTCTGAGTGCTATTTTATGTTTATGGCGTGAGTGCTATTGCGCACCTGTATGCTGCGCCAGTCTGTTAGATTACTTTTACATTCTGTCATATTTAAAGTACTAAGGATGAATCTGTGTCGTGTCGTTAGTAGTTAGTAGAATATATGTGCGTTGTGCACTACAGTTCAGCGAAAATGACTCCAAGGCTTGCAACTTGGTCGAGCTTGGACTATAATCCCTCAACAATCATAGAAACATGGTTCTGGTGGTTACCCATCGAAGAGATATCTCAGGTGAGACTATGCCTGCTTCATAGGTGTTACTGATAGGGCTTGCTCTATCGGGCCAGTATCTCGGGTATTTGTTGGGTTGATGGGATTCGCAGAACCTGGGTCGTGCGAGTTAGGAAAAGTGGACAATAGGGAGGGAGGGGGGGGGGTGCTTGAGAAGCCATGATATGAAGAAAACATTCTTCAAAGCCATCAGGTTCAGGCTCAGGAGGATCCATGGCCGTCAAGGCCAAAAGCCGAGACAAAACCCTCGCTCACGGCCAAAGGCAGGCGACCGAGAGCAAACCCTAGCAGAGTGAATTTTTTTAAAATATCCTACTGTCTCACACCATTAGTTTAGTTATATTAAGGATTGTATTTTTTGATAGATGGAAATAGAAACTCCACCCTTGATTTCCAGTTTGTTGTTCAGTTATGAATCATGTAAACATGCTTACTTAGAATAACACGATGTTGTCATTTCATGGGTTGGAGACATGCCCCAACAATAGTTTTATTCAAAAATTTGGTATGTTCTATAAATTGAGTCACAAGTCAATAAAAACATTCAAGTTACATCTTGTTCAAGCATGATATTTAGTATGAATCTCTTTGATTATTTCCTACAAGTTGTATATATTGTTCAACAAACAAATTATTCTACATAGGTTGAACACCTTTAAAAACCTGGTCACACAAATAGATCAAAGATCAATGTACCAATGTATTACATGGTTACAACCCTTAGAGAGGGAAATAGTCCATGAACCCAAACAACATGACCACTTGAGTCAATATATCAATGCAAAAGGAAAATATCTTACATATGAGTTTCTCACAATCGATCATTGACAAACGACCCTCTACGCTCTTTAAATATAGGTCATGGACCAATTGGGTGTTAAATCACATCATATAGACATTAGTTTTGAGGAGAAGATGAACCATCATATCACTTTATGTTTAGAACATATCATGACCATCATATTAGATAAGTACAAATGCATACTAAAAAACTGTATTTTGCCTAAAGACACATTAAAATACTAACTAACTCGTGTCTATAAAATACCTTAATTCCCCCCCTTAAGAACAACTTGGGATAGGATGGAAAGATTTAAAAATGTGACACGATAGGAGAAGGAAGGAGGCATTAGAGCTTATCTCCCCTTAATCAAACATTATTGAACTTATAACATAGCTTGAAGTTTGGAAAACTTTGCTTCTACAAGAGACTTTGTGAAAATGTCTACAACTTGATCATCTATAGGGAAAAATAATACTTTGAGAACATTATAATGAATAAGTTTTCTGATGAAGTGCATGTGTAGTTCGAAGTGTTTGTTGCGTTGATATTGAATTGGATCTTTGGAAAGCTCAATGACACTCTAATTTACAAACTAGAGTGTGGTAATATGTTGTGGTTAGAATCCAAATTCTGAAAGGATACATTAGAACCACAAGGCTTCTTGAATTTTATTAACTATGTGTCAATAGTTTGCTTCTATTAAAGAAAGAGAAAGAGTTTTTTTCTTCTTACTATCCCACTTGATAGGTCCAAGACTTATACTGAAAACATAACCTACAGTATGCTTTCGATCACCAAGGTCACCAACCCAATTGAAAACAGTGAAACCAGTCAATAAAGGAGTCTCCCTTGAACTATATTGTATCCCAATTTGAATTGTACAATATATATACGAAAGTAACCTTTTTATTCCTTTCCAATGGCTGTCATGGGATGTTTGCATAAATCATTAAACTGGACCATTAAAAAAGGAAATATCAGGTTGGGTATGAGTCAATTACAAAAGAATACCAACTAACCAATGGAAAAGTGGCATCTACCTCGTCGTACAGGTGGTAGCAAGTTTGACTTTATACTTAAAGGGATATTGGGTTGGTTTATAATCTTGTTTGTGCAAGAAGGTCACAAGCACACATAGATTGGGAAAGGGAATTTCTTTCCTCGGTTTGTAAGACTCGGAGGCTAAGAAAATATTGCAAATATATAAGTCTTTCATTTAAAAACTCATGTTAAGGTGATCTGGATTTATGAGGGAATGAAATGAGAAAAAAATACTACTAAAACATAGAGATACTGTTGAAATATTGTAACTTTGAAGAATATTCTATTGTATTTTATTATTGTAATTTATTCAGAGATGTTTTATTCCTCTATTGGGATGTTGTTATTGTACTTGGTCATCATAGAGTCATGAGGTAAAACCTCCGTTGTAAGTTGGCTTAATAGAACCCTCCATAAAGTTATATTATATTGTTTTGAGTCTTCCTAGGTAAGTCGGCCAAGTAATTTTGTTGGGGCCTACCTAGTTAGGAAAAACGTGAAGTGGAAGATAAAGTATAAATAGGAGTGATGTGATCCTGATTTGAACACACACACTCACTTGTGTAATGCGCATAGAAGAGAGAGAGATAAATATTCAAGGAGAAGGAGCACTTGTTTGTGGTTTTGTCTTTGTACTTTTGATACATCTATATTGAGTAAGTTTTGCTGAGTTTTCTTTCCCTTGAGGGTTTCACAGGATAAATAAGTGTCTATCTTGTGATTGTGCTTCTTTCAGTGATCCTGTATATGCTTTTTTTGTGAAATTTAATTGAATACTGTTGTTATCTATCTTATCATATTGAAACTTAACATGGTATCAGATCTAGCTTGAATTAGACAACTCTCACAAGGTGAAACTCTCTCTCTTCTCCCTTCGGTAAGAAATTAAGATTTTTGTCAAAGTTGGAATTTTGGAAATATGATTGAATAGAAAGTGGTGCCTCCCTAGGGCACATCTATTGAGCCGTAGATCAAAATTTTTGAGTGGGAAGATATCTGAGAAAGTCAAACCATGGTTTGAATTTGGACCAGAAAATCACAGAAAACTACAGAAAATGCAGATCAGAATTTCACAAGTCAATTTTGAGAGGTGAATATTTGGAATCTCCAAAAATCAAGTGTTCTAGTCAATTCGCCTCTATTAAGCGCATCTCCTGGTAAGTTCAGTTTTACATTTTGATAAATTTCATTTTTTGGTGACCTTCTGGATAAGATTGTCACAAGCACTAAGCTTGAGGATAAGCTAGAAGGCATAGAGAATTTCCAAGCATGGAAATATAGGATTTGCCTCATTCTTATAGAGAATTATATTGATAAATACATCAAGGAAGAAATTGCAGAACCTAAATAGGATGAAGCTAAGGAGAAGCACAAGAAGGACCTGATTAGGGCAATGTGGATCATTGTTGATTCTATCAAAGACCATTTGATTCCTCAAGTGTCATCCAAAGAGACCCCAAAGGAGATGTATGATGACCTATCCATAATGTATGAATGAAGGAACATTAATAGAAATATGAATTTGAGAACTCAATTGAGGAGTACCAAGATGTGACAAGGAGAATCCATCCAAGACTACTTCACAACGGTCTCCCAGTTCTAGGAGAAACTAGAATCCATTGGAGACTCCCTTGATGAAGATGAGCTAGCTATGACTGCTCTCAATGGTATCACTAGACCTTGGGATTCATTCATCCATACTATGTGTGCCAAAAAGGAAAGCATGAAATTCGACATCGTATGGGAAGATGGCATCCAAGAGGAGGCTAGAGTAGCCAATAGAGAAGCTCTAATTAAAGAAGATGATCAAGCCCTAGACACCCATACCGAGAGAGGAACAAGTCAATCTAACTTCAAGAAGGAAATCCATAAGGAGTCTCAACCTCCCAATAAATTCCAAAGGACAAGAGGAAACAATCAGAGAAGAAACTACTCCGAATTTCAATGTTTCAATTGTGACAAGACAGGAGACATTGTCAGAAATTGTCCATTGAAGAAATAAAATTACAAGAAGAGGAACAACAAAAAAAGAAATCATGCACAACTAGCTGAAGATGAATATGAAGAAGAAGAAGAAGAAGGACCTCGAAGAAAATAAGCAAAAGAAGAATATGTAGAAGAGTATGTATTATATTCTGCAATCTATGGGTCTGTGACACCTAGAGAAGATACATGGCTTATTGATAGAGGTGTTTCAAAGCACATGATGGGACAAAAAAAAACTCTGTCAAAAATTGAAGAGAAGAACTCTCATGAGAAGGTATCATTAGGAGATGACTATCAATATCCTAGAAAAGGAATTGGTGAAGCAAGCTAAAATATTGATTCTGGAACCCCCATGAAGATGAAGGAAGTCTTATATGTACTAGGTTTCAAGAGGAACTTACTTCCTATCTCAACATTAGATAATAAAGGATATAGGGTTGCATTCATAGATGGACAAGTACTTATGTGGCCCAAAGGAAAATCAATTGAAGATGTTGTTGTCATTGGTGAAGAAGAAGGGGGCTTATATAAACTCAAGGGACATTCAGAAACAACCCTTGTTCATGAGACCACTAGCCCAAGTGAATTATGGCATAGGAGGCTTGCTCACATCAACTAAAAAGCACTACCCCATGTGAGAAAAGTAGTGATGGGTTTCCCAGATTGGAAGAAAATCATGAAAGCATTTCCAAAAGATGTGCAAAAGGAAAGAATATCAAGAATTCATTTCCAAAGAGTGAGACAAAGAATAAATGTACGTTGGAGTTAATCCATTCAGATGTATGTGGTCCAATTCCCTCCACATATTTGAGTGTTTATGAATATTATGTTACATTTATTTATGACTATTCAAGAAAGACATGGATATGTTTCTTGAAAAAAAAGGATGAAGTATTTGGAAAATTCAAGGACTTCAAAGCCTTGATAGAGAATCGTTCAAAAAGAAGAATCAAGACACTCAAAACAGACAATGGTCGAGAATATAATTAAAAATATTTTGAATCCTTTTGTAAAGAAGTTGGAATCAAGAGGGAACTAACTACTCCCTACAATCCACAAAAGAATGGTGTTGCAGAAAAGAAGACTATAACCATTATGGAAGTAGTCAAGACAATGATACATGATCAGGATCTTCCAATGCATCTGTGGGGTGAAGCAATAAGGACGATAGTTTATGTACATAATATATTATCCCATAGTTCCTGTTATAGCTTCTTTTTGTTTTTTAGTTTGAATCATATGGTTATAATAAAACATGATTTTTCTTATTGCTTTAACATTTTTGAGCTTGGTTTTTTGCTAGTAGATTTTTGTTTATGATTGATTTTATAAGTTTTATTTTTAATTTTGTAGATTTCATATTTTTTTATGGGATTATAGGATGTATGTATTTCTGAAAGGTTTTAAAGAAATATCATAAGGTTTTATTAAAATCTATTTACCAAAATTTAACACATTGTTTTGAGTTTTGGTTAAAAAATCATTAAACAGATATTCTTGTAGTGCAAGCACAAAAAACGTGAACAAGGGTACTACAAGAAAATCACGCCTTTTGAAAAAGTTATGCTTTTTCTCGTGATTTCCTAGATTTGCGCATGAGAGGAGTTTTTTTGCACCTGTCAAGGATTAGTAGTAGACAACAGAAGATTAAGAGAGGATTTAGAAGAGGTTAATAGCCATTACCAAGAGTTAATTGCAGTCTTCAAGGAAGCATTGAATAGGAAAAGGCAAACACAAAGTCTGTGTGCAGAGCTGAAGCAAACTGTTCAAGAAATAACTCAACAAAATTAGGAATTATCAAAAAGAGTCGAAGAACTAGAAGCTAAGCAGTAGAGAACTAGGAGGAAGACTTAAGCTTTGGAAGGGATAGCCCTTTTGGCAGAGGTTGCTAAAGACTTGTAAAATGCTTTAAGTGATAGGTGTTGTTAGTTAATTTTTGTAAAGAAACTAGTTTAGTTTGAACAACTTTACTTTGTTAAGTGATTTGATGGTATGACCTAAAAGGTAGTTATTCAGCTAGGTAACTGTTTTTGATGTAACGGAGATAAAAGTAGGACTGTAGAATGAAGGAAGGTTGGAAATTTTGTACAAGGGGAGGCTTTCAAGCTACTGTTTACGGAGCTAAGTTCAGAAACTCTTATGTATTTTTGATAACTGATTATGATATATATGCAAGCTATAAGCCCATTTTACTCTATTTGCTGGTTTTATTTCTGATTTGTGAAATCACTCAGTTTACAAATTCATTTCTTGTTTAAGGTTATTGCTCATGGAATGCTTGTGAACTGTGGATGAAACTCAATATTGTGCTTATGTTGTTCTGGTTTTGTTTCATATATTATGCATCTCAGTCTTTCATTGTTGCATGATTTAGTGTTTTCCTTAGCCTTATGATTTTTTACCCTCTTGTAAATAAATTGCAAAACCAAAACCCTAAAAACCTGTTTATTTAGTTTTATTTCATGAGATGGCATTGGCTTGTTCTTTAGTAGTCTGAGAAAAATTTATGGCACTAACAGTTCCCTTGGATTCAAGAATCCAGAAGAAATTTTCACAGGAAAGAATACTGAAGTGAGCCACCTCAAGATATTTGGTTGGCCAATATATGTTCACATACCAAAAGAAAAGAGAACCAAGTTGGACCCTTCTAGAAAGAAGGGACTATTTGTTAGATACTTTGAAGTCTCCAAAGCCTTTAGAATATACATTCTAGGATTCCATCACATGGATATTAGTAGATATGTAACATTTGATGAAGAAGCAACTCTCAAGAGATACAGAAAGTGCCAACATGAAGAAGTATATGAAGAAGATGTACCTCCTAGAAATATAGAAGCTGCACCCTCCCCCGAAGATGAAACATCAGAAGACCATGATATGCAAGAACCTCAAGAACCTCCTACTATGAATATGTCATGAAAGAGAAACCTGCTTGGGTAAGATAAATTATACAAGAAGCAGAGAATTACGGAGCTCCAGAAGGCTCCACAAGAGTAAGCAAGAATTCAAAGATAATTTCTAGTTATGTGGATTTGATGTGTGATCTTGTAGATCAAGAACCTACCGGTTATGAAGAAGCTATACAGAATAAATAATGTGTAGAAGCAACGACGAAAGAATACCAATCAATAATGAATAATGATGCTTATATAGTTCCCAAACCATAAGGAAAAAGTGTGGTATCTTCCAAGTGGATGTACAAGATAAACCATGCAGCTGATGGAAGTATTGAGAAATACAAGGAAAGGTTTGGAGCTAGAGGATTCTCTTAGAAAGAGGGAATTGATTATGAAGAGACATTTACACCGGAAGAAAGGTACACTTACATTATAACCATCATGGCACTTGCATCCATGATGAAGTGGATTTTACACGAGATGGATGTGAAGACAACTTTCCTGAATGATGTTATTGAGGAAGAAGTGTACATGTAACATCCACAGGGATATGAAGTTGTATACAGACATACTCGCATATGCAAGTTGAAGAAGGCTCTGTATAGATTGAAGTAAGCTCCTAGAGCTTGTTATGGAAGGATACATAGCTTTTTGATGAGCTTGAGATTTACCAAAAGTAAAGTTGACCCTAACCTGTAATATTTTGTTGTATGTGGATGATTTATTGTTGGCAAGGAGATCAAGTGTGCAAGATGCGATGAAGATGATAGCAACAAGTGTCGAAGTGGGTTTCCCAAGAGGAAGTTACCGACAAGTATGGTTAGTATGGTCGAAAGTAGTTAGAAATTTGGTCCAAGTTAGTTATAAGTGGACATTTTTGCAAATCTTCTAGCCTATAAATAGATGTAGGAATGTATTTGATAGAAGACAATATTGAGTTGTATCGAATGAAATTGAATCGAATCGAAGAAAGGATTATATTTTTATCTTTTGTGAACTATTTTGTATTCTTCGGATGAATGGGTTTTGGTCTAAGGCCTTCGACCAAGGGATGTATTTTGATTGCTTAAGCTAATATGAGATGATTGTTGATAAGAACTATGTATCTGTTTTAATCTATGATGTGATCTATGATGTTTTTCTTATATGAATGATACAATCTATGACGTGATATATGATTTTTTTCTTGTTTATATGATATGGTCTATTTGTGATGTTCTTTATCTATGATGATGCTAAGTATTTATGTGATTTGGGTTCTTACATATCGACATATTTTTTAAGTTGATATGAATTATGAAATGTTGCGATACAAGATCTTGCTGCGAAGTACTGATAAATAGCTTGGATATATGATATGTTAAACCCTCCTAGATCTGTGAATTGCATTGCGACAGAGAGAGAGTAAGTTCCCAGGTCCTCTTCCTTTCTGCAGAAATGTGGTTCTTGCAGCCCTCCCATAAACATCTTAGGTGAGACTTCATCTTCTTCAGAGGTGTTGCTGGATAGGGTAAAACCTGTTCGAGCCGATGTTTAGGGAGATTGAGTCGAAGGGTGTCGACAGTGAGTGAGTGAACCCCTGTCGACTGAAGTGTGTCAAAAAATGGTCATGATGCTGGTACCATAGTGCGAGAAAGAAGAGGACATGTTGTGGCACCCGAAAAAACTGGAGATCTAGGACTCGAGACTTCACAACAGAAGAAAACCAGAGCTCTAGACTGATAGAGAATGAGCAGTTGGGAAGACATATCTATTATGATATTCACAAAATTTTCTTCACTAATTTCTTGATTATTTTATATGAGTAGTTGGCGCACTTACCTTCCAGAAAAGGAACTTCCAAGGAGGTGAACCTACTTACTGGACCCCTCAACTAATCTAGCGGTTGAAAAGGTGTTGGAAAGGGGTTGGGGTAATTTGCATAGAATCGTGGATGCTGCGCAAGTTCATAAGACACCACGCAATACAAAGATAGCGGGATAGGTGAAAGATAGACTACTTTTGATTATTTTGTGTCACTTTTTGTACTTGTTGACCATTTCTTATGGATAGTGGTCATTAGTCAGTTAAATCAATTAGGAGTTAATTAGAAGTGGACCATGAGTGTAAAGGCGCAAGCCTATATATAGAAGAAGAATTGTGAATGTAACAGAGAAATCCAAGAGAACAAGTTTGTAGAGATCAAGTTGATCATTGACATATGAGGCATCAGTCTAGAGATGAATTGTTATCTGTTTTGATATGTGGTTGATTTCGCATAAGTAATATGATAAGAGAGATGTTGACCTGAATCATTGTTTTCTTCTTTTATCTTTTTTTCGTCTTTTTATTCTTGTAAATTTGATGATGAATGCTAAGTGAATCTGAAACATGAATCTATGATGCGATGTTTACTGTTTATGAATGCTGTCATCTTTTTAGATCTGTTTTCACACAGGTAGATCGTTATAGTTATGAATGAATCATATGTGCAATGATGAATGGTTTTGTCAAAGAAGTTGATCTGATCTGGTCATTAAGCTGATGACTCATCGATGCCCTAATCCTCTTCTATACTACGAAAACTTGGCTTGGACAACCCTCCCTTAAACATCTTGGGTGAGAATGCATCCGCTTTACGGGTGTTGCTGGAAGGGGTAAAACCTATCTGGGCCGATGCTTAAGGATATCGCGGCGAGTTGAGTGTCAACAGAGTGGGACCCCTGTCGACTGGGTTTTGTTGGCAGGATTTGCACCAAAAAATGGTTCCGTTGCCGGGACCTTTTTGCGATGGAGAGGAGGGTATGTGGCATTTGATGTGATCAGAAACTCAAGAGTGGATGTGGCATCCAACGTGACTAGAAATTCAAGATTGGCTCGATTAGAAGCTGCGACAATTTGTTGAAGTAGAAAATCAGAACCTTGAAGTGACAAGAGACAAATGGTTGGAGAATTACATACACGAAGATCCTCATGAGTATTTTCTTTGTGATTTTCCCATCATACTGTATGAGTGGTTGGTGCATTTCACATACAAGAAGACAAATTTCCAAGGAGGAGAACCAACATCTTAGACCCCTGAATTAATCTAGGAGCTGCAAGAGATTGGAAATAGAGCATCGCAATCTATTGAGGTCTAGTTGGATAGTATCCTAGAAGGATATATCACTGAGTTTACATTCGACACTACCAAGTCTTACAGCGAAGCAGAAAGGGAATTCTTCAATGGACCTGTTGGGCTTGGGGAAAGCGTGCAAGAAATATGTGCAAACGAGGAAACGCACAAGAATCAATCCACTGCGCAAGCACAAACAAGGAAAAGGAAGCACGTAGCAGGAATAGAACAAATTTGCACATACAAGGAAATCTGCATGGACAAAGAAAACTGCGTGGAAGAGGAAATCTGCACAAAAGAAGGAATATGCGCAAAATATGTTACCAGTGTGGAAAAGGGAAACTATGCAGAAGGAAGATGCCACAGGGTAAAATAGTAGAATGGTTGTAGAATAATGATCGAAAGCGACAGGACAATCGTGGGTGCTGAAGTCGGCTTAAGTCGACGGATGCCACACGAGTTAATGCATGCTATAAGTAATGTCATTAGTGCCTCATGTCAAGTAATGATCTCCATAGCTATATCCTGGGTGGCCGATGGTGATAATAAACGGACTACCTAGATGTAGTCAACCCTACATGGTCATGTAAAATAGTATAAATAGGAGGGATTCAAGAGTTAGAGGGTTGCCTTTTTCTTTTATGTTGGTTTTTGTTGTTAGTTTACTCTTTGGTGTCTTTTTAGATCACTGTGTTTCTTTTCATGGGTTAATAGAGGGAAGTTGTGAGATCTGAGTGTATATTAGTCAAAATTCTACAAGATGTAGTAGAAGAGAAGCTCTGCTAGAGAGGTGCAGATGCTAGAGAAGTCGATCCAGGCCGTGTGCGGATCGGTAGATGGTAGTAGTAGTTAGGAGAAATAAGACAAAGAGCATGAGAGTAAGAGAAAGTCTGAGTAGAAAGATAGATCTAAGACAGTCTACAGTCAAATGTGTTAGAATAATCAACCCATATTTTACTACCTTAGACATTAATTTAATTATTTTTGTCTTATTTGCCTAGTTCATGTGTCCCACCTTATGCAAGTTGTCAATTACCTATCCATAGTGGTCCAACTTTCCTAATTTGACCCATGTAGCGCTTGGGAAACCTCAAGGAATCAATTCTACTTTATTCCTGGTCTCCTAGGCACTCTTTTGCTTTTTCTGCTTTATTGCCTGCTTTTTCAGTGTTTTAAGGCAATAGGGAAAGTTTGACTAGGTGAGGTGAACTAGTTTTTTGTCCTCTTCATCCTCCACTCTTTTATCCTTGTAAAAGCATGTATGAGTTGTCATTCCATCACTCTTTAGCTTGCCTAAGCCATTTTTCTAATTCGTGAGCTCCATGACATATTTGGGATCAGCTTTTTACACCTATGGGGGATTTGCTTAATTTTAGTAAGCCTGCTTTATGCTAGATTCGAATTGATCCTCATGCATTCAAATCCATGATGTATTTTATTTATTCAGAAACCTACTATGTTACAGGGTTGGCTATTTTACACTGAGTTAATACAATTTAGTGTTCAGCTCCAATTTCAGTCTCTTTTGTGAGTGATTTTGCATGATCAATTGTTAATTGTTGTGAGTAAAATTAATCTATCACTGGGTTCAATTTCCACATGGTATTAGAGACATTGTAGATCAATTTATCTCCTTTAAAATTGTTTTGCAGGTTTGACATTAGTGACTGGGAGCCTTCTACTGACAGCCGGGACAGATTTTCTAAGCTATGGATCAATCACAGAAAACTATCTTGACTCCCTTCA
>LPNX010678753.1:322192-344164 GCA_001517045.1 Pseudotsuga menziesii
GCTATTGAGAGAAAAATGCCTCTACAGGGTGACTATGGAAACAGAAGCAGAGCCCAATGCAGCTGCAAAGAAGATAAAATGGCACAACAAGAGGGATGAGGCCTATGGTATCTTGTGTCTGAGTATTTCCAGAGACCTCCTTTTCCATCTTGATGGATTGACATCACCGAATGAAGTATGGGAGAATCTTGCTGATATTTTTGGAAATACAGATGAGATGAGGGGACATCAAATAAAAAATGAGCTGATTTCTCTGAGTCCAAATAGCCTTGAATCCCTGCAGCTATATTTCTCCAAGTTCAAAGCACTTGTTTTGCAGCTGAAATAGTGTGGGATCGAAAAGAGGGATGATCAGCTCATCATGGACATTCTCTCAAAGCTAGGCCCTAACTATTCAGTGTTTGTTTCGACCTTCTATGCCACAAAACTGACAGCTCAAACCTGGAAGATGCCTAGCCTTGCAGATTTCATGGAATCTCTCACACAAGAACAGGATAAGCTGGTGATGATGGGCACCATCAAACCATCCAAAGATCAAGCTCTGATTGCTGGAGATTTGAAGGTGGATTCAAAAATAAAAAAGAAAGCTAAAAATCCACCTGAGCAAAAGAGAGACAAGAAACAGTCTCTGGAGGAGCCACAAGGTTCCAAGAAGAACTACCAGAAGAAGAAAAACGAAGGAGAAATGAGCAAGTGCACATACTACAATAAGGGAAATCGCACTGAAAGCTCTTGTATGAAGAAGCAAATAGACACGCTGACCCAACTCCTGGAGAAGAATGGCATCTCCCTTCCAGACAGCTCAAAGAAGAGAGAAGGAGGATCAAGTTCATATGACAGAGAGAGAGTTCATGCATTGGTTGCTGGCACATCAAGCTCACCCAGTTTTATCATTGATTCTGGAGCTTCAAAACATATGGTTTCGACCAAGGAGGCCTTCTCCTCACTTGACATGTTGAAAGGACCACCTATAGTACTGGGAGATGACTCTCTCACTGAAAGTTTGGGAAAAGGGAGGATTGATCTTGATCATGGTCAGTTCAGCAATGTCTTGTATGTGCCTGGTCTTGCCTCCAACCTCTTGTCAGTGTACCAGATGACCCACACTGGGTCTCCTAAGAAAGTCATATTCTCCCCTGATGAAGTTGAGATCACAGAGATCTCAAGTGGTAGAGTCATTGCAAAAGGAGTTGCGAATCATGCTCAAAAGGTATACATGTTCTCACACTTCCTACCCTACTCAAACCCCTCTGCTCTTCTGATTCATGCTAATGAGGATAGAAAGCTTTGGCATGAAAGATTTGGCCACCTAAATTACAAGTATCTTTTTGATCTTAGGGAAAAAGAGATGGTGATAGGGTTTCCCAAGATAAAATTTTCCAAAGGAGTCTACCAAGGCTGTATCCTAGGAAAACACCCAGAGCACAAATTTGAGAGAGCTAGTCATGAGAGAACCTCTGCACCCCTCGAGCTGATCCACAGTGATGTTGCTGGCCCATTCCCTCATATGTCCATGAGTCAGGACAAATATGCATTGACTTTTATTGATGACTTTTCCAGGTATTGCTGGGTTTACTTCCTGAAACACAAGTCTGAAGTTTTTGGCCTATTCAAAGTCTTTAAGGCTTTGGTTGAGAACCAGTCTGGAAGGAAACTCAAGGTCCTCAGATCTGAAAATGGTGGTGAGTATGTCAAGTCTGAGTTTATTAATTATTGTGCAGATGTAGGTATTCAGATGCAACATTCTATCCCTTACACACCACAGCAAAATGGTGTTGCTGAGAGGAAGAACAGATCACTGAAGGAGATGGCAACATGCATGATGGAGGGCAAAAATTTTCCACCAAAGTACTGGGCCAAAGCTATCAACTATGCAGCCTATATTCAGAATAGGGTGCCTCATAAACAACTTGATGGTATGACTCCCTTCGAAGCATGGAGTGGGCACAAGCCAGATGTGACCCATTTCAGGATTTTTGGCTCAAAGGCTTGGGCTAGAATTCCAACAGAGAAGAGGAAGGCTTTGCAACCCGAAAGCCAAGAGTGTATTTTTGTTGGATACTCTGAAGATTAAAAAGGGTACAAACTGATAAATTTGAGCACAAACAAATCCTTTATCGATAGGTGTGTTCAGTTTGAAGAAGAACCCCTTGCAGCAGTGGAATTGGAGAAGCCTCTTCTCCACCTGAACCTCAGGAAGTAAGTAAAGAGTTTGTTGAAAATGCAGATTCTGATTTGTCTGATGGAGATGAGTTTATTGTAGACCCTAACATCCCTATAAGGCCAAAATGGGCAGCCATGACACTACATGCAGCAGGAGAGCTAGCTGGGGATCCCAATGACCCAAGGAGGACTGGATCTCAATTTGAGAGTGGTCTGTGCATGAAGGATCCTATGTTTGCTAAAAAATGATATTTGATGGTGGAGTATGATCCTCAAAAATATGAAGAAGCATTAGGAGATCCAAGATGGCAAACACCCATGAAGGAGGAGTTCAGCTCACTCCAGAAGAGCAACACATGGGAGCCAGTGGATCTTCCCCCAGGGAGAAAGTTAGTCCAGTGTAAGTGAGTCTAGAAGACCAAATTTGCTGCTGATGGTTCACCACTGAAGTACAAGGCCATATTGGTAGCCAAGGGCTACTCACAAGTTCATGGCATAGATTACAATGAGACCTTTGCCCCAGTGGCAAAGATGGATTCCATCAGGCTAGCCCTAGCCATTGCAGCCTCAAGGCAATGGGAGGTACATCACATGGATGTAAAATGTGCCTTCCTGAATGGAGATATCACTGAATAGATATATATGCAGCAGCCTCAAGGTTTTTCTACTAACCCTTATCTTGTGTGCAGGTTGAGAAAGTCATTGTATGGGCTAAAGCAAGCCGCCAGGGCTTGGTATGCTAAGATTGATAGCTTCTTGCTATCACTGAATTTTGTTCAGTGCAAATCAGATCGAAATGCCTATTTGAAGTTAGTTAATAATTCATTAATGATCATTGTGTTATATGTTGATGACCTCCTCATTACAGGAAGCTCAAAGGATGAGATTGCTTCCTTAAAAGGAGCAATGAACCAAGCCTTCTCCATGACAGATTTGGGGCTCTTAAGTCAATTTTTGGGGCTTGAGATTGCTCAAAACAAAGTTGGAATCAAGGTGAACCAGTTCAAATATGCCTTGGAATTTCTAAACAAATTCATAATGAAGGATTTCAAAGCAAGAAAAACTCCTTTCCTTTCAGGAGTGAAGCTGGAAGAAGCTGATTCTTCACCTATGGTAAACAATACACTGTATAGGCAATTGATTGGATGTTTGTTGTATCTGACACATAATAGACCTGATATTTATTATGCAGTAAGTGTGGCTTATAGATACATGGATCAGCCTCATGAGATCCATTGGAAAGCAGCCAAAAGGATCCTTAACTTTGTTCAGGGAACAAGGACACATGGGATCTTCTATAAAGCAAAATCCGATCTTGGTTTGATTGGATTTACTGACAGTGATTGGGAAGGTGATAGCACAGATAGAAAGTCCACATCAGGATATGTGTTCATGCTTGAAGAAGGGCCAATTAGCTGGTCAAGCAAGAAACAGAGTGCCATTGCACTCTCATCTACAGAAGCAGAGTACATAGGAGTTGTTAATGTAGCAACTCAATGTTTATGGTTGCAGGGTTTACTTGGAGAGTGTGGTTTCGAATCAGAGTACTCAACTACCATCTACTGTGATAACCAGAGTACCATTCGAATCTGCAAAGATCCAGTTCAGAAGCAGAGAACCAAACACATTGAGATCCATATGCACTACATCAGAGAGCTTGTGCATGATGGCACCATTCACCTACTTTCATGTTCATCTTCAGAACAAGTAGCTGATATCTTCACCAAAGAATTTTGTGAGAAGACCTTCAGCAATATCAAATCACTACTGGGGATTTCTGATCATGCTGTGAAGCATGAGTAAAGACAAGATTTCCAAATTTTGTTTTACAATCCATGTTTAAGGGAGGATTTTCCCAAGTTGGTTTTGCCTCTTTCCTTGGTTATATGGACATGCAGTATGTAAAAGGGTGATTAAGCCTTGTTGCTAGGCCCTATAATTTTATGATATATTACTCATAATTCAGGCTTAAGGGGGGGTGTTAGAATAATCAACCCATAGTTTACTACCTTAGACATTAATTTAATTATTTTTGTCTTATTTGCCTAGTTCATGTGTCCCACCTTATGCAAGTTGTCAATTACCTATCCATAGTGGTCCAACTTGCCTAATTTGACCCATGTAGTGCTTGGGAAACCTCAAGGAATCAATTCTACTTTATTCCTGGTCTCCTAGGCGCCCTTCTACTTTTTCTGCTTTATTGCCTGCTTTTTCAGTGTTTTAAGGCAATAGGGAAAGTTTGACTACGTGAGGTGAACTATTTTTTTGTCCTCTTCATCCTCCACTCTTTTCTCCTTGGAAAATCATGTATGAGTTGTCATTCCATAACTCTTTAGCTTGTCTAATCCATTTTTCTAATTCGTGAGCTCCATGACAGATTTGGGATCAGCTTTTTACACCTATGGGGGACTTGCTTAATTTTAGTAAGCCTGCTTTATGCTAGATTTGAATTGCTCCTCATGCATTCGAATCCCTGATGTATTTTATTTATTCAGCAACCTATTATGTTACAGGGTTGGCTATTGTACACTGAGTTAATACAATTTAGTGTTCAGCTCCAATTTCAGTCTCTTTTGTGAGTGATTTTGCATGATCAATTGTTAATTGTTGTGAGTAAAATTAATATATCAATTTCCACAAAATGTAAGATGAAGGCACCATGTATTTCTTATGCCAGATGAAGAGCGCCTTGTGCTTTTTCCTGGATGGGTTTCCACGTGAACTCTCCTGTGTGTTGATGATTGAATGTGTATGGTTGTTTATGTTTATGTTTATGCATATGCTTATGATGCAGGTCCTGTCATGATTGTACGAATGCCGTACTATCAATAGAAGTCCAAATGAATGAATAGGTTATTATGCGTTGCTTCTGAGTATTAGTTTATGTTGATGGCATAATCGCAGTTGCACGTTTGTTATATTGTGCCTGTTTGTTAGCTTGATTTTATATTTATTTATATTTAAAGTACTAAGTTCAAATCTATGTCGCTCCATTAGTAGTTAATAAAATATATGTGCAGTGTCTGCTACAGTTCGGCGTAAATAAATCCATCCTCGCAACTTGGTCGAGCACCTTGGTTGCACGCCAAGGGACTATAATCCCTTGACGAATCACGGAAACATGGTTCCAACAGTTACCCATTAAAGAGATATCTCATGTGAGACTACGCTTTCTTTGCGAGAGTTGCCAATGGGGCATTCTCTATCGGGCCGGTATCTCGGGTGTTTGTTGGGTTGACAGGATTTGCAGAACCTGGGTTGCACGAGTTAGGAAAAGTGGCCAACAAATGGTTCCGTTGATGGGACCTTTTTGATCAAGATGAGAGAAATTTTGTGGCACCCGAATAAGAGTGAAGGTTAGGATTGGCTTGAGTCGAAGACATTGACATTCATGCAGAAGGAAAGCCAAGGTTTGTGGCTGAGTCCTGAGAACTTGTTACAACAATATCTGTATTTAGATATCCATGAAATGTTTTTCACAGAATTTCCCTTTATATTGCAAGACTGGTTGTCGGATTTAGCAACCTGTCACATACCCCAATTTTGTAAAATAATGTTATTTGTTTTAATTTGATTCCTAAGAATTTATGTTAAATTTAATGCTAAGTAGAAAATGATGACTTAGCAGAGTCAAAAGATGTGGAATGTGATTTTGAATATTTTATTTTTAATAAATAAAAGTGGAGACAACAGCTTGGGAGAGCTGTTAATAAGAGTGTTACTGGTCAAACTAGTGGAAGGAACTAGGTGGAGAGCAAAAGACAAGTGGCAGCATCCTCAAACAATTCCTATGTTGCAGGTGGCAACTTCCCTACATTTGGGGTAATGATCCCCCAAGAAAGTGGGATTAGGGCAGGTGGCTCAATTAATGACAACTAGCCCAAAAAGATCTAGGCAATCTTTTAAAAAGTACCCAATGTAGAGAGCTGAGGCTGCTCAGATATTTTGTAGGAGAAGAATCATTCAGGAGGAATTCACTTCAAGGAATTCATTGGGGAAAAGGGAAAATTGTAAGGAATGTGTTTTGAGAGATAAACTACAGTAACTTGGTCTGATACAACTTGCTAGCTGAGAGAATTGACTGATAAGTTTAAGACTGGTATTGAGTCTCAGGACTAGTACTTGATTAATTGCTGCACCTAGTTCTAGCCAGGGAGACCAAAGCAAGCTCGGGGGTCCTGAGGAGTCGTTGTTTGAGTGCTCTCCAGGTGTTGGTAGGGAGGAACGACCTCCCATTGCTGTTGTCGACCAAGCTCTAAGAACATGTTCTGCTAT
Source organism: Pseudotsuga menziesii (assembly GCA_001517045.1). Classification (NCBI taxonomy): domain Eukaryota; kingdom Viridiplantae; phylum Streptophyta; class Pinopsida; order Pinales; family Pinaceae; genus Pseudotsuga; species Pseudotsuga menziesii. The sequence continues at coordinate 328,631 of LPNX010678753.1, forward strand.
TTATTAATTTCTGTGTTATTATCTGTGTGTGATTGAATAATGCATTTACAGTTTATGATGTAAAAACTAGGATAGAATATCTTGATTTGTTTAGTAATGAAATTATTCTTAATGGGAAACAAATCCCACCTGAGTTTTTCCGCATCTAGAGTAATCCAGATCATACTCTAGCACAGGTGGTGTATTTAAATGAAGATAGTATGATGTGTATTTAAATAAGATGTTAGCTTGATCAAGAGAATGTTTACTTTTATTTCGTTATCAGAAGAAATAGTATTCTATACATGGAGTAGGTTTAGGGTTAGACTTAGATTATGAATGTCAAATTTTAGTAAAAGAAAAAGAAGCTATATCTTTTCACTAACAGAAGTATGTTGGTAGATAAACAGTTCTCTATAAAGCATTCATTTCTGTAATCTTATTAATTATTTTGAAACCAAAAGAAAAGGATATATTAGTTAAAATGGAGTAGGGTTAGACTAAATAAAAATTCTTTTAACTTTACAGTTTATTTCTTCCAGCTTAGGATAACTAACTACTGTATGTGTAGCAACTAAACTGTGAGTAAGAGTAGCTAAAATCTTGATTTAATTCTACAGATAAACTAGTTGGTTTCAGAATTTACTTATGGATGGTAATGTACTTAATTCATTCATTTTTATCTAGCTAAGCTTAAACAAGATCTACAACTACTAACCTATCCTTTATAAAATGTTAACAAATATAGAACATAGATAGTTGCTATTTCTTTTATTTTATAAACGCTAATATTATAACATAAATAGGATAATATAGAATACAAAAGGTACTTCTTATAAATTATTTAGTGTAGAAAGTATAAGAATACAACAATAAAATACTATCTTATTATATATCTATAAATAGATAAAGAATAAAGATAAAATAAATAATTGTAGGAACAACATTACTTGCAGGTAAAATAACATTTATCTCACTATAATAAATATTAAGTAATACACATTTTATACTTAAAAGATGTAACTATCAGTTACATAAAAACAACTGCAAGAATAATAAATTACATAAGTTCTAAAAGTTAACAACTACAAAACAATAATTATAACCTTACCAGAATAGAACGAGTTAAGGTAAGTTCGCATAAAAACATTATACAGTTACCTTGAATAATTTACAGGTTATAAATTAAATATATTAACTTGCAGGAATCCAAGTAACAGAACATAGATATGCTCTATTTACCGAGCTTAAATAACCATTTACACAATACAAATAATAAACAAATAAATTACAGTAGTACATTGTAATTTAAAATTAATTTAAAGAAACAATAAATACATTTGTTTATATATCCAAGTTAGGGTAAAACCCTAATATATTAAAAATTTACAAAAGAGGTAAAACCAAAGAGTTTAAGCTCTTCTAATGCCTCTCGGCTTCAAACAAAGTCAACAGAGTATGGCTTTAACAACCTTCCTTTCATTTATACTTATATATACAAGTAACTATAACAAAATCAAAATTTACAGTCATGGCCTAAGCCGGAAACCCCACATAAAGCAAGGGTTTTAACATCAATAAGAAACAACAAACCAAGTAACCAGGTAAACCAAAACCATGAGGGTTTTGCAGGCCACGGTGAACAACCAACAAATGTCCCATAAGGGACCGGACTAGGAAGAACAGCCATGGGGTATCCAAGGCTTACCTGTGAGCAAGACATTGCCACAACCTCGCACCAACCACGTAGAGAGAGACAGGTCAACACCTGTGAATAGTGAAGAACATTAATGTTAATAACTTGCTTCAGAATTAAACTATTGTGTATTAAACAAATATGCAAAGATAATAAAAAAATGTAAATAATATTTCTTACCTCAAAGCTTCACCAAAACGTAACCACCCACGAGAAGAAGCACCACCACCAGTGTGAAGAGAAGTAAGCTTTTCTTTAGCTGCAAGGGAGAATGTATTATTACATAGTATCAACCCACAACGATAGATAATAGTAGTCACCGGCCAAGCAAGTATGAAAGCTTATGCCGCAATAGTTCTTCAAGCAAAAACACAGAACACTGTGAAACCCTATGACCCAGCAAATCTCAAGCTACGAAGCCACGACTCCCTCTTTCGAGCAAAGGAAAAATTGGACTACACAGTATATTAATCTTTGAGCTAAACAAGTAATGAAGGATGAACCCCGGAGGAACAAATAACCCAGTGCAAGCAGCAACAACATTATTTAAAAATTCCCTTCTCCCGAACGTGCAGGGCGAGCTCACCATGTACAGGAAACAAAGAAGCCGAGCCGAGAGACTACCAGCGTTGACTTACAGAGCGACAGTGCAGACAAGAACATAGTATCAGAGTGGCCGGAGGCCTGAAGGCGATGGAGGGAATGACAAGCTAGGGTTCAATGCTGTCGTTTTAACTATGCAACACATGGCCACGATGATGCCATGTTCGCCAAGCAAATAATTTACATGCTGTGGGTATAAGCATATAGTCCCGAAGAACATTCTACCAAGAGTGTTATTTCCAATCATTTGTTAATCGGAGGTTCCACCATAACCCATGTTTCCAATGTCAACCTAACATGCACGTTGCATGGAAACATACGAATCGTTACTATAAAAACTTTGCCTTAATACTCATCGAAAGCATGTGTGTTAATACGAACCATTATTATATTTTGGCATGCATTTTCTTTCAAACAATTATAACCTTGGTATTAGTTAAGCCTTATAATATGTTATAAAAGGATTTCATAACGTTTATTTTGGTGAGTACATTGCTTACAAACTAGTATTCACTCAACCAAACATTTGAACATATCAAGGATATAAACAATACTTGACCTAGCACGTTATGCAAGTAAAGGAGGCATTTTATAAAAGCTTATAGAACTTTAAAAAAAGGTTAAACTATAAACTCATCGTGGAACGTGGTCTATTCTTTGACCCCTTGTATTTGCGCATTGCACCTTCTTTATACATTGCAAAGTATTCGTTCAACCAACAACCATAACTCTGGCCTAAATTTATACTATATGTTGTTATAAAGGAAGTTTATAGAATCAATCTATGGTAAAAATCCTTTTGTTAATGTTAACCTCAAATGCCTTTGATTGTGTATTTATTAAACTAATAAGGTTTGCATTTGAACATGTTAAGTATTAAAAATGTTAAGGGGCTTGACATTGGAATTTTAATGTTATCTTAACCATAAATGGATACTACTTTCCAAGCAAATTATATGCAGAAGAATTGAATTCATCAACACTATGATAGCCTAATTGAAAGTAGTAGGTAATGAGGATATAATCCCTTTTAAACTCCAAGTTTTGGAAGATGGAGTATTAGTATAGAAACCGATTTTAACTACTGCGCTTTACTTTCACATCACAAGTAGTAACCAAAATTTATTATGACATAAAGGGTTATGATCACTTTTTAAAATAGATCCTTAACATAATAATCCTACCATCTTTAGTCCACCTATAAAGAAAGATTAAGGCGTGTGCACATGACGATCATGGTAAACAATGGTAAACATCGCATTGTTTGGTACTCAATAAAAACTATAAACTACAACTAGAGAAAGAGAGCAACTGTCACCAACACGGATAAAACTGAATCTCGTATTCCATGATGTCTTTAAAAAGAATAACGATTTAATGATTTTACCTCATAAAGCAGTTGAAATTCAAAAACATTTATATTCTTTTTTCTGAGCTATTATTTTTGCGACGAACAATTTATCTGAATGCTTTAGGATTATTGACAGGCAGCACCAGATCTTCTTACCTGTAAGTCTATAAGAGCAGGTAAAATTTCTGCGTTAGCTCAAAGCTAAGTAAGCCCCAGAACACCAAGACAGTTCCACCTTGTGGTCGCAAAGAAAAACATGTCATTAAACTGAAAAAGAATTATTCTATAAGATAAACATAATCAAGTAGATAATTCAGTTTACAAAATCATTAACATATAACTAATTAAAACAATTTAGTTGACTGCATTAATGAAGATTATCTGTATTTTCAAAATTTTAAATTTTTCGGAAAATTTGGGACTTTGACACAACCCGACAGACTAACTTCCAGAGAAGAGGAGTAGCTGAGTGGACCGACCAGTTCACACAATAAGTAGCGCAAGTAAGTAACCCTATTTCCAGAGCTGTTGATTTTTGGATTGATAGCATATTAGAAGGATATGTTACTGAGTTCGCTGTTGAAGGGATAACCTCATATAGCAAGGAAGAGAGACATTTTTTCCAAGGACCTCAGGGAAGGTACCTTATGTTTATAAATCTATGGATTAAAATGCTCCTTTATGAAAAAGGGTATTTTACAACTCAGTGGTTGAGTCGCACAGTCTGTAACGGGGATATGATGTGTAAAATTTAGGAGTAATATGGAAGGTAGTAGGCAGAAATGTTCCTAGGAAACTCTGAAGATGAGTTGGACACTGGATTCTTAAGATGCTGAAGGAGTTTCTGGCCAGGGAAGAGGGGGAAGGTAGTAGGAGGTAGGAGGGCTTATAGCCTACCTAGGGAAGGTGAATATGGATGTGAGTCATGCCTAGATGAAGGTCCTATGATGAAGAGGAGGAGTATAGTCCAATTTCTGAGAGAGCAGAATCAGAAGAGTCTGTAGAGACGCCAAGGACAGGATGTGACTACGACATTCCAAGAAGATCACCTAAAGTGAGACCTAGAAGTTTCTCACCTGAACAACTTGTGAACACTAGTAGTCCTAGTGTCAAGACTGGTGCGCAAGGAGGCCCATAAGTGACCCCAATAAATCCAACAAATCTAGGGAATCTAGTGAACAACCCCAATGCCACCCTAATGGTAGGGACAGATGTTAGAATACCCATATTCAATGGGAATGGAACAAAGGATCCAGAACAACACTAGTTCCTCTGCGAGGTGGTGTAGACGGTCCGCCTCATTAACAATGATGACATCCAAAAAGTGCAAATTATTACAACTCTGCAGGGCCATGTGCTGGATTGGTATATGAAGTACTGTGTAGTACCACTGGGGCAGCTGCAGAGGACTCTTGAGGAGATTTGATGCACAATGATCTCGAAATTCAGAAAGTTGTAATCTGAGTCGTAATGTATAACTGAGATCAAGGATATTAATTAGGCTTCGGTAGAAATAGTATGGGACTTTGACCAGTGGTTCAAGATGTTGATGGACAAAGTAAGCTTCTAGATGTCGGACGTGCAACAAAAAGAGTGGTTTATTGATGTGTTACTGCCACACATTAGAGGACCACTCATGCAGCAAAAGATTGTGACACAAACAGAGGCACTGTAATTGGAAATGAAGCTAGAGGCTTCACCTATTGGAGATGGGACCGCAGGAATGATATAGATTTATTCACAATTGGATAATCTAAAAATTAAACTCCACGACATAAAAAGAGGAAAATAGGTGTAGGAATACCTATGGTGTACGTGATGTCGTACCAATGGACATACCAAACATGACTGTCCGGCTTACATGAACTACATCTCATCTGGTGCACCGAACCCATTGAGTACCCAAGGGTTTACTTGGTGAAAAATATGCCAGAAAAGGGGACACTGTGATGTATATTTCATATTCTTGCACAAGATGGTGTGTACCCCAGCTATTTTCTATTGTAAATTTTGTAGATTTGTAGGCCATGATGAAAAACACTGTAGGTCTCACCAACCTCTGAGAGAGAAAATGGTATATGCATATCTAGTGAAGACTGAGGAGCAAATAATGATTGAACAGGCACAAGCATAGTTCTAAGTTGTGCCTCAGTTCCAGGCTGTGCCTCAGTTTCAGCCTGCACAACAATTTCAGGCTGCACCTCAGTTTTAGCTTGCATAGCAGTTTCAGGCTGTGCCTTAGTTCCAGCCTGCGCAGTAGTTTCAGATGGCACCACAGTTTCACAATGCGGCCCCATGTAACCTGTATCAAGAACAGTATCAGAAACCGCAATACCTACCAAAACGTCCACAACCTCAGTTATAGGGGCCAAGGAGGAGGAGGATTTGGCTGAGGAAGAGGGTCAGTGGTATGCTACAATTGCAGAGTGCAGGGTTACTTTGCTAGAGACTACCTTGAACATGTGAAGACTTACTCATATTGCAACAAAGAGAACAATGTGGAGCAATGTCCACAACTTATCGCTAGATGGTAATCCCAGAAGGTTGGAGCAGGTAACCCGGCACCAAATCCTGCGCCGAATTATCCCAACCTGAATGCTAATGCCAACATACAGATGATAGTCGTAGAAACTCGAGAGCTAAGTGTAACTATGATAACAATGGGAGGTGCTGCGATGGGTGCAGATTAAGCTACGTAGACAGAGCCTACAGTGCAAGCACAACCGCAGGTACGACCCACCGTGCAAAAGAAAGTATTGTTTGATGTTCAAAAGTAGAAACACATATTCATGGATGTACACCCAGATTTCGTAAGAACGGAGCAGCCATACACCTCAGGCCAAGTGAAGTATATTCCTGAGAGATTCTAGAAGATATTTGAACAACAGAATGCAAGAAAGAGTGAATATAAGGTTAGTAAGCTCAAACCATTCATTTCAAGTTGTTTGGCATTAATCCAGGAGAAGGATGCACTTGCAGAGTTGGAAGAACTTATAGAAACGCTTTCGGAGGAAGACCTGCCGACAAAGAACGTTAACAGTTTCAAGATAAAGTTCAAAATGGGACACGAACTCAGGATGTCCACTCTAAGTTTACAAACCTCGGTCGATAATTGAATATTAGGTGAATTATTTAAGACATTATAACACCCAACATTTTTGGCGTTGTTTCCAGGAAGTTTTTTAGTAAGGTAGAACAAGTAGAACCCACTTATGAATTTTAGGAATATTCTTGTGGTGGGGGAGAGGTAAGACAAGTGGTAAGAACGTGCACATTTGTTATAACAGGCGTCCCCAAATCCAGCAGTAGCAGTACTAGTAGCATAGGTTTTCCTTTAGTTTAGTTTTTCATGAACAGACCTAGAGATTCTAAGGGTAGATACGTTAGATATAATTCTCAAAACCTCATTAAAGTTCCTACTAACCTTTACGGGGGATGAAATACCCCAACCACTAACTCGGCACAAAGATATCGGAGAACCAACATAGGAAGTAGTTCTACTTGGAAACCTAAAGACTTTATAGGAGAAACCATAGACGATGAAGAAATCCTGGTGGGAAGTCGTAAGGATCCCATTGCTAAATAAAATTAAGAGGGTCAACCTTTGGAAACCCTCAACCCTCCACTAGTGCAAAAACCTAACAATACAACTTTCTCATTATTATGGGATCCTAACTTTATTGATTTCATTGATCTTGCCCAAGTACAATCCCTCTCTAGCAGCTCAACAAATACAGTTATTTCACAGGTAGAAACCTCCACAGTAGCACCTACCATCCCTATAGAATCTAATAAAAACATAGTTGATTTTAGGAATATCTCCCCCCCCAAAAAAAATGTTGGGATGACCCATTATCACCTCAAAAGGATCCTCCTAGGTATACACTCTTTAGGAATCAAACCTACATGGAGCGATGGGGAGATAATGAAGATCATGATGAGGTTAGAAATGATGAAGGAGAAGGAGAAAATCAAACTCATACTACCTTCAGGTTCCCTATTTTAGACACTGCACAAGATACAAATATGAAGAACATCCCTCCTTCCTCCTTACCTAATTTCTATGGGAAGAGTAATGAAGAACCAGACACATTTTTGTTCGAGTTTGACATCCTCTATAGAAGCTATAACTATCATAAATTAAAACTTTTCCTGCTACACTAAAAGACTCTGATTTAAGATGGTTCATGGGATTAGGAGAATCTAGTATCAAGACTTGGGAAGATATGAAAACTACATTCTTACAAAAATACAACGAGTATTGCAAACCAAGAGACTCTCGAAACAATATCTTTAAGATACAACAACTCGAAGATGAGAGCTCGAAGGACTATCTTGAAAGATTTATCTATACATTATATAAATATAAACATAATGACCTTCGAGAAGATGCAGTACGAACACTCTTCCTTAAAGGGATGTCAGAAGACCTGGTAGAAAACCTCAATCTCATGGTATTTGACGATACCTCTCATAAACCTTTTTCACAAATTGGGGAGATATGTAGAAATTACTCTAGAATTAGGGGGAAAGTCGGGAGAAATATTTAGGAGCCTTACAATAGAAATCTAAAAGTAAATACTCTCATTTTAGGATGAGTTACAAGGATGGAATTAGGGAGCCTATTGGAAAATTTCAAAACTGATATCCTAGGAGCAATGGGTTCTGAATTAGTTGCTTTACAAGCTAAGAAAAGGCAAGAGGAAGAACGAGCATCAATGGGTATTTTTTTCCAAGATGTAGAACTAAACATCCCCAACAGGAATTCCCATTAAACAACATCTAAGTATGTCATATCTGTATGGAGGAGCATCCAACAGATGATTTCCCATCGTTACCAGGGATATAATCCATATACAAGAGTGGGTATGTTGGTGAAACATCTAGGAGGACTCCTTGGCAACCAAGGGACCCGCCACCATATCATAATTTTTCACCACAACCTCCACCTTATTACCAACCCTACCAACCACCTCAATAGTGGAACACTACAAGTTGGCAGCATTGGCCACCCCAGTATCCTCCTCCTCCTCATTTTACTTAGCAACAGTATTGGCCACAGGGGTGGAGGGGATGGTCCTATCCCCATCCAACACCTGTCTCTACTCCTAATAATCCATATCCTCAGCACTCATCCAATACCCAACAATTTTTACCATGGTTTGTGCCTCTAGTTCCCCTTATTACACAACAACCTCATCACTTCCAAAATACAAACCCTCCATGACCTACATTCTTACCTGCACAACTGAAACCTAACCCGAATAATAAACCATCTCAAGATATTAACAGTATTGAGTTGCAAACTCTTCCATCATATGTTATCTCGACTATGCATGTACATGAGATACAATTACGATCTCGAAGAGTTGTGAATGAGAGACCCAAGTCATCAGTCATCATTTGTGAAGAGAATGATGAAGAAGATCCCAATGAATTCATGAATGATGCCATTTTGCAGGATGTGGCAAAAATTCTAGTGCATACCCATCCTCAGCAAGAACTAACTCAAGAATGAAGAATACCTCCATTTCCAGAACGATTAGCAATAGAAAAACCTGTAGTCGTTCCTGAGTATGACATTCTAAATGAATTAAAAAATGTTTGTGTCAAGATCCCTCTATTATAATCCATTAAGGATATACCAATTTATAGTAAATTAATAAAAGAGATCTGCATTAAGAAACTAGGAAGGAAACAAAAACATCCCCCCACTGATCATGTTATAGGAGAAATGTCTGAATGCATGACTGACCAATCTAGAATTGTAAAGTATACAGACCCAAGAAGTCCAACAGTGACTGTTATCATAAATAATACTGCCATAAGTAATACACTTATTTATTTAGGATCTTCCATTAATATGATGACCACTACAGTCTTAGAAGTTTTACAGTTGGGAAAATTTCTTCGACTAACGCCGTCAATTCTAGAACTAGCAGACCGCACTACGGTGAAACCTGCTGGGGTTCTAGATGACATTGTTGTATCAGTAGCCTCATGTGAATATCATGTTGATTTCATGGTAGTAGAATCAAAGGATCCTTCTAAAGGACATCCTATTATACTGGGAAGAGCATGGTTGGCTACCGCCAACGCCTTCATAGGATGTAGGGACGGGGAAATTACCATTTCTAATGGGTTGTCCACACAAAAGTTGGCTTTATACCCCCCAGCACAACCTGTAACTGAAACTTTGTGGTGGTTAGATTTCCCCCTTGGGGATGAAAATATTGAATATCTCTTCTTTCCTAGTGACTACTCTTGGGCACTTCAAGAGCATACTACTGAGAATGTATTAAACCAAATTGTCTCTTCAAGAACTTGTATAGATTTTCCTCAGTATTTTTCCCAATTTGATCAAATTTTTGGAGATGAGTTTCAAAAAAATGTGGCTCTCTCAACATTCATAGAAACACCATGTGTATTTTCAATTGAAGAGCACATAGGGTCTTATACCGTGCCTTGTGAAGTTATCCTCAGGAAAGTCTTACACATAAATGCAGGGTTAACCGAGAGTCAACAAGAACAATTTCTTAAGGTCCTTAAAATTCAATCTAGAGCATTTTCATAGGAATACACTGACATGAAAGGTATACACCTTGACACTTGTATTCACCATATTTACATGGATTCCAGTATATCCCCTATAAGGCAGCCTTAGAGGAGGATGAACCATCCTTTGAAAGATATAGTGAAAGAAGAGTTACAAAAAATCCTCAATGATGGTTTCATCTATCCTATCTTCGATAGTAAATGGGTGTCTCCTCTAGTGGTAGTCCCAAAGAAATTCATAGGGAAATGGCGTATTTTTTTAGAGAGCTAAATAAGGCCACTCTTAAATACTACTTCTCTTTGCCCTTTACTGATCAAGTGCTAGATACTCTGTTTGGTAAGAAATATTTTTCCTTTCTTGACGGTTATAGTGGATACAATCAGATTTTAATAGCACCTGAAGATCAAGATAAGACCACTTTTACATGCCCTTGGGGAACATATGTGTCACATGCCCCAATTTGGCAAATTTTTTTTATATATTATTTGAGGACAATACGTTAAATTTTATGCTAAGTTGTAATTGATGACCCAGTGGGGTCAAGGATATTTAATGTAAATTCTGAATATTTTATTATAAATAAATAAATGAGGAGACACCAACTTAGGAGAGCTGTTATTAGAGTGTTTACTGGTCAAATTGGTGGAGGAGACTGGGTGGAGAGCAAACTGACATGTGGCAGCATCCTCAAACCACTTCCAACTGTTGCAGGTGGCAACCTCCCTAGATTTGGGGTCGTGATTCCCCAAGAAAGTGGAATCAGAGCAGGTGGCTCAATTAATGAAAACTAACCCAAAAGACCTAGGCAATCTTTATAAAAATTCCCATTGAAGAGAGCCGAGGCTGCTCATTCTAGGGAAGTGATCATTCAGGTTGAATGAATGTACTTCAAAGAAATTCAATGGAAGGGAAATCTGGAAAGTGTTTGAGGGGATAACTGCTGATTGATCTAGTTGTAGCTTTTAAGCTGAAGATCATACTACTGAAAGTAGAGTGTTTTACTGAGATATTGAACCAGTCAATTGACAGAGGGTTCTACTGTTTGCATTCTCCACCAGTTCTCAGCCAAGAAGACCAGGAACATGCTCAGGGGTCTTGAGGAAGCGTTGTTTGAGCGCTCTCTAGGAGATTGGTAGGGAGGAATGGCTTCCTAAAGCTGTTGTCATCTGTCCTCAACAGGTTCTATGTTATTTTATTTTACTATGTTAGTCAAATAAATCTTAGTTTGATTGTTATATGGATGTTAAAAAAATTTAGTTTGTGAAATGTTAGAAATGGTATTCTTATTAGATTGTTAATGAAAATGAAATTGATTTAGAGAATAATGTGTTAGAATGAAAATAAATTTCTAGACTATGTTTTTCCACACCTAGAAACCAGGTCATACTCTAGCACAGTTAGAATGCTTTAAGTAGATGAAACAAATTCACAAGAGAATGAAAATAAAAGATAGATTTCTGTATTCGTAGATAGCAGAGCAATTTATTCAATGTTTAAATTATTATGAAAAGAATAGTGTTATGGTTTAGTTATGTTTACTGTTTTACTGAGTATAACTAAATTAAAATGTTGGAAAAGACACAATAGAACTACACTAGAGTTATAGTAAAAAGTATACTGATACAATAAAAGTTTATAGAAGATACAATTAAGTATATAGACAAGGTATTCAAACCATATAATTTATCCTTTAAATCTATTAACTAAAATCTTAAACTCCTACTTAGTATAAATCAGAGTAGGGTTATGTTTACAAACCATCTATTTATAAAAAGTAAATAGAGTTACAGAGTTATTGTTCTAATCTTTACAAAGCTCTGAATAACTTCTAGGTTACAGAACAGTAAACAAATTCAAATGTAACTGTAAACATTAAATAGAACAAAACTAAGAAATTACTTATCCAGGAAATAATTATATTTACTAGACAAGCTTATAATGTGTGCAAGATAAATCTGAGGGTCGAAAACCTAGTTTTTCTTTTATCTTTTTTATAAATTAATTTATAAAAGTTTTAAACATGTTCTATGATAACTGAGTAAACAAATTAAACTAGAAGACTATAAGTTATGTGTTAGACTGATTAGAGTCTTATCTCAAGAACTTATAATATATTTATAAACGCGTTTATTTAAAAAAAAATACTTCATAAACAAGTTAAATAACATCAATACTCTTATATTAACGAATTAGAAGCAAACAGAAACCAATGCTCAATTAATAATTAATTTAAGAATACATCTATACAAGGGTTCTCTTCCAGTAAACCCTAGCTATTCTATCCTAACTGATAAATATAAATTTATAAATTTTACTTTACGACTGAGCTACAGTATTCACAATAACCTTATTTATTTACAAGAGAAATATTTAACAGTAAATTTATTTCACTGACAGTGAAGAAGAATAACCTAATTTACAGTAATATCATTTATCAGACAAAGTATAAATAATAGAGTATTCAAAACAGAAGTCAATTAAAAACCATGAGTATAGGAGAAACCTCCATATTTTAAGATTCAGTGATATTACCAAGCCATAAGCCTGTAATTCCTTTTACAAGTTAAGAAACTCTAATTACAAGTCAAAATCTAATTACAAGTCACGACTTATAAGCCAGAGCTACCCTGCAACATACAAGGGTTTTAATAATAAAAACTAAGTAATAATTGAAACTAAGCATCTAAACAATGGAGGAATCGAAGCCGTGCTTCCTTTCCAACCGTAACCCTTTTCCCTTAACCATTGCAAGCAGGGAGATGCCACTTTAAATCAGGGCTTACCTGTTTTGGTCATGAAGTCAACCAGTGTTGGAGAGGATTATTTTGAGCTTGAAGACGAACTGTAACCTGCAAGCGAGTTTGATGGCTTTAGTTAGAAGTTGTATTTCCTAATACTAAAAAATGTAACTTGAAATTTATAAATAATAGCAGGGTAAAGCTTTTACCTGAAGTCAAAGAACTCTGGAGTCGAGGAGGTAATTGAAACAGCATGATGAACAACACCTTGAAGAACAAACCCTCGTGCTAACCTGTGACAGAGGCAGCGGGGTTCACATTCCGGGCTTACACTGACGATGTAGAAGGTTAAAAGCTATGGCGAGGGAAACGCAAGGGACCAATGCTCTAAACTACTGACAGAGTAAAACCACTCTCACAGTGACACAATGCTTGCAGAAAGAAACCAAGATATGAGCTGTGTATCACTCAACTATTATACAAGAGTTGCAGCACTTCACTACACACAAAATGGAGCTGTAAAACAAGAACAAGCGAGCCTCTCATGGTCGTGAAGAGGCCAGACAGTGTAGAGCCAAACCCTTGAAAAAGAATGAAGAAGATAGGGTTACGGTGCAAGTTTTTAAATAGACCATTGCATGGTTGAGGCTTCTCCATGTGCCCACTGAAATTTTAGTCAAGCTGTGGGTCGAACCGTATAGTTTTCCTGCATTGTCGGGAAGAACAATATTATTGCCAATCATACAATGTTTTGTTGAAATATTGTAACTTTGAAGAATATTCTATATGTATCTTTTTGTGGTCCCTGATGGTCCTACTGGGAGAACCACTTGTATTACATTGTACCCCAATGCTCCTAATCAGAAGAACTAATAAGAGTCATGAGGTAGTCCCCTCTAATTGTAAAGGTGGGTCAGTAGTGTTGAAATATTGTAACTTCGAAGAATATTCTATATGTATATTTTTGTGGTCCCTGATGGTCCTACCGGGAGAACCACTTGTATTAAATTGTACCCCGATGCTCCTAATCGGAATAACTAATAAGAGTCATGAGGTAGTCCCCTCTAATTGTAAAGGTGGGTCATTAGCACCCCAGTGTGGTTAATTGAGCCTACATGTGTAACTCGAGCCTACATGATTTAACTCGAGCCTACATGTCAAATGAGTTAACTTAAGTGAACGGATGAATATAAATAGAGGTGTAGTGCTCCTCATTTGTGACACACACACACACTCACTTGATTAGCACACTTGTGGAGGAGAGAAGTAGCTGGAGAAGGAGGAGGATCAGGATTTGATCTCCTTGCTGGTTTTATATTTTACCTTTTTGGGGCATCTATATTGAGGAAGCTTTTCCTGGGGTTTTCCCTTTAGGGTTTTCCTAGGATAAATCTGTGTTGTTCTTGTGATATTGTTTCTTTCAGTGATCCTGTTTATATGCTTTTGTTATGAAAATGAAATGAAATACTGATGTATTAGCTAAGCATATGAAAATTTAACATGGTATCAGAGCCACCCTTAATAGGACAGCTTTCACAAGGCAAAATAACTCTCCCTCTCTCCCTGGAAGAAATTAGGGCTTCTTGCTGAAGAGGAATTTTTGAGTGAGCCTGGCATAGTATTTCTCTCCTCATCAAAATCGAAGTTTAGAGACCTGGATCAATATTTTTGGTTGGGTGAAACTCCAGGAAAGTCAAACCCTAGTTTGATCCCAAGCTAGAAAAACCCTAATTACTAAAACTGCTAATTTTTGGTATATACATAGATTAGTGAAGGTTCACAAGTTTAAAATTGCATAGGCCTAAGATAAACTCTTTATGTACACTGTTTCGAAATGCAGCCTCAGATTCGCTATATTTTTGGAGATATGATCCCTCCAAGTTAGGGTTCTAGCCTCTTCTAGAATTCATCCCTAAACAGGACACCTGGGGACAATCGCTATATATTGGGATACAGAGGTCCAAATTGAATTCCCGAAGATGTTCCAGAAATATCACAAAATTTAATTTCTGTGGTCCAAATTTCAGAACCAGAATATGAAACAGTGACACATGGCATTCCGTACAACTTCGTTGTTCTGAACAGTCCTGTAACAGGTCACCGTGGGAAAAGGATCATAAATCCCAATTGGTGAAACAAATTCTGATGAAACATGTGGTTTTGGATCAGGGACATGTGAGGTTACCTCATTGCAAAATTTTAGACACATATGAGCATTAATTTCAGAGATATCACAGAAACAGTGACAAGCCTTTATGCAGAAGAAATTGGAAACTAGGGCTTCCTGTTCTGGGAGCTTCCCTCCACTATTTTTAGAAAAGGAGTACATTATACAACTCCATTTGAAGAGATATATCTTTATATCCAATAATATCTTAAATATTCCAAGTTTTTAAAATTAGGGTTTCTTTGACAAACCCTAAATCAGCTAGCTCTGGAAGCAGGACAGACACCTCAAATCGGTAAGATATAATATTTTTCTATTTGCATTTGAGGTTCTCATTTCAAAATGATCTATCACATCAGCTTGATGATAAGCTTGGTAAAGTTGACAACTTCCAAGCATGGAAGTATTTGATCTCTCTAAAGAAAATGAATTGGACACCTACAT
>LPNX010678753.1:354867-383834 GCA_001517045.1 Pseudotsuga menziesii
TTCAAAGCTATATAAGGAACCCCTTGGTACATTGAAGGCATAAGAGAGAATTGAGAGAAACGAAACTATAGTCCATTGTTGACGGAACTTATGCTTGAGTTTGCATCCCTTTGTCCCTTGGAGCACTTTTGTGTTCTTCCCAAGCTTTCCTTTTGCTAGTGAGCTTGCTATCGAGAGATGGAGGATTGAAGTGGTGGAGGCCCAAGTGGGGGATTCAGTTTCTCCGGTTCACAAACGTGTCATCAGAGGTTGTATCTTGTCATCTCTGATTTATATTAATAGAAATATCTTTTCTTGTCCAATGATGTGTATTTGAATGAATATTTTATCCATGGTATTATGTCAAATGCTTTTACATTATTGATTATATATGCTAGAATATATCTAACACCATGTTATATAGTATGCTTGTATTGTTTACTTGTTGTTGAGGAAGGGTTATAGCAATTCAAGCTGAAGATTGGAAAGCTCAATGGGGATCTACTTCAACCGTCCGGAATAAGGTACGAGGTCTGATCATTTAGTGTTAGACATTTTATTTCTATTGCAATTGGGAAAGATTGATTTCTGGAGTCAAGCTGTCTGTTGTGGTACCCCAAGCCATAGGAATTTCTATCCGTAACAGAATTGGTGACTCCGTTGGGGAGTTCCTAGTAGTTGTCCTTTGGGGGTTGATTTCTCGGCATTCAATGTATTTGAATTGCTCTTTCTCTCTTGTTTCTGTGTCGGGTCTGGGGGTGTGTATGCCCGGTAGAGTCTGATTGGTGTGAAGTCTATCTCAGGCTATCTGTTTGCCTTGTTTTTATGCACCTTTTCTTCTTGTACGCGGGTTTTTGACTTACAGTCGCATATACACGTGGTTTCCTCTACTGTTTCCGCGTATACACGCGGGTTTACTACGGACAGTCGCGTATACCCTTTATTTTGTCTTTTTTGGGAAGATAATTGGTTGCTGGGTGAATTCTGTTAGTTGTTGAGTCTCCTTTGGCACTGCTCGAGTCTGTTTTGACCTCTGTTTCTGACCAGAAACGTTTTTTTAGCCTAATTTTTTTTTAGGAAAGTTCTTGTCATGGCATTTTCGATTTTTTGTTTGAGATTATTGCATTAGAGTTATTTTACCTTAGTGTTTTGATTGAGTGCTATTTGGGTGTTCTTGTAGAGTCTAGGGGTTGTAGAATCATTCTTTTGCTTTTTGTATCTCTTTTGTTTTCAAAAAATCCAAAAATATTTGCTTATCATCATGCATTGCATTTTGCACTTTGCATTGTACTTGCACTAGATCTAGATTTGCTTTGGAGTACTAGTTAGGACTTCATATAGGAAAATTTGCATTTATCATTTGAAGAAGAATTGTGCATTTCACGTAGTAGCATACCCCGTTTTCATGGACACAATGCATTTGCATTGATTGTTAGGTGTGCATTTTACTTCTTGTTGCGTCATAACACCTTTAGTTGCACGGCCATATCCTATTTTTGAGTAATAAAGCCAACTAAAATCAACACTAAATAAAATGTATTACACTCTTTTCTTTTCTAGGGTGCACCAACAAGCTTAGGTTTTAGGATCTTGGAATAGTTCATTGTAAGTCAATTCTCCAATATCACTAAACAACAACATCTAGGTGTCTGTCCAGGTGAGTGTGTGAAATCCTTGGTATAACCATTGTTCTCAGGATCCTCCTCTCAAACGGGAGTTAAGCACGAGGTAGTGTGAGCGGTTATTGATTGGGATGACCCCTAGTCATAACTGAGTAGCACTGGAGATATTTATAGGATTGTATTTGTATCTGGGGGCTCTTTTGAGAGTTTCGGGCTTTGCTACCCTGCCCATACGGTCAATCCCTCCTACGACTGTCCGTTTGAACATTGATTATATTGAGGTGACCTTAGTGGCCTTACCTAGGATATCTAGGGGGTACTTGTAGAGGTTATTCTGCAGGTGTCCCAGCCAGGTTGGGGTCGGACAGCACAGTCACTTTACGTGTTGAAGCTGAGGGCCACAATAATTGGTTACGTACCTCTGCTTGTTGTGTATGGGAGTCTCAAGCCTCTCCTAGGTGAGACATACCTGCTTCATTCGGGAGCTCACTTATCCAGCCCTTGTTTGCTTGCATTTGGATTTAGATTTTATTAGTGATTTCTCTGTGCACGCTAGTTGGCCTAGGGTTGACGTAAATAGAGATTCTTTGCTATTTTTTGAGTCATTGTGGATTCGAGTGCGGTTCCTCGCCATTCTCATTGGTTAGCAGGGCTTCCGCCTTCTACTTCTCCTCCTCCTTTGGGAGAGATACCTAGACATTCCAGGAGGACTATGTCACACATTGATTCACACACCATGGGAGACCATTCAGAGGATATTCCTGAACCACCTCCTTCCATTCGTGTAGACGATGGGGAATTTACACCGACTTACGATCCTTCACCCAACTTAGTTGAGTTAGGTCCTGTGATTTATGAGATAGGAGCCATGCATGATATACCTACTCACTCTAGGGCTGATTCCCCATTGATGCGTTACCGGTATGGCATGCCAGAGGACATCGAGACTCATTTCGAACCTGCCACTACTAGCTATGGTAGTTATGGTACGACTGGTTTTCCTATGCATGATTTGACATTTCATGTCGAATCTGACTTTGAGCCTAGCACTATGCCTGGGGGCACTCTCATTCCTTACCATGCAGAGAGGTTTGGGAGCACTATTCACATTGCACCTTCTGTCCCAGAGGTGGAAGCTACATCTTATATCCCTTCTAGGTCTAGGGTTAGCGATCCGATTAGGATACCAGATTCGAGACAAGTGACGATAGGCGGTAATACATATCTTATTACTTAGATTCCTTCGTCCTCGGCCCCTAGTTCTTCAAATGTACATCCTCCACCTTATTCACGTGGTCCTTTGAGTCGGCACATGGCTACGAGTCAGGTCCGTACTGCGGTTAATAGACCGATTATGTCTCAAGCCTACATACCGCCCGCTACATCGGGAGGATATGTTCATGCTTCTAGAGGTCAGATTGCTACTTCCGTGGCATATATCCCTACTTCTAATATGTATATTCCTACTTTCAGAGCGTATCTTCCTACCTACGAAGTGTCTCATGGGGCATCGCATGCGATGACCTATGGACCTTATTAAGGGACGTAGTATGGACAGGTTTCTTCACCCTATGGAGGAGGGTATTCAAAACCTTCTTATTCTCCTAATTATGGCTTTGTAGCTCCTACTAGTCAAGGTCCACCTCATTATGGTGCTTCCACACCACCCTATACGGGTCATACGGGAGGGGGGCACTATGGCCAAGGCCATGGTGGTAATCAACCCTATATGAATCAGGGAGCGGTCCATAGAACTCATCATCCTAGGCTCCCTTTCCTCGTGACGCTTAATCTTCCTGACTTATTGAGACTTACGAATGATCCTGTGGCTCATGACTCGGCTTGGTCGGTTGTCCCTACCAAGCTTCCTTTGGACATACCTAAGTTCGAAGGAAAACTAGGAGAGGATCTGAGCGAACACGTTAGTATGTTCCACCTTTGGTGCTCTTCGAATTCATTACATCAGGACTCAGTCCGTTTGAGACTATTTCAACGCATCCTCACAGGGCCTGCTGCAAAATGGTATATAGAGTTACCTAGGGGCACTTTCACTTTGTTCGACGACCTTGCGATGAATTTTCTTAATCACTTCCAGCTACTAGTGCGCTATGATGTTGGTACTGAACTCTTGTCGACATTTCGACAAGATAAAGCCACCCATATTTCTGATCATATTCAAGAGTGGCGTAGATAGAAGAGATTAATTAAAGCCTTTATACTGCCAGAGTTCCTTCTCGAGTGGTTCCTCAAGTCATTATTGTCGTATATAGCAAAGGATGTTTCCACATCCGGAGTGCAGAATGAGGAACAAGCGATCTTTAGTGCATAGGAACTGGACTTGATCTATGCTCAGTCGGATTTGTTGTATGAGATTATTCCCAACTCTCCTCGTTCCAGTTTCAATCCGAAAGTCAAACCTGGACCCCATGCCGATGGCATTGTGGGTTGTGCAAGTGCGAAACCTGCAGATTTGGTTGCAAAACAAGTTAGCCAGTTTTCACTCAACCAATCTACTTTGGGACAAGCTACGGCTTCATCTCAACCCGCCCAAACAGTGAATGTACTTTCTGTGCAATCGTCGGACTAGAAGGGTAACCAGCAGCCCGGACGAAATAGAAAAAAGGGTAAAAATAATAATCGAAAGGGTGGGAATAAGAATGAGAATGCTAACAATAATGACAAGAATAATAGAAATGCTGGGGGGGACAAGCAAGCGAAATGTAAGGTTAAATTCCCTTGCAAGTTATGTAAGGATGATCACCTCACTTACTTGTGCCATCGGATTGATGAAGCTTCGAGATTCTGTTGAGGCTTGGAAATTCGCAGGCAACAATAGAAAGGGATTCTCCCCAGTCAACGTTCCCAACTAGCCCGTGACTGTTTGGTATGGGGAATTCGTCCAGTTTGCGGTCCGGCTACCATAGGTCAAAGTAAAAAAAAACAAAGGTTTTACCGGTTGCGGCCCGGTCCACCGTGTATATTTTTGTATTTTTTGACTTTATTATGATATGCAGATACCTAATTAACCATGTAGGGTGATAAAGACACAAGGAGCGTTCACAATGTGATGCACAGGTTCTTACGTCTCATCTTAGGACTCGCAAGCATATAAATCACATATGCGGAAATAAAACTATCTATCTATCTATCTATCTGTCTATCCGCGGGGAGCAAACTGTAATTTAATTATGAGTAATGTATATTGTGCATATATCATAAAGAGAAATTACAGGTAGCTGATGTTTCTTTCTACAACACATGAACGATTAAAGATATTTCAACAATCAGATAGCCAATTGTTTTATGAACAACATACATTACTCATGGTGGTCATTCCACAAAAATAAACCAGAAATCATTTAAACAAGAACGTAGGTTCAAAGAGTTAGAACGATCTCACGGTTAATGGACAAAAAGATGGAAAAACAAAATAGTTCATCTTTCAGCCATCCACCGCATAACATATGAAAATGCCACCAATCTTTCTCCAATAGGCAAACAATACTTCTTTATTGCAAAGAGAAATAGTTCTTCTTACAATATCATTTTTCCTGGCAGATCTCCCGTTTCAATTCTTTTTTCTGTTCTCTTCACTATCCTCTTTGTTTCCCTGTCGTAGAAAACAGTATTGAAATCAGGGATTTCTTCTCCTTTTTTCTGCACAGAAGGGACCAGCTTGAGAGTGGGGACCATGGGTGTACTGGCAGCAGGTACTTGTGGGTCCTGAGCCTCGGGGTTCTCCACGTCCTGGGTCTGCCCTACAGCTGTTTTAGAAGCTGACTGCCTTGTCTGTGTCAGCTTTATCCTTTCAGCTTCTTGCTTTTGGAGCTCCTCATCCAGCTTCTTTTTCTTTTCTTCTTCTTCTTTCTTTGCATCTTCTTCAACCTTTCTAGCTGCCTCTTGCGCAGCTTTCCTTTTTTCTTCTTCTTCTGTGTGCAGCCACCCCGCGGCTTCCTGTTCCAACCTCTGGGCTTCCTCATTTCTTCTCTTTGCTTCTTCCTCGGCCTTTTCTTGTTCATCTCCTTTCCCACCTTTGGTGGTGATCTTTTTCTTGAACCTTCTTCTCAAGGCTGTTATGTTTACTGCATTTTAGAAGATGGATTCTTCTCGATCCCAATGGTGGGCATACTCAAAATGCACGTTGTTTGCTTTGCAATGTTCAGCTACTTTACTGTGAGTATCATTTCTACGGAAGGGCATCTCTCCAAAATGGAACTTTTCCAGCTCTTCTACAAATTCATCAGCCTTTTTTACTCTGGTAAACTTGTAGCTTCCTAACCTGAAGGGCAAAGGAGGATAGGAGGTCTGCTTATGTGGAAACAAAAATCTCCCTATGCCATCCAAGACGACTTGTATGGCTGCCTCCTTGTGAATAATGTATTCAGTTGCATATTTGGGCTGCAAGGAAGGTGCTCTCGAACCTCCAAACATCCTAAAGTACAGGCCATTTTAAGTCAAATAGTAGTCTACATACTCCTCTATTACTTGCAGTGCCTCCTCTGACATACAATCACACTCCTTCAGGAAAATGAGTGTGTATAAGGGCATGATAAAGTGTTCACCTACTTCTCGATAATGGCTGTGATATTTGTGTGCCCACAACGGTTTATAGGCAGCATAGACAGGCATTTTTTCCCTATCCCAGATGCACTTGAGTCCGGGGAAAGGCTGATTGCACAATATGCAATCAACAAGTATGGAACTCATATAGAATTCATACCTCTTTTGGGCCACTCCTCCCAAAGCTGAGGCCAAGCAAGATGAAAGACTATTTGATACAAGGCTAGCCCAGTTGAAAATTGTCCCCTGGGTTGCAACATGAAAAATGATGGGTATCCACTCTAACTTGAAGAACCTACCATGTGCTCTGCCAAAAATCCCGTTCAGCATTAAAGCTATGAACCTATAGGGGGCCCTTAAGCTTGCCGTATCGTAATCACCCTTCGGTCCGTATCTGTAATTTTTTCCCTGCAACAACATCTTTTTAAGAGTCTCTACCAGGTCCATTCTAATGTTGTTCAGCTAATCATCAGATAAAAATACTTGGGCTTCTGGCAGGTGGTAAGCCAATGCTGCATATCCAGGGCTATATGCAGCATAGCCCTGTCTTTCAACATTTTCCAGAATCATTGTTGTGACATCTTCCCGGGGCAGAATCCAACCGATTACTTCAGAGCACGGGAACAACTTTGGTCTGGTGGCGATCTTCATCAGTGAAGATCTTTCTATGTTGGCATATATGGACTCTTCTTCTAAGCCCATGTCAGGAACCTCTCTGCGTGTGATCAGTCCATATATTCCCCCCCACTAGTATTCAGGTTCAATACCAGAACTACACTTAGTGTCCTCATATATATATTCAGTTTTGGTGACAGTTTCTGCTTCGGGCTCTTCCTCGACCACCGGGGCCTTCTTCTTTTGCCTCTTTGAAATTGTCGATTCAAAATCTTCCTACCACACACAACATTGTAAACATTAAGCCATTTTGGCTGAGTGACAAACTTATATACATCAGTGTGCAGTGTATCATTTCTTCTATGTTTAACCTGATATCAATCAGTGAATGAAGCAAATATATGCATGTATATAAGCAGAAATGGCCTAACTACCAGAACCATTGAAAAACAATGTGCAGTGTTCAGTGACTTCGTCTATATCTAGCATGATGGGAAATAGTTATATGTAGTAAACTGCGCAAGCTACCAATACTTTCTGATACCAACAATTCTAACAATATAATCAGACGGGAAAAAATCTACATTAATGTGCAACAAATTTCGGCTTTCCGCAGACGCCATGGTCGTCGCGCAGGACGAGAAGGACAAAGGAAAAACCATGCAATCTTTTTTTTAATGGAACTTTACAAATAAAACTGCCTGTGCAATCTAATGTTCACTTGAAACGCAGTGCATTGCTATACGGTGATAAAACCCCCATCATGGTTTAGGTTCAAAACTTGTGCGAAAAAACGCAGCGAATTACGGCTGAGTCTGCGGGATATGGACAGCGCAAAACGAATGGGGGGAGGTGACCACCCAAAAACCACAGGGATGCCCTGAAACCTCCCCTAACAAACCTCATCGTACCGGGCCGCTTGGTGGAGATGGCGTAACAGCCGTCTGCACCAAACCCCCTTACATTGAGCACAGGGTCACAAAACAAACGGCGGTGGAGGGAAAAACTACTCTAAGGGTTAAACCACCCTCCCACGACCAAATAAGATGAAAATCCCCAAATTATATAGGTGCACAACTAACAGGTGAAGAGAAACATCTGCGACAAAACCTAACCGTAACAAACATCAACCAAAAGTTCAACGGAACGGGGAAAGGTCAACAACGAGCCTTCTTGACAATGCGCAGCCGACGATGTGGAGGCCTGTCAAGCTTCGCGGTGGTGACACCTGGACTGTGTGTACCAAAAACAAAGGACTGGGCAAGCACGACAGCATGTGATAATGACAGTTCATGATAATCCCAACAGCAACAGTCCAAATAAAAATAATAAAACAATAAACCCCAACCCCAAATATATAGTCAAAATAACGGTGGGGGGGAAAAGTTAATGATCGGACATCGGAGATATTTGAATCAGAATTCGAAAGCAAACTTCTTTCCGCAATGGCGGATGGTGAAAGCACTAAACCATCCGCAAAGATATACACAAAGGAACCTCGAAAAACCAATCGTCGGGCCAATATTGGAACGAGAGCCGCAACGGCGGAGCCGCAAAGGGTAAATCGATCCGCAATGGGAGAAAAACGACTACGAATCGACAAGGTTAGTAATTCTTTCATCCACAACGATGGAACCGTAAAGCATACCACCATCCTCAATGTCAGGGCTTAAACCGAAAACGACAACGTAGACACAACGGCGAAGAAAAAAAAGGGTGATAATAACTACACACCGGACTTCTAACATCAGAACAAAAGCAGAACCGCAGCCGCAACGGCGGAAGAATAAAGGATACGACCTTCCGCAAAATGAGTTCAAAATCGGAAGAGGGAACATTAGAGGATTGGAAAAGCTAACTCTTTCGACAGCCGCAACGACGGAAGCACAAAGGGCACGACCTCTCGCAACGGCGAGTTTTAAACGAGTTAGACGGTCGGAAGGAAAAGGCTTCCCGCAGCCGCAAGGGTGGAAGCACAAAGCAATGATCGAAAGAGGAAGCAGTTTTCCTCCCACAACGGCGGAGAAAGAAATGATAAATAGTTCCGATGTAAAACTCAAAAAAAAAGCAGAGGTAAAAACAACCAAAACGAAAAGAAGTCGAAGTCAATACCGATTATCCATCCGCAACGGCGGGAGGAAAAGCAAATACCTTCCGATTCAGTCCTGATGAAAACGAAATTAAAAGGAAAATGATGAAGTTTGATCAATCATTGAAGTTTTTAAGCATTAGAAAAATTGGAGACCAGCGGTAGATCAATCTAAGCATAAGAAAAGTATTTCTGAAAAGTTCTCAGACCAAATCGAAGAAGAAAATCAAACTAATCCAAGCAAAAGGAGGGTCCTAAAATTTTTGGAATTTTGGGAAATTGTTGCAGCTGCAACAATTGGCGACTACCTGGTGAACCCCAGATTTCTGAAATAACTCCTTTCGAGTGCAAGACCGTCTGAATAAAAGTTGAAATCTTCTAGATGTTTGTATCCCTAGGCTGGCCAACTTAAGCATTTAAACCATTGAGAAGTAGTCCATTCTTTGGGAAATGGTAACATCAGAAATATTGCAAGTCTGAATGACTCTTTTGAGGCCTAATAAATGAGGTTTATTTTACTCGTCCTTAGGTAGTTTCATGCTTGGACACCACATGATTGTAACAGATAGTAAACAACATTATCCTTTTGTTCTTCATTCCCATGCCAATTGCACTTTTGTGCCATTAGAACTTTAGTTCTTGTGAGTCCTCCATTTGCCTTTCTTTCTAAATTTTATTCAGGCTCCTCTATCCCATAGTGCCCTTTTGTGTGAGAGAAGAATTGGCGTTTCATCTCACAGACGGAGAGGAACTTTCGGCAATTTGAAATTCATGATTTTGATACTTTGCTTTGATATGTCTTGTTTCTTTAAGGAGTTTTGACTCTTGATAGCTTTTAGCTTTTCTGAAATTATGGCATGGGATCATTTATATATGATATACTATTTACCTTAATTCCTTTCCGTGGGTCTTTTTCTATCACCCCTTTGGATATTTAAGATGTGAAATGGATGGAGCCTCGAAATAGTATTCCAGACCTCTTTTACTTCTGAGTTATTTACAAGGGTTAAGTAAGACTTGCATGGCCAGTTAGGGACACTGCTACTAGGAGACATTCTATACTTTAAAGCACAATCTTTTGCTCAATATTTCAGTTAATAAAGAACCCTGATGTTTCCATTGCAACCAAAATTTTGCCTCTTTATTCAAAACCAAAATAACTACTAATAAGTCAGTGAAAATAAAAGAAATCATCAAAGCTATACATTAAAATAGAACAACCTCAAATCAATAATCAAAGCATTAAGCAAACAAATCAATTTATTTATGTACAAAGCAACAAGAAAAGAAATAGGTGCTCTCCCTTAAGAATCTTCAATCAAACGAGTTAAGGGGTGGGCTAGATTATAGACATGAGATATCTAACCATGGTATAGCTGTGCTATTTTTGCAATTGAACACATGTCTACTATCCTACAGTCATCTTTTTTAGCCCGAGGAAGTTGAAGGAGGTCAGGCTGAGTGTCAATCATCGAACTGACCTCTTTTGAGGTGTGATGTCTTAGCTTAAGCTCAGTTAGATAATTTCCCAAGATGGATTTGGCATATTGATTACCCTCTCCCAGCCTAGTGACATTGTGCTTCATGTAGGGCTCTCTCAAAATCTTAATCAAGTTTGGGCTGCCCTTCTGAGGCAACCATAGGTGTCACCAGTCTGAAGCAAAGTAACCATCTAGTCATGATGACCAGTCTCGATTCAAGATCAATCCATAGCCATCAGGTATGTATGCTACTACAATATCAAGGTACTGACATATCTTTCTATTTGCAGACAATCGAATCAAAACATTCTTCATCTCCCCCACCACTTTGACACTAGTCTTGTCTAGTTGAGTGACATCCCAATCAGTAGGTTCTAGCTTCCCATCAAGTTTTTTGTATATTGGAAGAGGCATAACATTCACCGATGATCCAGAGTCCACTAGACAATTATGGACCTTATGGTTCAAAATTTCTAGAGTCAAAAGGAAAGGTTGGGTGCTAGTTTTCCTTTCCCCAGTTGATTCAACCTCTTCCTCCGCAGGTTGGTTTTCGGTGGGTATTTCCTCTTTAACTTCCTTAGCTTTTCTCTTATTTTCTTCCTCAACATCTTCATCAGGTTTGACAGGCTCAATGATTGGTTCTATTTCTTGGTTGAAAGTAGTGGTTTTAGGTGGTTTATCTTTATTACTGACATCTTCTTGTCTCTTGACATTCTTTTGCAATATTTTGATCTTCGAAGTTGTTAAATCCATGTCCTTTGTTACTATAGGTGTGCGTTCAGTTTTGAGAGCACTCTCTTCAGTGTCAAATAGCGAGACACCATCCCATGAAAACATAGTGTCATTAACTTGTTTCTCCATAGTCTGGTTTTTCTTTTCCTCTTTGCCACTGTCCTTGGTCAATTTAGAATCTAGCAATTGATTCATAACCAATGCCATCGAATTCAACCATTGAGGGCACTTCTTTTCCGAATGAGGTTGTTGGTGAAAAGTGCTGAAATTGTCTCCTCCCACTTCTGTTATATTCATTGAGGCTAAATTTGGGGAGGGATTTTCCATTGGTTGCTATCCTCTTTTTTTGGATAGTATGGTTTGTAAGTTTTCCGCATTTCCCTTTCTTTTTCCATATGTATTATTCGGTTGGATAGTTTCTGCATCATTTTCAGCATTCCCTCAAAATCATGTGATTGCTCCGCTTTAGGTTTAGACAGCAATAAAGCTCTTCTATTTGTAGTTTTCTCTCCAGGTAAATCGGGATAATCTTCTACACTTTCCCTTTCAGCCTCTACCCTTTCTTCCTCTTCATAAGTCTCTACCAATGTAGGTTTGGCTTTCATCTTGGCAAACATGGCCAGCTCAGGTCCTAGGGCTGAGGTATAATATTCAATTAAGACTTTGTCTGAGGGTCTATCAGCTTCAGAAAAGTTCTTTAGGTATATTGAAAATCTTTGAGAGAAAATATGTACCTTCTCATTCTTCTCTTTTCTTAACAAACCAAGACCTTTCATTAATGAGGCATGCATTTTTTGGGCTGTGTATTTACTTCTGAAAACCCTTTCGAGGGTGTCCCAATCGGGAATAGAGTTTGTAGGCAAGCCGGAATACCAGGATGCTGCTGCTCCTTTCAGGGTGTGTGGGAATAGTCTACAGACCACGTCTTCATACTCCCCAGCCCTTAGCCCTTCTAATGCTAGATAAAATCTTTGCAGGTGATCATCTACAACAGTCCTTTCCTTAGGGTCAAACTTAGGCAACAGCTTGTCAAAGGTTTGAGGTAGGTTATGCAAAGGAGGCGTGAGGTTTAAAGGCGATCTAGCTCTCCATGTGGACAGAGGGTTGTGCTGATTTACATTTATGCCAGCCGTAAGAGAGGTGAACGAAACAGAATCTGAGCGAAGAGCAATGTAAGGTGAAAACAAGCTTTCCTACTTCAAAGGTAGGACCAAACTTGTAAGTACTTGGGTCAGTTTACAAGCTTCAAAACTTCTGCTGGTGGGGTAATCTTGGGAAAATTAGTTTCCATGGCCAACCATGCATTGGCGGCCCTCCTTCTACCGCCAGAACTGTTGAGGCCTGGAAATTCGTAGGCAACAACAGAAAGGGATTCTCCCCAGTCAACGTTCCCAAGTAGCCCGTGATTGTTTGGTATGGGGAATCCGTCCGGTTTGCGGTCGGCTAGTGTAGGTCAAAGTAACAAAAAACAAAGGTTTTACCGGTTGCGGCCCAGTCCACCGTGTATATTTTTGTATTTTTTGACTTTATTATGATATGCAGATCCCTAATTAACCATGCAGGGTGATAAAGACACAAGGAGCGTTCACAATGTGATGCGCAGGTTCTTACCTCTCATCTTAGGACTCGCAAGCATCTAAATCACATATGTGGAAATAAAACTAACTATCTATCTATCTATCCCCGGGGAGCAAACTGTAATTTAATAATGAGTAATGTGTATTGTGCATATATCATAAAGAGAAATTAAAGGTGGCTGATGTTTCTTTCTACAACACATGAACGATTAAAGATATTTCAACAATCAGATAGCCAATTGTTTTATGAACAACATACATTACTCATGGTGGTCATTCCACAAAAATAAACCAAAAATCATTTAAACAAGAATGTAGGTTCAAAGAGTTAGAACGATCTCACGGTTAGTGGACAAAAAGCTGGAAAAACAAAATAGTTCATCTTTCAGCCATCCACTGCATAACATATGAAAATGCCACCAATCTTTCTCCAACATGCAAACAATACTTCTTTATTGCAAAGAGAAATAGTTCTTCTTACAATATCATTTCCATGTCTAACTGGGAAAAATCCCCTTTCCCCCTTCTAAACTATCTACATTTATACAAAAGGGTGAGACGGTTGGGCTGCCCAAAGTAACCTTTGGGCTTCCCAACTCTTCGTTTCCCAACACTTGACTTTTCTCAAAATGTTTTTTACAAAATGTTACATATTACAAAAAGTGACCGATCCTTTACGAGGAGGGTCCCACTTGGGCATCTAGAAATTTTTTCCATGCCGAAGCTTCAGAGGCAATGCCCTCAAACGCACAAGGCTCTAAAAACTGAATATTTATCTCAAACTTATCATCCTGGTTCTTTATTGCCTCAATCCTGGCTGCACTCAATCGAAGCTGATCATCCAGAAGTTGCACGCTGATAGCTGAATGATCTACTTCGCTCCTCAAGATCTAATCATCCAGGGATTTAATACGATGTACTTTAGCTTCCTCCTCCTGGTATCTCTTCTGCAGCAGCTCCACAAAGGTGTTGTGATCCGGAAACGCCTCAACCCTCTGCTCGGCCTCTATCTTGCACCGATTGTAGGTAATGAGAAGCCTTATGAAAAACTCGGTGCATGCTCCTTTCGTGTTCTTAATTGATTTTTTGAAATCCTCCGTGGTATTTATAGCAAATTCTAGCAAGTCATAATCCCGCTTGAGGGCCTGTGTATCTTTTGATGGTAGTTCTGCTGGAGTTTCTTCCTTGTTTTCCAGCCTTGCCATTCTTGCAGTCAGGACTTCAAGGACATCTTGAGATCGATCTACAAAGTAAGAGAAGGTCTCCAGGATTTCCTCCAATTTGCTATCTACCTGCAGCACATTGCACCTTTCTCCTTCTATAGCAGTCTGTAGCTGCAGCATCTTAGCCTTCTGGGCCAAGATATGCTCTTTGAACGGTTGGAGGTTAACCTGCTGCTCCCTTGCTTCCTCCAGAGCAGTTGTCAGAGAAGAAATCTGCTCTTGATGTTTCTTTTTTTGTTCTTCGGAGGGCATCTCACTGGCCTGCAAGATAATATTTTGCTACTCTTCTAGCTCTTCTACCTTTTCCTACAGCCGTTCCTTCTCCATCTTCAACTCTTGATATTCTTTTTGCACTTTTTCCAGGCATTCTTGCATAGTTTCACTAGCTTGTTTCTTTGCCTGGAGGAGCTACAACTCAGCCTTAGAAGACTTCATTTCCATCTGCATGTATTCATACTTTCGCTTCAGCCTATTTCCTTCCTCTCTCTCTTTCCTCAAGGTGTCTTTCAATTGAGCAGAGGATTTGTTAGATAGCTCCAAGTCTGTCATGATCCTACCCACATTATCCTCCGAATCTTGAATCAGTGCTGCTCTGGCTCTAATGGTGAATCTTGGACCTTGGTCTGTTCCCAACATAACAGGCGTATCCGATGTCATTTTTCCTGGCTGATCTCCCGTTTCAATTTTCCTTTCTGTTCTCTTCACTATCCTCTTTGTTGTGCTGTCATAGAAAACCGTATTGAAATCAGGGATTTCTTCTCCTTTTTTCTGCATAAAAGGGACCAGCTTGAGAGTGGGGACCATGGGTGTACTGGCAGCAGGTACTTGTGGGTCCTGAACCTTGGGGTTCTCCACATCCTAGGTCTTCCCTGCAGCTGTTTGAGAAGCTGAATTCCATGTCTATGTTAGCTTTAGCCTTTCAGCTTCTTGCTTTTGGAGCTCCTCATCCAGCTTCTTTTTCTTTTCTTCTTCTTCTTTCTTTGCATCTTCTTCTGCCTTCCTAGCTGCCTCTTGTGCAGCTTTCCTTTTTTCTTCTTCTTCTGTGTGCAGCCACCCCACAGCTTCCTGTTCCAACCTCTGGGCTTCCTCATTTCTTCTCTTTGCTTCTTCCTTGGCCTTTTCTTGTTCATATCCTTTCCCACCTTTGGTGGTGATCTTTTTCTTGAACCTTCTTCTCAACGCTGTTATGTTTATTGCATTTTAGAAGATGGATTCATCTTGATCCCAATGGTGGGCATACTCAAAATGCACGTTGTTTGCTTTGCAATGTTCAGCTACTTTACCGTGAGTATCATTTCTACGGAAGGGCATCTCTCCAAAATGGAACTTTTCCAGCTCTTCTGCAAATTCATCAGCCTTTTTTACTCTGGTAAACTTGTAGCTTCCTAACCTGAAGGGAAAAGGAGGATAGGCGGTCTTCTTGTGTGCAAACAGAAAGCTCCCTATGCCATCCAAGAATACTTGTCTGATTCCCTCCTTGTGAATAATGTAATCAATTGCATATT
Source organism: Pseudotsuga menziesii (assembly GCA_001517045.1). NCBI lineage: Eukaryota > Viridiplantae > Streptophyta > Pinopsida > Pinales > Pinaceae > Pseudotsuga > Pseudotsuga menziesii. The sequence goes on from LPNX010678753.1 coordinate 370,251, forward strand.
TGGGCAGTAGGGAAGGTGCTCTTGAACCTCCAAACATCCTGAAGTACAGGCCATTTTCAGTCAATTAGTAGTCTGCATACTCCTCTATTACTTGCAGTGCCTCCTCTGACATACAATCACACTCCTTCAGGAAAATGAATGTGTATAAGGGCATGATAAAGTGTTCACATACTTCTCGATAATGGTTGTGATATTTGTGTGCCCACAATGGTTTATAGGCAGCATAGACAGGCATTCTTTCCCTATCCTAGATGCACCTGAGTCCAGGGAAAGGCTGATTACACAATATGCAATCAACAAGTATGGAAATCATATAGAATTCAGACCTCTTTTGGGCCACTCCTTCCAAAGCAGAGGCCAAGCAAGCTAAAATACTATTTGATACAAGGCTTGCCCAGTTGAAAATTGTCCCCTGGGTTGCAAAATGAAAAATGATGGGTATCCACTCTAACTTGAAGAACCTACCATGTGCTCTGCCAAAAATCCTGTTCAGCATTAAAGCTATGAACCTATAGAGGGCCCTTAAGCTTGCTGTATCGTAATCACCCTTCGGTCTGTATCTGTAATTTTTTCCCTGCAACAACATCTTTTTAAGAGTCTCTACCAGGTCCATTCTAATGTTGTTCAGCTAATCATCAGATAAAATACTTGGGCTTCTGGCAGGTGGTAAGCCAATGCTGCATATCCAGGGCTATATGCAGCATAGCCCTGTCTTTCAACATTTTGCAGAATCATTGTTGTGACATCTTCCCGGGGCAGAATCCAACCGATTACTTCAGATCACGGGAACAAATCTGGTCTGGTGGCGATCTTCATCAGTGAAGATCTTTCTATGTTGGCATATATGGACTCTTCTTCTAAGCCCATGTCAGGAACCTCTCTGCGTGTGATCAGTCTATATATTCCCCCCCACTAGTATTCAGGTTCAATACCAGAACTACACTTAGTGTCCTCATATATATATTCAGTTTTGGTGACAGTTTCTGCTTCGGGCTCTTCCTTGACCAAAGGGGCCTTCTTCTTTTGCCTCTTTGACATTGTGGATTCAAAATCTTCCTACCACACACAACATTGTAAACATTAATCCATTTTAGCTGAGTGACAAACTTATATACATCAGTGTGCAGTGTGTCATTTCTTCTATGTTTAACTTGATATCAATCAGTCAATGAAGCAAATATATGCATGTATATAAGCAGAAATGGCCTAACTACCAGAACCATTGAAAAACAATGTGCAATGTTCAGTGACCACCCAAAAACCATAGGGATGCCCTGAAACCTCCCCTAACAAACCTCATCGTACCGGGCCACTTGGTGCAGACGGCGTAACGACCGTCTGCACCAAACCCCCTTACATTGAGCACAGGGTCACAAAACAAATGGCGGTGGAGGGAAAAACTACTGTGAGGGTTAAACCGCCCTCCCATGGACAAATAAGATGAAAATCCCTAATTTATATAGATGCACAACTGACGGGTGAAGAGAAACAGCCACGACAGAACCTAACCGTAGCAAACATCAACCAAACGTTCAACGGAATGGGGAAAGGGCAACAACGAGCCTACCTGGTAATGCGCAGCCGGCGATGTGGAGGCCTGTCAAGCTTCACGGTGGCGACACCTGGACTGTGTGTACCGAAAACGAGGGACAGAGCGAGCACGACAGCATGTGATAACGACAGTTCACGATAATCCCAACAGCAACAGTCCAAATAAAAATAATAAAACAATAAACCCCAACCCCAAATATATAGTCAACATAACAATTGGGGGGAAAAGTTAAAGATCGGACATTGGAGATCTTCGGATCGGAAGTCAAAAGCAAAATTCCTTCCACAACGGCGGATGGCGAAAGCACTAAACCATCCGCGGAGATATACACGGCGGAACCTCGAAAAACCAATCATCGGGCCAATATTGGAACGATAGCTGCAACGACGGAGTTGTAAAGGGTAAATCGATCCGCAATGGGAGAAAAAAAACTACGCATCGGCAAGGTTAGTACTTCTTTCATCCGCAACGGTGGAACTGTAAAGCATACCACCGTCCGTAATGTCGGGGATTAAACTGAAACGACAATGCTAAATGCTCAGAAAGGTTAGTCCTTCGACAGACGCAACGGTGGAGAAAAAAAAGGGTGAGAAATAACCGCGTGCCGGACTTCTAACATCGGAACAAAAGAAGAACCGTAGCCGCAACAACAGAAGAAAAAAGGACACGACCTTCTGCAAAATGAGTTCAGAATCGGAAGCAGGAACATTAGAGGATCGGAAAAGCTAACGCTTTCGGCAGCCGCAACGGTGGAAGCACAAAGGGCACGACCTCCCGCAATGGCGAGTTTTAAATGACTTAGACGGTCGAAAGGAAAAGGCTTCCCATAGCCGCAAGGGTGGAAGCACAAAGCAATGATCGAAAGAGGAAGCAGTTTTCCTCCCGCAACGGCTGAGAAAGAAATGATAAATAGTTCCGATGTAAAACTCAAATAAATAGCCGAGGTAAAAACAACCAAAATGAAAAGAAGTCGAAGTCAATACCAATTATCTATCCGCAACGGCGGGAGGAAAAGCAAATACCTTCCGATTCAGTCATGATGAAAATGCAATTAAAAGGCAAATGATGAAGTTTGATCAATCATTGAAGTTTTTAAGCATTAGGAAAATTGGAGACCAGCGGTAGATCAATCTAAGCATAAGAAAAGTCTTTCTAAAAAGTTCTCAGACCAAATCGAAGAAGAAAATCAAACTAATCCAAGCAAAAGGAGGGTCCTAAAATTTTTGGAATTTTGGGAAATTGTTGCAGTTGCAACAATTGGCGACTACCTGGTGAACCCCAGATTTCTGAATTAACTCCTTCCCAGTGAAAGACCATCTGAATAAAAGTTGAAATTTTCTAGATGTTTGTATCCCTAGGCTGGCCAACTTAAGCATTTAAACCATTGAGAAGTAGTCCATTCTTTTGGAAATGGTAGCATTAGAAATATTGCAAGTCTGAATGACCCTTTTGAGGCCTAATAAATGAGGTTTAATTTACCCATCCTTAGGTACTTTCATGCTTGGACACCACAGGATTGTAACAGATAGTAAACAACATTATCCTTTTGTTCTTCATTCCCATGCCAATTGCACTTTTGTGCCATTAGAACTTTAGTTCGTGTGAGTCCTCCATTTTCCTTTCTTTCTGAATTTTATTCAGGCTCCTCTATCGCATAGTGCCCTTTTGTGTGAGAGAATAATTGGCGTTTCATCTCACGGACGGAGAGGAACATTTGACAATTTGAAATTCATGCTTTTGATACTTTGCTTTGATATGTCTTGTTTCTTTAAGAAGTTTTGACTCTTGATCGATTTTAGCTTTTCTGAAATTATGGCATGGGATCATTTATATATGATATACTATTTACCTTGCTTCCTTTCCATGGGTCTTTTGCTGTCACCCCTTTGGATATTTAAGATGTTAAATGGATGGAGCCTCGAAATAGTATTCTAGACCTCTTTTACTTTTGAGTTATTTACAGGGGTTAAGTAAGACTTGCATGGCCAGTTATGGACACTGCTACTAGGATACATTCTATACTTTAAAGCACAGTCTTTTGCTCAAGATTTGAATTAATAAAGAACCCTGATGTTTCCATTGCAACCAAAAGTTTGCCTCTTTATTCAAAACCAAAAGAACTAATAATAAGGCAATGAAAATAAAAGAAATCATCAAAGCTATACATTAAAATAGAACAACCTCAAATCAATAATCAAAGCATTAAGAAAACAAATCAATTTATTTATGTACAAAGCAACAAGAAAAGAAAGAGGTTCCCGTTGTTAAGAATCTTCAATCAAACGAGTTAAGGGGTGGGTTGGATTATAGACATGAGATATCTAACCATGGTCTAGCTGTGATATTTTTGCAATTGAACACATGTCTACTATCCTACAGTCATCTTTTTTCAGCCCAAGGAAGTTGAAGGAGCTCAGGTTGAGTGTCAATCATCGAACTGGCCTCTTTTGAGGTGTGATGTATTAGCTTAATCTTAGTTAGATAATTTCCCAAGAAGGAATTGGAAGATTCATCACCCTCTCCCAGCCCAGTGACATTGTGCTTCATGTAGGGCTCTCTCAAAATCTTAATCAAGTTTTGGATGCCCTTCTGAGGCAACCATAGGTGTGACCAGTCTGAAGCAAAGTAACCATCTAGTTGTGCTGACCAGTCTCGATTCAAGATCAATCCATAGCCATCAGGTATGTCTGCTACTACAATATCAAGGTACTGACATATATTTCTATTTGCAGACAATCGAATCAAAACATTCTTCATCTCCCCCACCACTTTGACACTAGTATTGTCTAGTTGAGTGACATCCCAATCAGTAGGTTCTAGCTTCCCATCAATGTTTTTGTAGATTGCAAGAGGCATAACATTCACCGATGATCCAGAGTCCACTAGACAATTATGGACCTTATGGTTCAAAATTTCCAGAGTCAAAAGGAAAGGTGGGGTGCTAGTTTTCCTTTCCCCAGTTGATTCAACCTCTTCCTCCGCAGGTTGGTTTTCGGTGGGTATTTCCTCTTTAACTTCGGTAGCTTTTCTAGCGTTTTCTTCCTCAACATCTTCAACAGGTTTGACAGGCTCAATGGTTGGTTCTGTTTCCTAGTTGAAAGTAGTGACTTTAGGTGGTTTATCTTTATTACTGAGATCTGCCTGTCTCTTGACATTCTTTTGTAATCTTTTGATCTTCGAAGTTGTTAAATCCATGTCCTTTGTTGCTGTAGGTGTGCGTTCAGTTTTGAGAGCGCTCTCTTCAGTGTCAAACAACGAGACACCATCCCATGAAAACATAGTGTCATTATCTTGTTTCTCCATAGTCTGGTTTTTCTTTTCCTCTTTGACACTGTCCTTGGTCAATTTAGAATCTAGCAGCTGATTCATAACCAATGTCATCGAATTCAACCATTGAGGGCACTTCTTTTCCGAATGAGGTTGTTGGTGAAAAGTACAGAAATTGTCTCCTCCCACTTCTGTTATATTCATTGAGGCTAAATTTGGGGGAGGGATTTTCCATTGGTTGCTATCCTCTTTTTTTGGATGGTATGGTTTGTAAGTTTTCCGCATTTCTCTTTATTTTTCCATATCTATTATTCGGTTGGATAGTTTCTGCATCATTTTCAGCATTCCCTCAAAATAATGTGATTGCTCCTCTTTAGGTTTAGACAGCAATAAAGCTCTTCTATTTGCAGTCTTCTCTCCAGGTAAATTGAGATAATATTCTACACTTTCCCGTTCAGCATCTAACCTTTCTGCCTCTTCATAAGTCTCTACCAACGTAGGTTTGGATTTCATTTTGGCAAACATGGCCAGCTCAGGTCTTAGGGATGAGGTATAATATTCAATTTAGAATTTGTCTGAGGGTCTGTCAGCTTCAGAAAAGTTCTTTAGGTATATTGAAAATCTTTGAGAGAAACTATGTACCTTCTCATTCTTCTCTTTTCTTAACAAACCAAGACCTTTCATCAATGAGGCATGCATTTTTTGGGCTGTGTATTTACATCTGAAAACCCTTTCGAAGGTGTCCCAATCGAGAATAGAGTTTACAGGAAAGCCAAAATACCAGGATGCTGTCGCTCCTTTCAGGGTGTGTGGGAACAGTCTACATACCACGTCTTCATACTCCCCAACCCTTAGCCCTTCTAATGCTAGATAAAAGCTTTGCAGGTGATCATCTACAATAGTCCTTTCCTCAGGGTAAAAATTAGGCAACAACTTGTCAAAGGTTTGAGGTAGGTTATGCAAAGGAGGCATGAGGTTTAAAGGTGATCTAGCTCTCCATGCCGGCAAAGGGTTGTGCTGATTTACATTTATGCCAGCCACAAGCGAGGTGAACGAAACAGACTTTGAGCAAAGAGCAATGTAATGTGAAAACGGGCTTTCCTACTTGAAAGGTAGAACAAAACTTGTAAGTACTTGGGTCAGGTTACAAGCTTCAAAACTTCTGCTGGTGGGGTAATCTTGGGAAAATAAGTTTCCACGGCCAGCCATGCACTGGCGGCCCTCCTTCTAGCCCCAAAACTATTGAGGCCTGGAAATTCGTAGGCAACAAAAGAAAGGGATTCTCCCCAGTCAACATTCCCAATGAGCCTGTGACTGTTTGGTATGGGGAATCCGTTTGGTTTGTGGTCCGGCTACCATAGATCAAAGTAACAAAAAACAAAGGTTTTACCAGTTGTGGCCTAGTCCACCGTGTATATTTTTGTATTTTTTGACTTTATTATGATATGCAGATACCTAATTAACCATGCAGGGTGATAAAGACACAAGGAGCGTTCACAATGTGATGCACAGGTTCTTACCTCTCGTCTTAGGACTTGCAAGCATATAAATCACATATGCGGAAATAAAACTAACTATATATCTATATATCTATCTATCCACGGGGAGCAAAGTGTAATTTAATTATAAGTAATGTGTATTGTGCATATATCATAAAGAGAAATTACAGGTAGCTGATGTTTCTTTCTACAACAGATGAACGATTAAAGATATTTCAACAATCAGATAGCCAATTGTTTTATGAACAACATACATTACTCGTGGTGGTCATTCCACAAAAATGAACCAGAAATCACTTAAACAAGAAGTTAGGTTCAAAGAGTTAGAACGATCTCATGGTTAATGGACAAAAAGCTGGAAAAACAAAATAGTTCATCTTTCAGCCATCCACCGCATAAGATATGAAAATGCCACCAATCTTTCTCCAACAGGCAAACAATACTTCTTTATTGCAAAGAGAAATAGTTCTTCTTACAATATCGTTTCGATGTCTAACTGGGAAAAAGCCCCTTTTCCCCTTCTAAACTTTCTACATTTATACAAAAGGGTGAGACGGCTGGGCTGCCCAAAGTAACCTTTGGGCTTCCCAACTCTTCATTTCCCAACGCTTGACTTTTCTCAAATGTTTTTTACAAAATGTTACATATTACAAAAAGTGACCGATCCTTTACGAGGAGGGTCCCACTTGGGCATCTAGAAATTTCCTCCATGCCGAAGCTTCAGAGGCAATGCCCTCAAATGCACAAGTCTCTAAAAACTGAATATTTATCTCAAACTTAGCAGCCTGGTTCTTTATAGCCTCAATCCTGGTTGCACTCAATCGAAGTTGATTCTCCAGAAGCTGCACGCTGATAGATGAATGATCTACTTCTCCCCTCAAGATCTGATCATCCAAGGCTTTAATACGTTGTACTTTATCTTCCTCCTCATGGTATCTCTTCTGCAGTAGCTCCACAAAGGCGTTGTGATCCGGGAACGCGTCAAGCCTCTGGTCGGCCTCTATCTGGAACCGGTTGTAGGTAATGAGAAGCCTTCTGAAAAACTCAGTGCATGCTCCTTTCATCTTCTTAACTGATTTTTTGAAATCCTCCACGGTATTTATAGCAAATTCCAGCAAGTCATAATCCCACTTGAGGGCCTGTGTATCCTTTGATGGCAGTTCTGCTGGAGTTTCTTCCTTGTTTTCCAGCCTTGCCATTCTTCCAGTCAGGACTTCAAGGACATCCTGAGATCGATCTACAAAGTAAGAGGAGGTCTCCAGGATTTCCTCCAATATGTTATCTACCTATAGCACCTTGCACCTTTCTCCTTCTATAGTAGTCTGTAGCTGCAGCATCTTAGCCTTCTAGGCCAAGATATGCTCTTTGAACGGTTGGAGGTTAACTTGCTGCTCCCTTTCTTCCTCCAGAGCAGTTGTCAGAGAATAAATTTGCTCTTGATGTTTCTCTTTTTGTTCTTGGGAGTGCATCTCATTGGCTTGCAAGATAATCTTTTGCTACTCTTCTAGCTCTTCTACCTTTTCCTGCAACTGTTCCTTCTCCATCTTCAGCTCTTGATATTCTTTCTGCACTTTTTCCAGGCATTCTTGCTCAGTTTTACTAGCTTGTTTCTCTGCCTGGAGGAGCTGCAACTCAGCCTTAGAAGACTTCATTTCCATCTGCATGTCTTCATACTTCTACTTCAGCCTATTTCCTTCCTCTCTCTCTTTCCTCAAGGTGTCTTTCAATTGAGCAGAGGATTTGTTAGATAGCTCCAAGTCTGTCATGATCCTACCCACATTATCCTCCGAATCTTGAATCAGTGCTACTCCGACTCTAATGGTGAATCTTGGATCTTGGTTTTTTCCCAACATAACAGGCGTATCCGATATCATTTTTCCTGGCAGATCTCCCATTTCAATTTTCCTTTCTATTCTCTTCACTATCCTGTTTGTTTCCCTATCGTAGAAAACAGTATTGAAATTAGGTATTTTTTCTACTTTTTTTTGCACAAAAGGGAACAGCTTGAGAGTGGGGACCATGGTTGTACTGGCAGCAGGTACTTGTGGGTCCTGAACCTCAGGGTTCTCCATGTCCTGGGTCTGCCTTGTAGCTGTTTCAGAAGCTGACCGCCCTTTCTGTGTCAGCTTTAGCCTTTCAACTTCTTGATTTTGGAGCTCCTCATCCAGCTTCTTTTTCTTTTCTTCTTCTTATTTCTTTGCATCTTCTTCTGCCTTCCTAGTTGCCTCTTGCATAGCTTTCCTTTTTTCTTCTTCTTCTATGTGCAGCCACCCTGCAGCTTCCTGTGCCAACCTCTCGGCTTCCTCATTTCTTCTCTTTGCTTCTTCCTCAGCCTTGGCTTGTTCATCTCGTTTCCCACCTTTGGTGGTGATTCTTTTCTTGAACCTTCTTCTCAAGGCTGTCATGTTTACTGCATTTCGGAAGATGGATTCTTCTCGATCCCAATGGTGGGCATACTCAAAATGCACGTTTTTTGCTTTGTAATGTTCAGCTACTTTACCTTGAGTATCATTTCTACGGAAGGGCATCTCTCCAAAATGGAACTTTTCCAGCTCTTCTATAAATTCATCAGCCTTTTTTACTATGGTAAACTTGTAGCTTCCTAACCTGAAGGGAAAAGGAGGATAGGCGGTCTTCTTATGTTCAAACAGAAATCTCCCTATGCCATCCAAGAAGACTTGTCTGACTGCCTCCTTATGAATAATGTAATCAGTTGCATATTTGGGTAGCAGGGAAGGTTCTCTCGAACCTCCAAACATCCTGAAGTACATGCCATTTTCAGTTAATTAGTAGTCTGCATACTCCTCTATTACTTGCAGTGCCTCCTCTGACATACAATCACACTCCTTCAGAAAAATGAGTGTGTATAAGGGAATGATAAAGTGTTCACATACTTCTCGATAATGGCTGTGATATTTGTGTGCCCACAACGGTTTATAGGCATCATAGACAGGCATTCTTTCCCTATCCCAGATGCACCTGAGTCCAGGGAAAGGCTAATTACACAATATGCAATCAACAAGTATGGAACTCATATAGAATTTAGACCTCTTTTGGGCCACTCCTCCCAAAGCTGAGGCCAAGCAAGCTGAAAGAATATTTGATACAAGGATAGCCCAGTTGAAAATTGTCCCTTGGGTTGCAACATGAAAAATGATGGGTATCCACTCTAACTTGAAGAACCTACCATGTGCTCTGCCAAAAATTCTGTTCAGCATTAAAGCTATGAACCTATAGGGGGCCCTTAAGCTTGCCATATCATAATCACCTGTCGGTTTGTATCTGTAATTTTTTCCCTGCAACAACATCTTTTTAAGAGTCTCTACCAGGTCCATTCTAATGTTGTTCAGCCAATCATCAGATAAAAATACTTGGGCTTCTGGCATGTGGTAAGCCAATGCTACATATCTAGCGCTATATGCAGCATAGCCCTGTCTTTCAACATTTTCCAGAATCATTGTTGTGACATCTGCCTGGGGTAGAATCCAACCGATTACTTCAGAGCATGAGAACAACTATGGTCTGGTGGCGATCTTCATCAGTGAAGATCTTTCTATGTTGGCATATATGGACTCTTCTTCTAAGCCCATGTCAGGAACCTCTCTGCGTGTTATCAGTCTATATATTTTCCCCCACTGGTATTCACGTTCAATACCAGAACTACACTTAGTGTCCTCATATATATATTCAGTTTTGGTGACAGTTTCTGCTTCGGGATCTTCCTCGACCACCGAGGCCTTCTTCTTTTTCCTCTTTGACATTTTGGATTCGAAATCTTCCTACCACACACAACATTGTAAACATTAAGCCATTTTGGCTGAGTGACAAACTTATATACATCAGTGTGCAGTGTGTCATTTCTTCTATGTTTAACCTGATATCAATCAGTCAATGAAGCAAATATATGCATGTATATAAGCAGAAATGGCCTAACTACTACAGCCATTGAAAAAAAATGTGCAGTGTTCAGTGACTTAGTCTATATCTAGCATGATGGAAAATAGTTATATGCAGTAAACTGTGCAAGCTACCACTAATTTCCAATACCAACAATTCTAAAAATATAATCGGACGGGAAAACATCTACATTAATGTGCAACAAATTTTGGCTTTCCGCAGATGCCATGGTCGTCGTGCGGCAAGGGAAGGACAAAGGACAAACCATGCACTCTTTTTTTTAACTGCACTTTACAAATAAAACTGCATGTGCAATCTAATGTTCACTTGAAACGTAGTGCGTTGCTATACGGTGATAAAATCCCCATCATGGTTTAGGTTCAAAATCCGCGTGAAAAAACGTAGCCTAATTACGGCTGAGTCTGCGGGATACGGACATCGCAAAACAAACGGGGGAGGTGACCACCCAAAAACCACAGGGATGCGCTGAAACCTCCCCTAACAAACCTCATCGTATCGGGCCACTTGGTGCAGACGACGTAACGACTGTCTGCACCAAACCCCACTGTACATTGAGCACAGGGTCACAAAACAAACAACGGTGGAGGGAAAAACTACTCTAAGGGTTAAACCGCCCTCCCACGGCCAAATAAGATGAAAATCCCCAACTTATATAGGTGCACAACTAACACGTGAAGAGAAACAGCCACGACAGAACCTAAACATAGCAAACATCAACCAAAAGTTCAATGGAACGGGGAAAGGGCAACAACGAGCCTACCTGGCAATGTGCAGCCGGCGATGTGGAGGCCTGTCAAGCTTCGCGGTAGCAACACCTAGACTGTGTGTAGCAAAAATGAGGGATTGGGCGAGCGCGACAGCACATGATAATGACACTTCATGATAATCCCAACAACAACAGTCCAAATAAAAATAATAAAACAATAAACCCCAACCCCAAATATATAGTCAACATAACGGTGGTGGGGAAAAGTTAAAGATCGAACATCGGAGATCTTCGGATCGGAAGTCGAAAGAAAACTTCTTTCCACAATGGCGGATGGTGAAAGCGCTAATCCATCCGTAGAGATATACACGGCGGAACCTTTGAAAACCAATCGTTGGGCCAATATTGGAACGAGAGCCGCAATGGCGAAGCCGCAAAGGGTAAATCGATCCGCAATGGGAGAAAAACGACTACGCATTGGAAAGGTTAGTACTTCTTTCATCTGCAATGGAAAAACTGTAAAGCATACCACTATCCGCAACGTCGGGGCTTAAACCAGAAATGACAACGCTAAATGCTCGGAAAGGTTAGTCCTTCGGCAGACGCAACGGCGGAGAAAAAAGGGGTGAGAAATAACTGTGCGTCGGACTTCTAACATCGGAACAAAAGCAGAACCGTAGCCACAACGGCGGAAGAACAAAGGATACGACCTTCCGCAAAATGAGTTCAAAATCGGAAGCGGGAACATTAAAGGATCGAAAAAGCTAACGCTTTCGGCAGTCGGAACGACGGAAGCACAAAGGGCATGACCTCCCGCAACGGCGAGTTTTAAATGAATTAGACGGTCGGAAGGAAAAGGCTTCCCACAGCCACAAGGGCGGAAGCACAAAGCAATGATCAAAAGCGGAAGCAGTTTTCCTCCCGCAATGGCGGAGAAAGAAATGATAAATAGTTCCCATTTAAAACTCAAAAAAATAGCCGAGGTAAAAACAACCAAAACGAAAAGAAGTCGAAGTCAATACCGATTATCCATCCGCAATGGCGAGAGGAAAAGCAAATACCTTCCAATTCAGTCATGATGAAAATGCAATTAAAAGGCAAATGATGAAGTTTGATCAATCATTAAAGTTTTTAAGCATTAGAAAAATTGGAGACCTGCGGTAGATCAATCTAAGCATAAGAAAAGTCTTTCTAAATTTTTCTCAGACCAAATCGAAGAAGAAAATCAAACTAATCCAAGCAAAAGGAGGGTCCTAAAATTTTTGGAATTTTGGGAAATTGTTGCAGCTGCAACAGATTCTTAGGAAAAGGCCCAGCTATGCTAATGAACCCTTTACCGCATAACCAAAATATGAACTCGAAGTCCCATGACCAATCTATTGAGAATGATCCACCAGAGACTAGTGCTCGTGGGTGCATTAACATGGTTCGTGCTGCCAAGGTTGTGACTCGTGCGAAAGATTATAGTTTGTCACAACCCATCCCAGGAAAAGATCCTGATCCACCAAGAACTCCTTTGCACATTGAGAAACCTTTGGATAAACCTGAGGTTGCACCTCGCATTCCTAAGGGAGTCCTTAAGTGTTCGGGGCATAATCCAAATGCCTGAGCCGCCCAGAATTATTCAGTTGTCAAGGATTTGGGCCATACTCCTTGTGCGATGTCTGCATTGGAAGTGCTTCAGAGTTGTCCTTCGCAAAGGACAGTGTTGCTTTCTGCCCTTGGTGTGAATGGAGATGATTCTTCCTTGGTGATCAAATTTGAAACCGCAGGACATCAGCCTCGCTTGCCCTACTATGTGTCTCTTTGGTGCACGTAGAATGTCTTAATATGATCGTCAAGCGTATTGTGATTGACGAGGGCGTTACTGCTTCTGTGATGTCTTTGGCCTGTTGGAAGGGTCTGGGTTCTCCTGAGCTGTCTAAATCAATGACTATGTTAACTGCGTTTGATGGGAGATCTTTTAGGCCACACGGTATCCTTCCTTCCCTTAAAGTCTGCTTGGGAGGGAAGACCATTGCGATAGAATTTGAGGTGGTTGATACGCCCCTTGACTACAATCTCTTGCTGGGTAGGAATTGGATGTATAGTATGCAAGCCATTGCTTATTCCTTGTTCCACGTTGTATGCTTTCCACATAACGGGAATATTGTAATGATTGATCAAATGGCATTTAAGAATCCATCTGTTACCGCATCTTCGGGAGCTACAATCCTGATCGTTGAGCACTCTCAGCCGGCAACTGGGAGTGTGGGTGTAGGCATGTATCCATCCCTCATGGGAATCTTTAGTTGTCCTGCACCGATCCTCATGATAGGATCTTGTTCCGATGAGGCTTCGACATCTACGACCTCGGTGTCTTTTTGCACGACTCATATGGAAGATCCTTGGATTCTTCCTACACTGAGTACTTCGAGTGAGCCTGTCGAGATGAACGTACCATTTCCTGCAGCTATGATAGCTTATCAAGCTAATCTCAAGAGTGTTGCAGAGCCTCGTTCTTCCTCTTCATGGATGGAGGAGGAAGACCCCTATGTGCTGCCAGCATGGGCAGTATAGTCTTCTCATGCCCATGACTACCTTGATATGGTTTTCCCTTCAGATGAAGCGATTATCGAGGCTATGTCGGGAGTTGAGCCACC
>LPNX010678753.1:383877-428842 GCA_001517045.1 Pseudotsuga menziesii
GCACTTGACCGTTTGGAGCATGAGGATTATGGGGAGATTCTTAGTCAGAAAGTTGGTAGGCCTGTGATTCCATTAAGCTCTCCTGGTCCGATGGCTGATGGAAACATGGTGAACATATCGGCAACGATTCCTATCAACATTTCTCCCAATATTGGCACGATAGAGAATGTCTATATTGGGGTGGAATGTTCCCATGTTGAGATTCTGGAATATACCGATCTATTCAAGGAATTCCATGATATTTTTGGTTGGTCTTACGACGAGATGCCAGGTATTGACCCTCGAATTGTCGAACATGAGATTAAGACTTACCCCAATGCTAAGCCTGTTCGACAGCGTTTACGCACCGTGAATCCTAGGAAAGCACCCCCCACTAAGGTAGAGATAGAGAAGCTGTTGAAAGCCGGTTTCATCTATCCGGCTCCCTTGACAGAGTGGGTTTCAAACCCCATTCCGGTGGATAAGAAGCAAGGAGTGATCTGTATATGCACTGATTTCCATGATTTGAATCGTTCTTGTCCTAAGGAAAACTTCCCCACACCATTTATAGATCAGATTTTGGATGAGTGTGTGGGTAGCGAGGTGCTCACTTTTATGGACGGCTTTTCTAGGTATAATCAGATCCAGATTAAACTTGAGGACCAACACAAGACTGCATTTATTTGTCCTTGGGGAACATTTTCATATTGAAAAATGCCTTTTGGCCTTAAAAACATTGGAGCTACGTTTCAGCAGGCGATGACCTTGATCTTCCACGATCTCAAGTCTATTATTCAAGTATTTTTAGATGACCTTGCTCCTCATTCTTGTATGAGAATGCGTCATCCCTATCACTTGAGATTGCTATTTGAAAGATGTCAGCACTATTCAATTAGACTCAATCCTCATAAGTGCATCTTTTGTGTGAAGTCAGGTCGTTTTTTAGGATTCATCATTTCGAAAGAAGGTATAAGAGTCGACCCTTTGAAGGTTGAGGCAATACTTCAGTTGTCTCCCCCGAAGAATATTCGTCATCTTCAGTGTTTGCAAGGCATGGAAAACTTCTTACGAATATTTGTTGTCAACTTTGTCAATTTGACTAGAGGCTTCATGCGTCTCTTGAAGAAGGATACTCCCTTTGAGTGGGATGAGCGAACCCAGGAGTCATTTGATGCACTTAAGCGAGCCCTAGCATCGGCCTCGGTGATTAGTCCTCCGGATTATAGCTGTGATTTTCTATTATATGTGGTCGTGTCTTTAGAGATGATTGGTATGGTTTTGGTTCAAGAGGATGAGGAGCTCCAAGAGCATGTCATATATTATCTGAGCCGAAACCTTATGGACACAGAGATTCATTATTCTCATGTTGATAAGCTTTCTTTGGATACCATACATGCGGTTCAACATTTGAGACATTATATTCTCCTTCGCCAGACCTTGGTTGTGGCCCATGTCAATCCATTTCAGTTCATCCTCACACGAAGGATGGTTGGGGAAAAGTATAATAAAGGGATTGTCATTCTACAAGAATTTGATCTTGAGTTTGTTTCGGCAAAATCGAAGAAATCTTTAATCTTTGCAGAGCTTATATCGGATTTCCCGAGCGAGGCTGAGGAGTTGGTTTGTGAAGATACGTTTGTCGATGAATGCATCTTCTTAATCTCAACGTTAGACCCATGGTATGGGGATATCATAGTATATCTACAAACATAGAGGACCCCTACTCACCTCTCGCGAGATGAACCATGACGATTACGTCACATTCTAAGAACTACCTTATAGTGGACAATACTTTGTACCGCCGTGGGGTAGATTCCATCTTACGACGTTGTTTAACTCATGATGAAGCTGAGGTAGTGCTTAATGATTGCCACGAAGGGGCGTGTGGTGGAAATTTATCTGGGCTTTCTACAGCTCAAAAGATTTTGAGAGCGGGTTATTTCTGGCCGTCGATCTTTAAATATTGTGTTGATGCGGTCAAGAGGTGCCACCCTTTCTAGGTGTTCACACGTAATATGCGCTCCAAACCTACCCTGTTACATCCCATTATCACCTCCGGTACCTTCACTAAGTGGGGGCTTGATTTTATGGATTGCAACCCAGCTTCGGCTGGGGGGCACCATCATATTATAGTGGCTGTTGATTACTTCATGAAATGGGATGAGGCTATTCCTACAGTAAAATCCGACGGTGAGACAGTCGCTCACTTTGTATTCAACCAAATCATTACTCGGTTCAGGATTCTGAAAGAGCTTGTCACTGACCATGGCTCGCACTTTCAGAACCGTATGATGGAAGAGTTGGCATCCAAGTTAGGGTATAAGAAAGAGCACTCCTCTTCTTAGTACCCTCAAGCGAATGGACAGGTAGAGGCAGTGAATAAATCACTCAAATCCATTCTCCAATGAACCATCGCAAAAAGCAAGACTAATTGGCACATTATGTTATATCCTACTTTGTGGGCATATCGAACCGCGGTTAAGACTGCCACTGGTTTTTCTCCATATCAGCTTGTACATGGAGTGGAGTCGATATTGCCGGTTGACTGCGAGATTCCTTCGTTGAAGCTAGCTGTGGAACTCTTACTAGATACTTCACCTTTGGAGGATCATTTGGTTCACCTTGAGCAACTTGATGAGCAGCGTTGGGATGCCTTGGTGGCTCTAGAGGTTAATAAACGTCACATTAAGGTCCAGTACGATAAGTCTGTCCATCCAAGAGTGTTTAGTGAAGGAGACTTGGTCCTTTTGTGGGATCAACCAAAAGAACCCTTGGGGGCAGGGAAGTTTAATCCTATGTGGCGTGGTCCTTACGTGGTCAAGCGTGTGTTAAAGAAGGGTGCCTATGAATTAGTGGATTATGAAGGGACAGCTTTGGCGGAGCCTAGAAATGGGCTCTATCTCAAAAAATACTATGCATGTTCTTTAGCCAAGGCTGCTTGTTGTATATTATTGTACAGCTTTGCGTAGTTTGGTATTTTTCTTATCGTGATCGGGTTTGTGATTAGTTTCCGTTTCTTTTGGTAGATGTCAATGGAATCTTCCACCTACATAGGATTCACGAATGGTGTAGGTCGTCACACTCAACACTCAGTCTCTACTGCTTGGGTGATTTATACTCCTATGGGTCAAGTACTGTCTTCAGGAGGTGTATGTCTACGGCCATCTTCCAACAATGTTGCTGAATATAGCGCCGTTATTGAGCTTCTATGGGATGCCATTCTACATGGTGTTCTATCTCTTGAGGTACATCTTGATTCGGAGTTAGTAGTGTCACAGCTCAATGGTTTGTACCATGTTAGAGATCCGACATTATTAAGAAGGTTCTTACGTGTGAGATTGCTAGAACGACAATTTGACAGTATAACATATATACACATTCCAAGAAATAATAATCAAGTTGCTAACTCATATGCTAACTACGTGTTAGATTGGAATTTGTCTCATTCATAATAAATTAATCACAAACACAATTTTTACACATGTAAATAAATAAATCGATCACCATAAATTTTTTTTATATACATAAAAAATGTGGTAATACATAGTGTCATAATACAAAATTGGGGCTTTTGAAGCCACCATCATATAATACACGGTAGTACAAAACATATACACTCCTAGGTGTCTAATCCTATGGAGGAGGAGGAGGGTGGTGATCATGGAACATCACTACGGCCCTAGATAGCCGTCAGAATAAACACACCCATGTGCATGGTACACCCACCACCTGCCATTGTATGGCCTCAGGAAAGTCCTCGACTTGCGCCATGGGAACTGTATGAGTCAGTCTCACAAAGTTGGTATGAATGCTCTGGAGTGTTCGCTCCACATCCACACTCGTGATGTCATCTCCTCGTCCCCTCCGTCTATGACGAGGGAAGCCTTCTGGCTGCCATGGTCCCACATCTACATCCAAATGGTAGATGTCACTATGTATTGTCACGCAAAAACATGTCTTTTTGATTCCACATAATCAAGAAAATACAAAGAAATGAAATAACTCAAAAAATTAAAAAAGAGTGAGGGTTGAGATTCGTTACCTATATCGCCATATGCCGATCTTGGTGGCAATGGCATGTCTAGATGCCCCCAAAAATCTATCCCTCCATAGGGGTAGTCATCTATAGCAACGATTTGTCATCGCCACCATGGAAAGAAGTCAGCTGGATATGGGTTGGCCACCCTACCACCCTCAAGTCTGCGCATCGCATCTGCCCAACGCCGTTGGGCCGGATCTCGAACCCCGTGGAGAGGAATGTCCACTCTAGGGCTCAATATTGGAACACGCTCGAAGAAAAACGTGCTCAGAATACTGCTGAACTCGAAATTCTGTACCCTACCAGATTTACACTCACTGAGCTAGTGTTTCATGTTGCTCAGTAGTGTCATACTCCAGTCATAGACTATGGGTCTCATGCACTCCACTACATAGAACATCAGAGGCCGCGAGGTCTGGTGGAGTGATGCTAAACCTGTTATCCTGCCCAGCGTCAATAATATGGCCTTTAGGTCCAGCACCTGTATAGCATTGGTGGGGACTTGACTCCCCACCTTCTCAGTATCTGGGTAGCAGTACACAACTATGTACTCATCAATAGTTAGACCACCGCCTGGCCCACCTCGGGAACGAAGGTTCACCACCTCCCCTTGTCTAGATAGACCAGTGATAAAGTATATGTCCTCCACCTCTATGGTGAGGGACATCCCATCTATATGGAAGGACTCCGAGTCTGTATCCCAATAGTCTACTAGCATCTGTAACAGTCTTGGTTTGGCCCTTAAACCACCAAGACACCAAAACTTATAGAGTCTGCATGCACGTAAAGCTTGCTGAGCCATTAAGTCGGCCCTTACTGCTTCCTCTACTTCACCACACTCTTGCTCTCTCCACTCTAGGACCATCCTGCAAGAAAAATTGGAAATTTGCCCATTAGTTTACTAGAAAACCTTATGCGCAGTCTCATACGTGACTGTTTTGCAAACAACCACGTATGTACATGGGTTTTAGCCCCTTTTCCGCGTATAGCCAGCCTTATACACGGAAAAAGCCTCGATATCCACATGGGCCACAACGCTCATGTAGAGATGGCCTAAAAAATTCATTTAACCATGAAAATCTAAAAAAATTATATCAAAATGCAAGAGGAGAGCATGAGTAAATACCTGGAAGAAACGGTTGTGAATTCTGCCGGCTAGATCTCCTGGAATTTGCAGTTGAAAATCAGAGCTCAAACGGGTAAAAGTTTCAAATGATTTATATTTTTTACTATTTATAGAAAATTTTTCAAATAGTTGAAAATTTTTACCCCCTTTCCTATAGTTTTGACATTTTCTAACCATTTTGGACCGTTTTTGACATAATTGGTGTTGTAGATGACCCTTTTCAGAGCCGTTTCAGCCATTGGATTGACCCGTTCATGCTTATCTTAGGTATCATGTCTAAGCTGGCATATAGGTTAGGTTCACCACCATTTTCATTGTGCAGGACCTTATGACCATATCACCATGACCTTAGGTACGAACCCACTCTATTATGTCATGAAACCTTCTTGCTGCTTTAGAAGTGGCATGATGTGAGTGGTAGAGCTTCACCTTACATGGGTACCCTAGGTAGCACCTTATTTGCATTTGGTGCCCATGTCGATGTTTTCTCCTTTAGGGTTTGGGAGTCCGTTGTATGGTACTGCCATGACATTTCGCAAGAGCCTCATACTCCTCTTGATCTTATGCTGGCCTATTTCCCTCAGGACTCCCTCATGTCAAGTTGTGAATGCATTATGATGAGCTTTTCCCGCCTTATTGAGATTTATGCTGTCTCCCTTGACATTGCGTTTCAGCCATATAGCCTGAGCTTGTCTCATGTCTAGCCATGCAGAGCCATTTTTTTAATTTCCTTCGCAGCTTGATTCCCTTTTTACTGGGAGGGGATTTTCCCTCGAGTGTCAATATCCTACACATGTATCCTTGCATTGAGCATAGGTATGTTCCACTGCTTGGAACTAGTTTGTTTGCCCTTATGACACTCATCTCCTCCTAGTTTGTAACTATAAAGCTAGTTTATTCTTTTTTCAAGCTTTTCAAATAACTGAAAAAGTCTAAAAAAATAAAAAAACCAAAAAGCCAGACAAGGAAAGATGTTATCTTTGGCAGCTGTCGAGTCGTGTCGCCTTCGAACAGAGAACTGTATATCACATCCATTGGTTGGGTTATAGTTTGAATTTAGGAGTTGTACTCGTTTATCTGAGTTTATCTCCACCGACTGGTTAAGCTTCCAGTCCCTATGGAGCCTCTGTTGATGCTTCCTGTGTCACAGAGATGTCCCAGTTTGTATATCGAGTCTATGCTTCCTTCATTCAGTCACCATACGCCGTTATGCTCTTGTTTGAAGGAAGTTGAAACTTGTGTCAGCCATTCCTCAGTTATCTTGACTTTGCATGTTGGCCGTTCTCAGTACAGTTACTGGTTCATGCACTTTATGATAGAGTCCTTTTATATTATACAGCCTTGCTGAGTACCTCGTGTTAGATGATGGGGGATGCCTTAATTCCCTCCTTCTAGCGGATTTCATCCCATTGACTTCAGATCATTTATTCTAGGATTGGAATCTAGAGTCATGTTGAGTGCCTTGAGACTTGTAGTCATCAGTGGTAGGTTCTCTCGCCATCGACAGTTTCTTAGGAATACATCAATGTCCCCTGATCGATGGATCCTCTCAAGTGTTCGACCTCAACACATTTATTCACACTTGTTAGTTTGCACTGTAGTACCTTGATTACCATTTTCATTATTGGTGGGTGATCTCGCGTCTGTTAACGGTATACATTAATGACCAATAATAAGACGATAGACTACTATGTTCGACCTCGACACCTCTATTCGCATAGTAGGACATGTACTTGTAGTGGTTTGTGTAGAAGACTTTCCAGATTGGTGGCATCTCTTATATGCTAACTCCTTAATCGTGCCAGTGTTCATGAGATTTCAGCTCTCGTGACTTGATTCCAGTATATGTCAGACATTTCCAGCCACTATGGAGATCTTGATCTGTTATATATCTTCAACCATTTTGGAGATCATGGTCCTTTGTATATCTTCATCATGGAGATTCCGATCTATGTATATTGTACGTGGCGATGACCACATATGTGACATCATGTATCATGCCTATTCATGGCCATTGTACTCTTATGTATCCGGGACTGCTATATGTACTTGCAGTTATGTGCAGAGTTGTATTATTGTACTATGCTGATTGGATGGCTGGTATTCCATTTGGGATCCTTCATCACTCCACTTCTGGGATGGACTCATAATGTATTTCGGCCATCGTATAACCCCTCTAACCTCACACATTAGGAGAAATATGTTATAGCGGATTTCACCACTCTAGGTGAATCACACTTTGTATGGCCTTCCTCTGTCCTGCTGCAGACTCCTTATCCCCTATGGACCACTTTTTTTCCTTTGATGCCTCCTTGATCATCCCCACAAACATATGAACAATTATATACGCGGGTTTTATACCTATAACCGCGTACATATGCGAGTTTGACCCATATAACCACGTACATTGGGATGTGTGCATAATCCAAATCTTTTTGGAGTTTTCCTTGACATGGATCCGACTCATTCGACTCCTAGCCTTCCCTATGCCTTGAGATCGCTCGGATTTGACCTTTCATTATCTCTTTGAAAGCTATATAAGGAACCCCTTGGTACATTGAAGGCATAAGAGAGAATTGAGAGCAACGAAACTATAGTCCATAGTTGCCAGAACTTATGCTTGAGTCTACATCCCTTTGTCCCTTGGAGCACTTTTGTGTTCTTCCCAAGCTTTCCTTTTGCTAGTGAGCTTGCTATCGAGAGATGGAGGATTGAAGTGGTGGAGGCCCAAGTGGGGGATTCAGTTTCTCCGGTTCGCAGACGTACCGTCAGAGGTTGTATCTTGTCATCTCTGATTTATATTAATAGAAATATCTTTTCCTGTCCAATGCTGTGTATTTGAATGAATATTTTATCCATGGGATTATGTCAAATGCTTTTACATTATTGATTATATATGCTAGAATAGATCTAACACCATGTTATATAGTATGCTTGTATTGTTTACTTGTTGTTGAGGAAGGGTTATAGCAATTCAAGCTGAAGATTGCAAAGCTCAACGGGGATCTACTTCAACCGTCCGGAATAAGGTACGAGGTCTAATCCTTTAGTGTTAGACATTTTATTTCTATTGCATATTGGGAAAGATTGATTTTTGGAGTCAAGCTGTCTGTTGTGGTACCCCAAGCCATAGGATTTTCTCTCCGTAACAATAATAAGTGACAGAATTAAAAATGACTAACATAAATGACTAATTTAGTCACGACATAAAAAATGACTATCTAGAAGAATATGAATTAGTCATTTATGTTAGTGATTTTTAATTGTGTCATGAAAAATTGCAAATTTGACAATGAAGTGTAAATTAAATTTTGTAAACTGTAACACCCTCTATTAGTAATATTGGTGCCATGCACCTCAATCTTTAGAGATCCACCAAACCAATTGCGCAAATTTTCTCTTGACCATCTTTATCCCTGCTACACCATTGAAGCAAACCC
This sequence comes from Pseudotsuga menziesii, assembly GCA_001517045.1. Lineage (NCBI taxonomy): Eukaryota > Viridiplantae > Streptophyta > Pinopsida > Pinales > Pinaceae > Pseudotsuga > Pseudotsuga menziesii. The sequence goes on from LPNX010678753.1 coordinate 392,462, forward strand.
TACTAAGCACGTTCCAAAGGAAAATTAGGTTCCTACGTCAATTATGAATTAGGTACTAGAACCAATACCGTATCGATACCTAGCTAGAAGAACCATATTAGTCGTACATCCCCTCAAGAACTGACCATTCGAATGCACCTCCTCCATGTAGACTTACTAAATGCATCCAATGCATGGCAAAGAAAACACGTCCAGTTTGGATCTGTGGGTTGAAGGTATCATTCGACCCCTGCTTCCCTATTTTTTGCACTCGATACCCTATTTTTTTAGATGATAGGTCGGTTCAGGATCTCGTAGTGACCAGTCGGAGTGCTTCAAAGGTATGGTTCTTGTCGCTCCGATTATGTTCATCACTCTAATAAATAACCAGTTGTTATGGAGTTTTACAGGTCTCAATGCTGCTGGAGTTATTGCTTCCACTTTATATTCACAATTATCACCATCTCCAGCCTATGCACTCATAACCATATGCATTTTGATCTTTCATCCTGGGAAAAGCATGAGCACCCTCCTACAATGACACTATTTGCAAAGGTCACTAGTTTTTGCACATCAACATTCCTCACAGGCTCCAAAGGAAAACTGAAGTAGACATTAGAAGAAGTGATTAAAATTTGCAAGGAGGTTTACTTGTTGCAAATGTCATTGTAGAGTAGGGGTCGAATGATACTTTCAATCCACAGATCCGAATTTGATGTGTTTTTTTGGCCATGCATTAGATGCATTTGGTAAGTTTATGTGGAAGCACATTCGAATGGATGGTTCTTGAGGGGATGCAGGGCCCTCATCCGTGGCTGTCTCTGGTCACTGTCTTGAAGATTATTGATCATATTTTGGTACCGGTCGGAGTCTATGATTTGGCCGAGAAGTGGCGACTACGACTGGCTTCCGGGACAAGTCGTCAACTCCGTAGACTACTCCATTTATAAAACTAAACAACTTATACGATAATTATTAAAAAAATATAATATATACCTAATTAACATAATTTATATAATAAAATAATAAAAATAAAACAAAAATATATATAACAAAAACAAAAAAAACCTATATAATTTATATATATATAAAAATCTATATAATTTATATAATAAAATAAAACAAAAAAATCTATTCTGCCACCCAACTCTCCACCCACCTCTGTTAGGGCATGATGGCATATTTTCCTAAACCCCATAGAGATTTCATCCTCTAATTCCATTAATGACTACTCATCTCATCGACACCAAATAGCCTGTCCAAACTACGATATCATTGAGGAGATTGGTATGGATACTTACCGCGGTTGATGGTTTACAATTTCGGTATTACCATCGCTGCCAAGATAAAACAACACTGGAGAGAACTTGGAGGCTCATGAAGAGATGGGCCATGAATTCTGCAGCTCTAGAGTCAGCATCTTTTTCTTTCCTTACAAAATCCTTGTTAAGTTTCTTGGTTCAGTGTGAATTGATAAAATTTTCCCGATTATAATACTGAAAGTTTCTTGGTTTAGTGCGAATTGGTAAATTTTTCTTGAAGAGTAGTTAGCTAGGTTAAAATCGCCGATAAGTTTCTTTTTACTAGGAATTTTTATCATTTATCCTGGGCATTGAAATTGACCCTAAGCATCGAATCAACTCTCGACATCACCTTGCCTTGTGTGCTCGCTCGTCTATGAGGCAGGTTATTAGCTCATGGGTCTCAAGTTGTGTCGATCCAACCAACCACCCATAAATTGATCTGGAACTGGAGCCCACGACTTTGCTTTCTTAATATCCACGTCCCACCTAATACCCACCCCATTGAACCCCTCCATAGTTGTCCTAGGTCCAATTATAATGACATCTGTAGAATGGACACTCCATGTTGAAAACACCATTTTTGTGAGGACGCTCTGGTACAATAAACAGTTGCCACAAATATTGATTCCATGATAGGGGCGCACTCCCTATTTACTATCCAAGTCATGTGGTACTATTCTGTAATTCATCTCTGCTATTCAAGTTGACTGTGTGGTACTAGCTTGCAGCTAAGGGGTATGCAATTTGGGAGGTGTTGTAGTAAATTTGAAGTTTGAGTAGCTTGCTTTAATGTTGTTTTCCCACATGTCTGGTCCCAGGGTTCCTCTAAAAATAAATAGATTCTCCCACTTGAAATGCTAAAGGCAATTGAACAGGTTATGTGAGGAACACTATTAGTAAAATATCTTATTCTGCTCCATGAAATTCGACTGTGAGGACATAAACAAATACAGTTGGAAGTTGTGGCAAGTGATGAGACTATAATGCCAAGATCAGTTCCACACCGAATGAAACTTGAAACATTTCAGTGCTATCAGTCATCCCAAATGAATAATCTTCTTATAATGATCTCATCAAAGCAGACATCCCTTGTATATATTTTTCTCAATTAAAACTGGCTGCAATCGAAAAAAGTTATGAAGCCCAACACAAAAATGTCCTTTCCTTCAAGGACATATTCCATCAGCATGATTCTCACTTTGCAAACTCATTTCTTCCATGTGGCTCTTTTGGAATATACGTATTCTTTAGGGTAAATTATGGTTCTCAGAAGACCTTGTGTTATAATCATCCTGAGTTATGTATGTTTCTTCAACCATGCTTTCAAATGTCTTTTTACATTCTTCGTTGTTCAATGCAAAGTCATGCCCGTGGTAAACTGAGCTAGAGGAAGAAATTGCTTTGGCCCAAATAGCATAAATTTTCAATAAAACCAAGAACGTAATGCCACCCAAAAGGATTAAACTCAATACAATTGCAATAGAGATGCCAACTACTGCTCTCTTTGTTAGTTGATTCCTTCTAGATCTTGAAGATTCCAATGAAACCTGTGAGCAGGGAGCCAACGGCTTTCCAAAGAGTCCAGGATTTCCCACAAAAGAGATCCAATGCCATTTGGAAGCACTCAATGGAAACTTTCCTTGGAGAAAATTATTAGATAATTTCAACTTAGCCAAGCTTCTAACATCCCCAATTTCATCCGGAACTTGACTGCTAAGTTGATTATTGGAGAGATTGAGAAATTCGAGCATCATTAAATCCCGAAGTGAAAAAGGAATACTTCTAGACAAAAAATTACCACTCAAGTCTAGAATGACTTGTAGATTACCAATCTTTCCAATCTCCACTAGAATTGAGCTGGTCAAAGAATTGTATGAGAGCCTCAAGTCATAAATTTTTTCACATTTTTTGATAGAAGAATGGATTAGTCTAGAAAATTTATTCTTCTGTAAATAGAGAACATTCAAGGAAACAAGGTTCCCCAACTACCTTGGTAAACTACCCCAAAGCTTATTATTGTCAAGAGCAAGAGTGAGTAAACTGGTACAATTCCCAAGATGGGATGTAATTGTTCCATTAAATTCATTGAAGGATAGTTTTAGCTCTCCAAGCCCGCAAAAATCACCAAACCATCCAGGGATAGGTCTAGAGAAATGATTATTATTCAGATCCAGATGACTCAGATGCGTGCACTTAGCAAGCTCTGCAGGTAACCCACCAGTGAGCTTATAAGTCCAATAGATTGAGCTCCAACATCTGGCCAATCTCTTTAGGAATGTTGTTGTTCAAGCCATTCCTACCTAGTCGGAGACAGCTTAAACCTCTGTAATCAACCAATTGGGACGGGATTTCCTGTGAAAAAACTATTATTTGTCAAGTCCGATGTTTTGAGAAAACTTGAACCACAAAGAGGAATTATGCTTCCATTCAATTTGTTGTTCCAGAAATTGATGTTAGTCAGGTTTTTCAAATGAATTAGGTCTCTAGGAAGAATTCCTTCAAGGAAATTATTATATAGAACAATCATTTGCAAACCTTCAAGAATTACAAAAGGTTGTGATATTGTTCGAGAGCTTATTGCAAGGAGCTTATTTTTTGATTTCTTCTCCAATACTTCGCTTAACTCTTTGTCTTAAAAAAATATAAATATAAATTTGTTTTCTTGAGTGGATTGCTTCCCAAATAGCTTCAACTCTTTACACATTGTTTGTGTTTGTTTGGATAAATGTCCTAATTTTTTTTCCATGAAGGTTAAGGTGTATATACATTATATATGCTCTGATGGCTAGGAAGTGAAAGTTGTATGATAAATCCGCTAGCAATTGTCTTAATTTAGTAGTGGATAGCTTTTCCAGGTTGTTTTCCAATGGAATGGCCTGAACCAATCCAGAGTGTCTAGTGTCTTCCAAAGAGCGGCATCAATTGTGTGCCTTCGAGATACATTAGACCTGATGACGAGAAATCATCAGAACATAATCTTGTGGAAGAGGAGATACCCATCATAGATATCTCCGGTCTCTATGATGAATGATGGAGAAAGACTGTGGAGGAAATATTAGATGCGTATAGAGACTGGGGATGCTTCCAACTAATAAACCATGGAGTTTCTCCAGATATTCTCATGGTCGAATGTGAGGTATTGAGAGAGTTCTTTGATTTGCCATTAGAGGAGAAGAAAAAGCACACAAATGATCCTCTAACTTATGTTGGATATGGCAGTCGAATTGGTGTGCAGAAAGGCGCTATTCTCGACTGGAGGGATTAATTTTTCCACCACTTTTTGCCTCTTTCCATATGAGAGGAGCACAAATGGCCATCCAAAACAGAGGGATATAGGTGATGAAATAATAGTCAGTGTGCCCTGTTTTATTCAATGATGCAATTTCATGCTTATATTTGGACTAATTAGTTTCATTAGCACACTTACATAGTTTGTGGTTGGATCTGGTCGATGGAGATTGTAAGATAGTTATAAAATGGAGCTGAAGTGGAAAATACCCTAGGAAACTTTCACTGCAAGCCTCCTAAAAAACCTCTTGTATTGCAGCCTCATCTTGAATACAATAGGGGAATTTTTCAAATTCAACTTCGGGACTGTAGATGTTGATATGCACCCTCCACAAAATCCATTATCCCTCTTATTCCAAGAGGATGAGCTCTCACCATTCTTGATTTGTAGATATCCAGGATGTAGCAAAATCCTCACATTAGCTCACCTAAAAAAGATTCATTGCTTCTTTGCAAAGGCTGGTCTTCATATGACTTCTGTAATAGGGACACCATGTCTACAAAATTCCTTCATTCGTATCCCTATACAACAGGCTTTGTAGGATCTGATTTTTCCAAATGTTGCTCAAAATCTATCTGTAAAGTATGCACAGTAAAATGTCAAAACAGTCCCTAATGTGCTGCTTTAGTTGCTAATGTAGGCCAACAAGCTCACACAAATTTGCATTGCTGGAAATAATGCTTCCAAATGCACGTGAATGCATTTTGAGGTGTAATATGACCTATGCCTACTATTCTTATGGTTACATCTAGAGCTTGAATAATCTTAGTCTTTTTTCCATTTTTACCTTAGGGACATTGTGTCACATACATGGAGTGAAAACTAACATTATCTCCTCGGGAATCTCTGATTTTCCATGGACTGTATTGTAATGGTTTTGCACTGAAACAATTTACTGCTAACATTCTACTCTGACATGATGAATTGTTATTTGTTGAGTTCATTATAGGTGAATAATTATGTTTTTTTGCAATTCTATGGGATGCATTATTAGGAAATTACATCCTTCAAAGTGGTAAATGATGCATGGAACTTTATGTAGAGTAGGTCCATCTGCTCTAGCTGATGTAGGTGGTGAACATAATGGACACCCATGAAATGGCTGGAGAGGGTTGTGCAGCATTGCATCATACAGGCCTTACTTCAATGTGGGCACATATGTTGTGGTCGAGAGAATTATTGGTTCATTGTATCCATGCCAAGCATATTTTATTGAAAAGATTGCCCATAATTCTGATATGTAAGTTTAACCAATGCTTCTATAAGATTTTGCAGTGAATGTAAATATTTTTTTGAATGATTAAAGTGTTTGCAGACCAGTTCAATTAAAATGGATTTTTATATAGTTTTCTTTCTCTTATTTAAATGGTAATGATGGTTTTTCCCCCATAATTGTGTATGATTTCTGGGTATTGTCATCTTAGCATAAGGAGTCATGTATTTCAAAATTCCAGGTTTAAGGAGTTTTTTTCACCAAATTCTAGGTTAGCAAAGATCATTATTTTGTATGTTTTTAATGTCAACAGCTGGAACAATCTTTTGGTAGGCTAGTATTTGCTCTTCAATACACCTAAATCAAACCTTTCAATAAACTGTTTGTGAGTAGCTATCACCGATTTCATCCATTTTGTAGTAATACATATATTCTTCAGGTTCATACAATTTAGAAAAATATACATACCCATAGCTGAATATTAGCATGTATTTGTAACTAGTGTACCGTAGTATTTTCCTTTCCTTGCCAGTTAAGGATATGGATAGGGCCAAAGTTCCATTATTCATTGTACCACCTACCCTGCACTATGGTTTCCTTGAAAAAAACAGTTGCTTATGCTTCTTTTGATGCTTTCTAACTAATGATCGGCAATTGCTCTTCTAAATGACTATTATGCTTTCTTGTTTGGTATAATTATTGTCATCAGATCCTGGAAAATTATTTCCAAATTAAGTATTTATTTGAATTTACCTGAGCCTTTTTAAAATGGCCTCCACAAATTTTGATCAATTTTGAGAGAACTCACTCCAGAGTCTTCTTGAACAACTAACTCGCTCCAAATAAACTGACTGTGCTTGATTGCGGTTGCTGCTAAAGAAAAATTTTGTGGGTGTGGGTATGGTGGGGTCACGGGTGAGATTTTGGGTTGGAACAGTCTTTTGGTAGGCCAGTCTTTGCTCTTCAATACACCTAACTCAAACCTTTCAATAAACTATTTGTGAGTAGCTATCACCGATTTCATCCGTTTTGTAGTTTGAAAAAAAATATATATATTCTTGAGGTTCATACAATTTAGAAAAACATACATACCCACAGCTGAAGATTAGCATGTATTTGTAACTAGTGTACTGTAGTCTTTTCCTTTCCTTGCCAGTTAAGGAAATGGATAGGGCCAAAGTTCCATTATTCATTGTACCGCCTACCCTGCACTATGGTTTCCTTGAAAAAAACAATTGCTTCTGCTTATTTTGATGCTTTCTAACTAATGATCGGCAATTACTCTTCTAAATGACTATTATGCTTTCTTGTTTGGTATAATTATTGTCATTGGATCCTGGAAAATTATTTCCAAATTAACTATTTATTTGAATTTCCTTGAGCCTTTTTAAAATGGCCTCCACAAATTTTGATCAATTTTGAGAGAACTCACTCCAGAGTCTTCTTGAACAACTAACTGGCTCCAAATGAACTAACTGTGCTTGACTGTGGTTGCTTCTAAAGAACAATCTTGTGGGTGTGGGTATGGTGGGGTGAGATTTTGGGTTGAAAGAATATTTTGGTAGGCCAGCCTTTGCTCTTCAATACACCTAAATCAAACCTTTCAATAAACTGTTTGTGAGTAGCTATCACCTATTTCTTCCATTTTGTAGTTTGAAAAAAAAATACATATATTCTTCAGGTTCATACAATTTAGAAAAACATACATACCTACAATTGAAGATTAGCATGTATTTGTAACTAGTGTACCGTAGTCTTTTCCTTTCCTTGCTAGTTAAGGACATGGATAGGGGAAAAGTTCCATTATTCATTGTACCACCTACCCTACACTATGGTTTCCTTGAAACATCCAAACTTTTAAAGTAAGGACACCATGAGAACAATATATAGAAACATCATGAAAACATCCAATATGGTGTATTCATAATCCTTTCATCAGTTTTGGTTTATAATCACTATTCCCAAGCCTACAAGTTACATGTTAGAACCCAAGTACCTTCTCATCATTGCTGAGGTTACTGATATATTGTAACAGTGGCTCTGCATAGTGTGCAATTGAATTGACCTATTCTGTAGAGGCTGCCATGTTTATCCCTGCATTGGAGGTGAGATCTAGGGCAGCCACTCTGTGCCCCTTCTGCTTAAGCATAGTTACAATTTTATACCAACACCAAGCTCCATGCCCAAGTCCATAAATCAACACAAAGTGCTGTTGGCTTGCTTCTCCTTCCTGACCAATTTCAGGAGAAAAAACTCAGATCTCCTCATTATGAGATTTCATAATTGTTCTCCTACAAATAGTAAACTCAACCCCCCCCCCAAAAAAAATAGAAGAGTTTGCTGAAGTTTTGGGATTGGATTACATGTACATGAATAGAAAAAAGGAGCAGCATGACACCAATAGTTCTACTCCATTGCAACATCATCATAAAAGTAGACCAGAATACTTACTACAGTGCCCAGGGTAGGCAGGTTATTGCCTTAGCATAAATCTGGATTTGATTCATACACATTTGTGGGAATTTCTCTGGTTGGCATGTATGCAAAATGTGGGTGTATAAAAGAGGCAAGTCATTTTCCAATTTTCCTCAATGGAATTTGGCTGCATGGAATGCAATGATTATAGGATGCGCACAACATGGGCTTGTAAAGGAGGCTCTAGAGCTCTTTTCAGAAATTGAGTTGGTAGTAATGAAACCAAATGATGTCACATTCCTTTGTGTTCTCTCTGCATGCAGCGATGCAGGGCTAGTTGATGAAGGTCAACATTACTTCGATTCTATGAGTCAAGATTATGACATTACACCAAGAGGGGAACACTATGCCTGCATGGTTGATATTCTTGGCTGCTCTGGACGGTTGCAAGAAGCAGATGAGTTTATCAAACAAATACCATCTGAACCAACAGAGTCCATGTGGGGTGCTTTACTTGGAGCCTATAGAATGCATAGCAATATAGAGCTGGGTAAACTTGCTGCAGAGAAACTTTTTGAGTTGGATCTGTACAACTCAGGAACTCATGTGTTGTTTTCTAACATATATGCTGCAGCTGGAAGGTGGGAAGATGCTGCCAAAGTAAGGAATATGATGAGAGAACTTGGGGTGAAAAAAGAGGCAGGGCTTAGCTGGATTGAAGTCAAAAGCAAGGTGCATACCTTTGTTTCAAATGACAACTTGCACCCTCAAGTAAAATAAATCTATGCAAAGTTAAGGACATTGAATGAGCAGATGAAGGCAGCAGGATATGTGCCTGAAACAAAATTTGTGCTTCATGATGTGTAAGAAGAACATAAGGGAGCCCTTCTTTTCTTTCATAGTGAGAAGCTGGCAGTTTCCTTTGGGATTATCAGTACACCCATGGAGAAAACTATAAGGATCATGAATAATCTACGAATGTGTGGTGATTTCCACAATGCCATTAAGTTCATATCCAAGGTTTTCAAGAGAGAAATTGTGGTAAGGGATACAAATCGTTTCCATCATTTTGAGGATGGAGTTTTTTCTTGCAGGGATTATTGGGGACAGTAAGTTGAATGAGTAGCAAACTAATCAATGATCTTTTGTGGGTACTCTGGGTTCACATATGTGTTGAGGCTGCGATTATGGAAGATAATTTTGACAAGAGACCCCCCCTAAGTTTTGAGTTGTAAAATTCAATGTAAACCATGATTTTCGAGTGGAATATTTTCCCAGATAATATCCTCATTGGGAAATGTTTTTGTAAAATTAAAGAGCTCCAAAATGTTAGGAAGTCTGCCTATTTATGTCTTTTCCTCTTCTTCTAGTCTGGGTGATAGAAATTGCTCCTACAAAAGGATGAGGAGATCACAAATACAGAGCTTTGAAGTTATATTTTTACGCATAGCAGCCTAGACTTCCACATACTATCAACTTAATCGTGTTTTGGTAGGGATGAGAATTCCATAAATACTTGCACCTATTCTAGACAGGATAGTCTCCTATGTCAACCTGCTCAAATCATAGGTTAGTTCCTTATATATGCTTAAGTGCTTTGGAGAATTGATCAACACATCAAAGTGAATGAAGTGTATTTCTTGGCACACACAGCACGTGTCCTGTAACATACCCGAAATTCCTCAATGCAAATTCTGGGAAAATGGGGTAATTTTTTTTTCTTTTTTCACTTGTACAAAATCAACATGTTAACTATGTTAGTATCTTGAGAGTGTGTTACACATAATTCATCTATTTGTTTAAACAAATTGTAATTTAATTAAATTGAGTTCCGCTGAGTAGTTGACAAGAGGGCTCTACCAATGACCATGCTAGTACAAGAATAATGATAAGAACTTATCCCTCAAATATAGAATCATATTTTTGTTTGCAATTAAGATTCATCAAACTATAATTCACTCTAATACATTTCTACATAAGCGTATCTTATTTTGAATAGATACCACCCTTACATTAGTCACAAGGCTTATCCTTGAATGAGATAACCCAAACACGTTAACCATTTCTTTTGTCGTCGTTCATGCCTTCTATGACCTTGGGACACAGCTTCGGTCGCCACGGCTTGTAGTCATGCAACCTCAACAGAAACATTATAACATCATACAAATTCAAAAGCTTAAAACAAGATAAACCTATATAACATAGTTATCTTGTTAAAGAAACTAATTAAAAAGACATGCGTAAGAGCAGCTAAATTATTTTACATTTGTCCTTCGAGCGTTATTCCATCCCTTTTCAATCATTGAAACACACCTTCTGCAACCACTTTATATGACTTAACATGCATATTAGTACGATAAAACCAAAGAGAAAGTTTATAAACAAAGTAATTTACATCCTTAACGAATATAGCTGATAAGATACTTCTTTCAATGTGGCGACTGAAAATGTGTGTATGACTTTCCTCCCAACTGTAGGCTTCATTTGACGTTTGTTTTCCCTTCTAAAGCCACCCCCGAGCTGGGTGACGAATCCACTAAGGTTCGGAAGATAGTTTGACTCCTTTACAAAGTTTATTGTGACTAGGTATAAAATTTAAGTTGAGGTATTACCAACTCTTGTAGGTATAAACCCCTTTACTCAAAGCCTTAAGATATACAACACATATTCCTATTTACAGTTGGTCAATATGCTATTATTTGCTCAAAGTAAATTTTCATACACCCATTTCTTCATGGAAAAGTTTTCAATATATAATCATCTAGTTTTTTTTTTAAAATTAATTACCTTAACCAAGAAAAATACGAAGTACTCAATTATTTTGTTAAAGTAAAGAAAAAGAACCTTAACTCACTCATTAGAACAATCCATCCTTTACCAAGGTGTATACAGGTTAAAAAAAACCATTTTTTAAATGAATTGTGAACATAGTCACATTCTAACATACTTTATTACTAAGCTAAAAATTTTCCAAGGAGAGATTCATTTTTCTATCCAAAAGTTTATTTATTAAATTACAACAATTCACTCATATCAACCAAGATATAAAAGGAATATCATATTTTCAAAGAGGCACGCTTAGTCTATACACTTTAATTTTTATAAGACAAAGGGTAATACAATGATTTCACAAAACTACCAAAAAGTTGTTTAATGTTAAAGGGTCATATCCTTGTTAGGACATTTACATTGACCACTTTTATTATTAAACTAAACGTTATTTATTATTGAAAACAAATTATTATGGGTTTGTGTACAATGGTTAACATATGAACCATTATTACATCGACCATTATTTTAATGAAACCAACTCTAAGTGGAGAAACAAAAACATTTATATTTAACAGACGTAGTATATAACCTAATTCCACTTGTTAAACCTTTGCTCATGTGTTAAATGAGTAGGAATTAATTAACCGCTTCTTCTCTTATAATAAGTTTTTGTTTTCCTATTCATCCAACTCCGATGAAGGAACAATACGATGCTAGATTTCGGTTATTTTTTTTTTATCGACGCGGCCACCATGATCTACAAAAAATTTTGCCCCTGGTTTTTTTTATTGGTTCCTAGCCCAACATAGCAAAAATCTTATGCCTATGGGTTCAATTCTTAACCCAAACCCTACGCCGTGGATTCTCAACAATCTTCGTGGAAACCCATGAGGGTCAAATATAGTCTAGTTTTGATAAAAATAAAACATTGAGATGAATACACATGCAGTCATTACTATTAAAGATATAGGGCAGCATTCAGACCCAAATAAAACAAAGTTCAGATCCAATCCATTTTAGATCTAGCACTTAAAACACAATATTCGGATTCAGTCTAAGCATTGGTAAATTCCAAGTAGTTTGTATCCATTATGTGATATGTAACTCAAGCATTTAGATAACAACCAACATTCAGATCAACAACACAAAAAAAGAACAAAGCCCAGTGTTCAGATCCAATTAGAATCGACTCACGCTGGGGTTTAATATGCATCCGTATTACAGATATAGTTCGATTCTGCAATGTAGAGGTTGGGATGAATTTGCAGAGAACGAATAAAAAAAAACAAAATCCAACACGCTCAAATCGCAGTTATTGATACCTATATAATTCATGATCTATTAATCAACTTAGAGGCTATTTCGATCACCCAGACGTTTGGAATTTATAGCAGAGTTTTAGATCATAATTTCAACGCAGACCATACTCCTTTCAAACCATGATGACAGTCAGACTCAAACAAAGAAAACGAACAACCGATACTTTTATATCTGTGATATATAATTAATATAATACATTCAATGGTTCCATGCATCCAATTGAAACAATGGTTTAACATTTAGATTTGTAACATACGATTTGTACAATGCAGTGGGAAATACATACCGTTCCTGGATTGGTTTCCTGGTTCAATAGGTAGACTTTGATGATCCTCCATAGCCCTAGGCTCCCGATCCCTCAAAATAATTAGAAACGTAAATGATGGTTTTTTTTTGTTTTTCAACACAGATCTATATCAAGATCAAAAACATGCTCCATCTCCTTAAGAAATCGTAGCTTTAAATAATAAAACCCTTCCCTTTTTTCAGAAGACAAATGGCAGAAGTATTGCCACATTTCTTTTCCATTCCAATCAAGGGAGCACAATTCCTTCTTTCTCGAGAAGATACTCCTCTCCATCGAAAATGGTGACAACTAACTAACCAATTCCCCACAAGATCCGATGATTACTTTGAGTTTGTTCTCTCTTAGCTTCTTTATTGAATCCCAGTAATAATTCTTGCCACATGTCTTAATCGACACTACTACATCACCCTAACAAAATTCTTTTATTTTAATTCTTCTTCCTTGTCTTTTGTATCATTCGTATATATACCATTTGAAGCTCATCTTTTAAGGGTTCTTTAAAGTTTCTTATCCTTTTTAATGAAAAAAGGGTTTGTAGTTCACAACATAATTAAATCCTTCACATGTTAAATATATATATGTTATATATATATATATCTCTCTCTTTAAAATATTTTAAATTCATTCTAAATTGCATTATGGTAAGGTTTTCTCATTTTTTAAAATTCAATATCCTTATATATAAGGATTATTTTGAGAGAGGCATATATATCATGTATTTGCTTAAGTTTTAAAGGGTTTGTTTTCTCAAAGCATTAACCCTTTCTCTCTCTCTCTCTATATATATAGCTTTCTACTTATAATGGTTATATGCATGTGTTACTATCCATTAACTTAATCAGGAGTAAGATAACTTGTTTCCTCCCTTGAACATCCAAGTTTAAAAGTTAACTAACTTTTCTTGAGACTCATAAGTACTAGGGTGACACCAAAAAATCCTAAACCAAGTTTCCAAGGGTTTCACCGGCTATTTTCCTCTCCCCCTAGTGGATTCGTTCCCAATCATCATTTTAGTTGTACCCACTTTCAGTATCCTAGCATAATTAAATTTCATCTATAATTTTGATGAGGCTAGGACTTTCACTTACAATTCCTTTATACTTACGCTTCACGTTTTTTGGTCGTGTTCTGAGGGGATGTTACATATGAATCATAGGGAAACGAGTCAAGAGTGGACTAGAAATGGTGATAAAATGCGCTACAAGATAAATTTAGATGGTTTCAAATATTCACTTAAGTTCCCTCGCTAAATATTCACTTTAGCTTCTTCATACCCATAGCTCCTGACTTCCTAGTAACTAGGATACCATTTTCTTAAATTGTAGCTGCATCATAAAGACATGGTCACCACTGCCTTGTACTTAACTATGTAATGAAGAGTTACAAGCTACACTAATTCACTTGTAATTATATTAACATTAATGATGATCCACATCTATCACTGTTTACCGGAATAGGGAGGGATTCCTTCTAATCAAATTTAATTATACGACTTGAAAATGTTTCTTTTTATTTTTGAACAAAAAGACTTAACACTATTATATTCCTTATATTGACCAAGCATTGGAGGGGTGTAAAACCAAACTAGACACCTTAGATTTATTGTCCTCTCATCTGGAAATGTATTTTTAGCAAAAACTCTGGCCAGTGTTTTCATTCCTAGATCCAAGATTGAGTGAACTTGTGAATTTGAAGATTTTGGATTGTATGGGATTTCTTTAGAGATCGAGGCTACTTTGGGTAGGTTATAGTGGTTAGAGGATGTATAGTTTTGGAATTTAGTCCAGGGATAATTTTAGGAGTGAATTTTAGCCCAATGGGCTATTTTTCCATGTTTTTCTCCCAAAAAAGATTCGCCATTTTGCAAGTTTTGAAGCCCTGTTTTGCCCAATTTTGATGGGGTAAAAAATTTTCACCCTAAAAATTGCCAAATTATTATATAAATGATATGAATACCCTAGGAAATTAAAATATTTTTTGAAAAATATCACCAATCGTTTTATAGTTGGCGTTTTAAGAATTGGTAATATTCGCCAACATTTAAACACTTTTAAATAGGTATGGTTCCTTAAATCATCCCTGATTTAGTCCCCTTTAAATGATCATATGTCAATGTTTGGAAGCCAATCTCAGGTATTATAGCAGTGAGGTTTGGTTACATTATCATGAACTCCTCACTGAGCTGTTCATTCTAAATATGTCTGTTAATGGAGTTCTTAATGTACATTTCAGTTGAGTAATATCTAGAAGCTGAGATCCAAGGGTTTTAATATGAGAAAGTATTGGGGATCCTCTATGCCAGTCCAATTATGTTTTTGTTCCCCATACATCAAATCTGACAAACCATTGTTTACATTCAATAACTCCATGTCATTCCAACTTCCCTGTCTATTTAGAAACCTGCTAGGAACAAGTCTTTTATCTCTCCTTCCCACACTAGAACCACCATGAAAGAGGCTTCTGCTTCTCATATAATAACTTGGTGTTTCCTGACGAAAGTCCACATCAGAGGTTGATCCTTTAGAGCTTTTCAAATTCAATATTTCTGATAGACCAAGTCTAGTGTCATTGCTCGGTTCTCCCTTATGCAATGTCGCTCCAACCTGCCCAATATGACCCAATCCAGCAAAGAGATTACGAGTTGAACTTGGCTGCCCCGATGCAGCAGAATTTGGCTGCACCTTGCATGTCTTCTTCAATTTTGATGAGCTAGAAGCACCTAGTTTAGGAATTGCTGATATTGACTTTGGTAATAGTGACTTGCTTCTTGAGGGACGTCCAACAATTTTGGAGGATTCCCCTGGTTCCTTAGCTTCAATTCTGTTAGCTTTGAGAGAAGTCACTCTGGTAATACGCCCAATTCTTGTAGGGTAATGAGTATGGTAATAAGTTTTGTGATTTGTCATTTTCACAACCTTTCCCAGTGGTGTTCTTCCATAAGAATTTTTCTCCTTGGAAATGACCGTTTTATTATGATCTTATAAACATCAAGTAAAGCATTAGTAAAGACATGCTTTTTCCTATAAGTTTTCTTTGTCTTCAGTACGAAAAATAGAGGACCCTGGGTGCTACCAGAATCCTCATCGAACATAATACCTATCTGACATTCCAAACTAATCCCCCTTAAATTTAATTTAGCTGTCCCTGGTCATTAAATTTAATTTCCTCCAGAATTGAGTACCCACCTGATGTTTCTGTACTGTTGTCTATCTTCCTCTTCTTTCTTTGCAATTATTTCTCTTTCTTCAATGGAAAACTCTATTGCACGTTGAATATCTTGGACATACATTCTTAAATCCCTTCTTGACTGCTTTGTCATAAAAACTATATTGAGAAGTGTTGACAAAGATTCAACTGAGACTTGAAGCTATCCACAAAAACAGACAAAGTCAGCATAGTGAACATAGAAGTGCCATTATAATTAACTAAATATTTGTAAGAATAAAAGATAATTATGAATGAAATCTACAAGGAAAAGTTTGCAATTAAACCACATAGTCCACAAATAAAATGAATTTCACTGTTAATGTAAATTCAAAGTTTGGACTAAATACCTACTGATATTTGGATTGAGCTGTTGTTAGTGCTTTGCAAGACTCTTCCAATAATCTTGTGTGGTAAGCCACAACACCTTCTAAAAGCTCCAGTCATGTGTATCTATCCAATCATTATTATTTAGCAATTAAATCTATGAAGGACACCTTCTAATGCAATCCAAATGTGGAAAAGAACAAATCTATACTAACAACATTTAGATCCACTCATAGCATATATGGAATGTTCAAAGTATAGTCTCAGTATGACACGGATCCTAGCTGTAAGGTGAACAAATTTAAACTCCTAGAATCCGAAAAGCATAAGCTAGATGACGTTTAGAATAATTCTCTAGTAAACTCTACCAAAAAAAATGATCCGTATGAACATATTCCTTTAGGATAGGATCAAGCTTGAAAGAGAGTTTACGTGGCAATTTATGGACAAAATACTCCTTGTAGAACCCTAGCTCTCTCCATATTTTCACCATAGCAATGTTCAAGCCCTTTGTAGGCCTCTTTTAACCGCATTCCAGCCACATCCAAATAGGATATGTCACACTGCATGAAATAACACCACATTGTCTCTATTTGCAGTAGCGATGCATTATACACCCTCTAATTAGATAGGAAGGGAAACGTTTGTATACAACTAAATTGAGGAGCAAAAAAAGTAGGAAGCCTACATATAAAGTTGGAAAATTTGAGAACCAAATACATAACTCACCTCGATTACTTTCTGATCACAAACAGAAAATGCCTCCTGCAAGAAAAGCAATTGTCAACAAGTACAAAAAATTATTGACGGTGGAGCAATTGTCCAGGTAATTGAAGGTTGTGATGCCATTTTATGCTAGGACACACTAAATTGTGTGAGAAGTAGAAACTCTAAATTGTGTGATCTTATAAACATCAAGTAAAGCATCAGTAAAGACATGATTTTTCCTATAAGTTTTCTTTGTCTTTAGTACCAAAAATAGAGGACCCTGGGTGCTACTGGACCCCTCATAGAACATAATACCTATCTGACATTCCAAACTAATCCTCCTTAAATTTAATTTAGCTGTCCCTGGTCATTAAATTTAATTTCCTGCAGAATTGAGTACCCACCTGATGTTTCTGTACTGTTGTCTATCTTCCTCTTCTTTCTTTTCAATTCTTTCTCTTTCTTCAATGGAAAACTCTACTGCACGTTGAATATCTTGGCCATACATTCTTAAAGCCCTTCTTGACCGCTTTGTCGTAAAACCTATATTGAGAAGTGTTGACAAAGATTCAACTGAGACTTAAAGTTTTCCACAAAAACAGACAAAGTCAGCATAGTGAACATAGAAGTGCCATTATAATTAACTAAATATTTGTAAGAATAAAAGATAGTTATGAATGAAATCTACAAGGAAAAATTTGCAATTAAACAACATAGTCCACAAATAAAATGAATTTCACTATTAACGTAAATTCAAAGTTTGGACTAAATACTTGCTGATATTTGGCTTGAGCTGTTGTTAGTGCTTTGCAAGACTCTTCCAATAATCTTATATGGTAAGCCACAACACCTTCTAGAAGCTCCAGTCATGTGTATCTGTCCAATCATTATTATTTAGCAATTAAATCTATGAAGAACACCTTCTAATGCAATCCAAATGTGGAAAAGAACAAATCTATACTAACAACATTTAGGTCCACTCATACCATATATGGCATGTTCAAAGTATAGTCTCAGTATGACACGGTTCCTAGCTGTAAAGTGAACAAATTTAAACTCCTAGAATATGAAAACCATAAGCTAGCTCACGTTTAGAATAAATCTCTAGTAAACTCTACCAAAACAAATGATCCGTATGAACATATTCCTTTAGGATAGGATCAAGCTTGAAAGAGAGTTTACGTGGCAATTTCTGGACAAAATACTCCTTGTATAACCCTAGCTCTCTCCATATTTACACCATAGAAATGTTCAAGCCCTTTGCGGGCCTCTTTTAACCGTATTCTAGCCACAACCAAATAGGATATGTTACACTGCATGAAATAACACCACATTGTGTCTATTTGTAGTAGCGATGCATTATCGACCCTCTAATTAGATACCAAGGGAAAAGTTTGTACACAACTAAATTGAGGAGCAACATAAATAGGAAGCCTACATATAAAGTTGGAAAATTTGAGAACCAAATAGATAACTCACCTCGATTACTTTTCGATCACAAACAGAAAAATGCCTTCTGTAAGAAAAGCAATTGTCAACAAGTACAAAAAATTATTGACGGTGGAGAAATTGTCCAGGTAATTGAAGGTTGTGATGCCATTTTATGCTAGGACACACTAAATTGTGTGAGAAGCAGAAACTCTAAATTGTGTGAGAAGCTGAAATACTAAATTGTGTGAGAAGCATAAAATCTATTTCAACATCAATTTATCTTCCATTTAGGTGAGTTATTTATGCCCACTTAGGGACACCACTCTCATTAAAATGGAAGAAACTCAATTAGTATAGACTGTTCTTAGCTTGTTGAACTTAGATCCCAGAATAGATACTTTGCTTGCCACAGTAGCACTCTGTATGTATTCCAATAATCAATGCAAACTCAAAACTTTGATAGTTTCCAGCAGTGGAAAAAGTAAATCAATAATATTTAGACTGATCAAGAACTAGTTGTATGAAAAAGTGAAAGGGTGAAAGTGCTTGCAAGTGCACATTCACATAGTAATACTCCAAGGAATCTAAGGACAAATTCAATTGAGCAAATAGTATCCATAAAGATAGAACAATGAATATATTAAATGTTACTTAGCAAATCTAAATTGTTGCAAAGTATGTTTACTACTATGAAAACAATGTGTGGAAAATATACAATACCAATTGATATATGATAGAAATGTAACCCCAATCCTTAAATTATTACCAATATGTGACAAAATAATCAAGCACCAATTGTTATCAACTTCTAAACACTTACAATCCACCATGACAGAGTTGTGACACTTTTTATGAGAAATGCAATCTCCAGTAGTAACCACAGTATGTCAATAAACAACTATTATTTGTATCTTAAATAAAAATTTTGATAAACAAGTGAAAGTATGAATAAGAGTGCTGTGGCCTTATTTATTTGTGGATTGTGAGTAACTTGTAGGACATCAACAATATGTGTTGCTAGATGCTTCTTGAAATATGAGACAAGAGTATTCCAATGTTAGGATTTATGACAAGAACGCAACTAACCTTCAAGGCCTGCTAATTACATGTTATAGCAGCTATGACCGAGGTGCATCATGGTCATCCTGAATATGAGTTTATGTAGGGTCCCATCAGGGATATGTTGCTTGTTAAACTCAGATTGAAGGGTATGGGACTGTTTTAAATAGTTACAAGAATGATGGGGGTCTGAGATTTATTTTGTACAGAATTAGGAGGGGGTTTAGGAAGCATATTTATGACTATCCTAAATAGACAACACCAAAAAAATGGAGGAATGTTGGGTGTTTTTAGAGGAGGGCCAAGAAATTTAGGATGAGGTCTGGGTAAAGGTCCAAGTCTATATAGCGAAAGGGGAAGGCCTCAAGTCTGAATGAGACTTTTATTTCTCTGATCTGGACTATTAGCAATCCTTTCTCATAGGCCGAGGTATGGACAAGGACAAAGAAAAGGGTCCAATGGATTTTACTTTATGAATGCGTAACTAGGGCTTAGCATCTAGGTTATTCAGGGCTTTTAGGAAATAAATGTTTCCTTGACATGCCTAAGGGTAGGACAAAGGATAGGGATTAGTTTTGGGAACTAGGGTTGTGTAAGGGTCTGTCCTAAGGTTTGTATCTAGGCAGGAGTTTAAGCAGTCACTTAGGGTAGGCTAGGGAGTAGTATAGGGAAGAGGGTCGAGACTATTGGGTGAATTAGGTTATAGTTTAAGTTTGTATCAAGACTCTATGGGATATATAATATCCCCAAGAAATAGGTCACAAGGAACAACAAAAGTCCTTAGGAAAAGTGTATGTATACCTTGATTGTATAGTGTATCCCTATCTGGCGACTCCATATTAATAGATATTATGATCAATCAAATTAAAGAAACTTTTGTGACCTTGAAAGGAAATTTACCCGTCATAAGGAATTTCCCGGAAAGACAAAATCTCATATTCTGTTTTCACGGTGATACCATGTATTCATATATTGCTATAGAAAATGCTTCAAAGGAATGCATTGTTGTCAATCACAAAATCAATTACAAGAAAAAAAAAATACGATTCTCACATAATATAGGGTTGTGTATATATTTATCTCTATGGATATAACTTTTTATCTCGTACCAATGATAAAAAGGAATAGAAATGAAACCATTGAAAAAATGAACATTATAAATGTAAAATTACTGTGGAAACTCATCCTATATCAACATTACAAGGATTCCTGCATGTTGTAGCCTTGAAATTGGCCACCACATACAAACTTCGGTTGAGAATTATGTAGTTATGTTTGCTCATGCTGCAAGAGTGGATGGATGTTTAATGCGACCAAAATAGGCACGGGTAAATTGCCCAAGGGTATTTTTTCCCAGCTTCAACACTAACTTATAAATTAGAAAAAATAATTACCTGCAAGTCAGATTGTTTGAACTTTGTACACTGTATTCCTTGCTTACATCAAATATCAAATCTGACATTTCCTCGATGTCTGCCAGTACAGTATGCTCAGGTGAAACAACTAAATGTGTCTGATTACTTTCATCTAACAAAGATTCTAGGGTTCCTCTCATTGCCGCTCCTACAATAGCCTCCCGGGAACCTTTTCCCGAGACTCCACTTAATTCCTCCATAGCAACACAATCCTCATAAGGCTCAATGAATTGTTCCTCCACATTTTCTTTCTTATTTTCATGTAATAAAAAATCTGGCATCCCTTGAATCTAAGTGTGTTTAAAATATTTTCTCTCTTGATGAGAAGATACATCCAAGGTGTCATTGTCCAACCTCTTTTCAATCCCCGTGAATGGACACAAATATCCTCCTCGTTTATTCCCTGCCTCCATCCAGTTCTTGCTGCTAATAGACATTTTTTCTTCCTTCTCATTTGATGTACAATCTTCTGTTATTTTTATATTCAACGTCATAAAACCATAATGGGAAGCCTCTTGCACATTGTTCTCATCTCTTTTAAATGAGCATAACTCTGAGAATCCTTGCATTTCTGGAGAAAGAATATCTTCCTTTGAAACCCTATCCAGCTGCTTCTCTTGGCTACCACCATCACCTTCGTCCCATACTGAATCTGACATTTGAGTGTCTACTTGACCAAAAGCAATGCTTGCTTCAATGCTTTCTTGAATGTAAAGACTCTCTCTTTGAGCCCTTTGACACACTCCTAATATTAACCTCTGCTCGATCATCTGAGTTGCTTGTCAATGTCTGGTCCAAACAAGTTTCCAAAATTGTTTTAAAAAATATTTCACATTTAGCTTTTATGATTTTTGATTTTCTATGTCCTATTTTTCTGGCAACAAAACTCAGAAGTTCTATGATGTTACAAATCCTTCACAACAACACTAGGGACTTTGTTTACCTCCACTAGTGGTAGAGGTTTCCTTGCTTGGATCAGCTTCTTCAAGTAAACTGAGCAAATCACTGGCTCTCGTAAGTGACTTTAGGATTTTAGTATATTGTACTTTCATCCAATTCTCTTTAGCATTTGTTATTGATATCTGTGCAGACAACTTTTTCTATGCTTCCATATTAGATTATTTAATAGCTTCTGATTCAGTCCTAAATAATCATTAGTATAGAAGCTAATGTGTATTTTCTTTAGACAGCTTATGTTTTACTTCAGTGATTGTCTTCTAGATTCTTTATACATGGCTTCATTTTCATTTCCTAATAATATATACCTGTTCATATTTCCATGTGAAACTAGAACACATGAGGTAATGCTGAGACTTCCCTTGCCAGTGGAGCTGCTAGAAGATTAGTTGTATTGCCAGCTAGTGCATCTTGGTATGAAATCCGTTTCTTGTCGTGGAATATTTGTTTAGTTTTCCAGCACCCCCCTAGATTGGTGCAGAGTAACATTACACATTAAGTTTAGTGAACATAATATTCCATATGATTTAGGAGTTTGTGGTGGAATATTACATATCTTACTGAATATTTAGACATTAATGGTTGTTGCAGGGGCTCCCATGCTGCACAGGAAAAATCATTTAGTATGAGGATCCTAGATGTTTAGGGCTCCTCTAATCCTAAAACAAGTTCATCTCATTCACTTTAAGTGTCTCCAACATTAAATCTCCTTGCCTTGGTAGTGGAAGCTGCGGCATTAGGGTTGAGTTCTGATCATGGCAAGTTGTTGGTCAATAAGGGTGGGCAGTAATCAACGTTTATATCTAAAAAACATATTGATGCCAAACCTAATGCAATGAGTGGAACAAATATAAAATTAAATTCACGTGTAAATACCGCTGGGGAAGATTTCCATGGAAAGAATGTCAGTTTAGTTGATCCTACTATGAAATGTAGGAGTCATGAATGTTTTAAAATTCTATTGAAGAATTCATCCTCTGACACACACAAGGGTTCATCTGAGCTGGCAGTGGGCACATTGAAATAGCAAGAAGTGAAAGAACAGATGCAGCTTCAATGCCATCTGGTATTGTCTGTGTTGGACTTTCTAAAGATAGCTTTCCAATCTCTGTCCCTCAAAGCAAATCTGTTGTTCAAAGCAACAATGAAGTGAATGTTGTTGCTCTAAATAAAAGCAGTAGAATGCTTTCAGGAAACCATGTGGATAATTGTCTACAAATTTCTCTATTTGATTATAGGTATCAAAACAATTATGAAGAACACTTTGCAGAACCATATGGTGAAGGTTGCTCTAAAGCTATTTCTTCAGAAGCAAAGGTGTCTCCATTTATGGAAAAAGCCCAATTTTCAGTGGATGCTTATAGTTCTAAAGATTGTTCTCTTAATCAAAAGTATGTAAATACTTGCACCCTTAATGGTGACGGTGACAGCTTTGGAGTTACTGATCATAAAGCAGAGGAAATATTAGTTTCAACTGTTAAAAAGACTAGTGCAGGTTCTATCCAAAATTGTGAAAATGAGCCTATGTTAGAGGAAAGATCAGTTTCAGAAGCTGGAAATACTAGTACAAGCTCTATCCAAATTTTTTAAAATGAGTCTATGTTAGATGCAACCGATAGAAGTACAAGTACTGGTTTTCAAATTCCCGAGAAAGTAGAAATTGCTAGAGATTCTAATGCCAGTTCTGGAAAGCTAGAATGCTTGGAGAATCTGGTGTGTAATATCCTTCCAGAAGTTTATATGAATGGCTCAGATGTTGGAGAAAACAATATAAATTCAAACATATTTCTTTGAATTTTGATTCAGATGATAGTGTATTAAATAGTCCTCACAATTTAGCAAATTTTCTCCTTGTTGAGACTGATAAATGCAATGGGCTGTCAAAGGAAATATCAAGTTCATGGAAGTCTCAGAATAGAAAGCAGTCAATATTTTTATTTACAAGGTCAGAAGGTTCTATAGAAAGATCAATCCATTATTCCACTCCCAATTTGGCATCGCCTAGGCAATTGCAGAGGGAGTGGGAAAATGGAAAAGATGTTTTGGAAAGCACAAATGGACATGAACTATTGAATATTAATGGACTATCTAATAATTCTTTTGGCCCAAAGGTCCAAGGATTTCAGAGTACTTCAGAGGGAAGCACATTTTTGGTTCCTTCAGAGGCCAAGGGTGAGTTTTGTCTTCTTTTGTTGTTGGATATTAGTAATTTTCTTTTAATAATTGTGTTTTACCTCTTGCTAATATGGCATTTACAGCTTTTGTTTCCTTTTATCTAGCCATTTTAAGTCTTTGTATTTTTCCAAGTTTGTTATCTATGGATATAGACTTATTTTTATGGATCTAAATACAAGAGATAACCATTTTTGA
The DNA here is from genome assembly GCA_001517045.1 of Pseudotsuga menziesii. Lineage (NCBI taxonomy): Eukaryota > Viridiplantae > Streptophyta > Pinopsida > Pinales > Pinaceae > Pseudotsuga > Pseudotsuga menziesii. Next base: position 416,532 of record LPNX010678753.1, read on the forward strand.
TGAGCCTATCTTTTAAGATCTAACACTACATAGGGGATGTCCCTAAGTTGCATCAGGACATTACCAATGTCATGTAGAATTGTTAGATATCCCTTGGCCATCTTGGGGAATTCTTAGCATCACTTTCCAAAATCGGTTCCTAAGAGTAAAGAAATATAAGGCCTTAGCACTACACTCACTCACCAACACATTACCACTTACTAAGAGACTATTCAATCTCTAATTCAACCAAGATTTAGATTTTTTTTCTTTAAATTAGCTAGGCCAGACCCTCTCTTACTCTTACCATTTGCTCTGCCCTGCCTCTATCCTCTCGCAGAAACATACCCTATGTTATAATGTTGTACTAATGGTAGGTTTTGAACAATTCTTCATGAACCTTGAACTTTGTACTTGTAAATATAATTCCACACCAAAATACAAGACCCAGGTCTTAGTGAGGATCTTATATTCCATTGAAGAAGCAACACATCCCACGTGGGGAGTCAGAATGGAAGAAGTAAACATGCCATAGTGCCTCAAGGGAATTGGAACTTAAAACTAATTCATAATCAGATAATCAGGGCAGGGCACTTTCACAATATTCCACTCAAGCAGGATGGAGACATGCTTTATTACCCTTACGAAGAAATAGTTTCTTGTAGGTAGTTCAAATGGGGAATATGAAACTCATCATGATTTTCTCTATCCTTTGCTTGATCATAAATGTGCATTTCATGGTCAAGTAAATTCCTTCATTTTGAAAGTCACAAATCTTGATAATAATATGCCTTTATGCAACTGTGCATTATAAGAACACTGTAGAATACCAGTCTCTCCAACCTTTTCGATAGGTTTAGTCAATCTCAAAAGCTTACTAGAATCTAAATTTTAGTGTAGTCTTATTTTAGATGAGCATACATTCTAAGGAAAGTTCAGTTCTTATCAATGGTAATTTCTCTCTGTGAACTATTGTCCAATCATCATGGAAGCTATTTCAGATCCTATACATCTCAACACAGAGCTGATATATATTTTGTTATACCTAATAGTTTGCAAGTTTTTCAAGTTTAAATTCATGCTTAACTAGTTGTCCCGCCTTTCAAATAACTAGTATCATCACCTAGAAACCAAATATACAACCCTTTAAAGGTTTCTCTAAAGACGCAATGTTGTAGGAGTAGGGTATTTCTCATTATATTTTCAACATGACTCTTTAATTATTGAATCCACTATTAGGTGCCCTTATAGCCAAGAAATAATGATTCACAAAGCATAACTCCTCCATACAAAATGGTACCTTTGAAACAATAAATGAATGGTACCTTTGAAACAATAAATGATTCAATGCTAAATACTTGCAATACTTGCAATTCCCCAAGTCAAAATACTTGCAATTCTCTGAATTCTAGGTCTAGAGATCATTTTTGCAAGACATTACGGTGCATAGGGAGTTAAGTCTCTAATTTTGCAAATGATAATCGTCGAGTCTCCATTAGCAATAAGTTTCTAAATATTCCTGGCTCTTAGAATGTTTATCATTTTATTTAAAGCTAAAATAGGCTTCACAATAAAATAGGCTTCACAATAAGAGAAGAAACCTTTTGTAGTTTGATCACAACCATAGACCTGCTTATTATGGAACCTTCTCAAAGAAAAGATGAATATACTTTGCATAATTTTAAGTTTATTAATGATCAAAGCAACAGGTTGTGTTTTAATTTTGATAGCCCATGATGAGGAACATCTGAAACACCTTGAAGCTCATGGATTCTTAATATTGCAGTAGACAAGAGGGAAAGTTTTGTTTCTGAATCTTTGTTTTTGATGCAGTGATGGCATTGGGCTTTGAAATTCTTTTAGGAAGGACTCTTCTTTGGACTATGAGAATGATAGTGATGAAGAATGGGAAGAGGTACTCATCACTAAATCTCTTTGGTAAGAGTATTTGTAGTATTTTTATTAGCTTCAGTTATAGGGAAAATTGTACATAGCTCCCAGGAATTAGTTTATAATAAATACTAGTTACTAGTAAGTTGTAATAGTAATAATTATGTAGTTTGTAGATTGATATCTATCATAAATTTGTTTGAATATCATCATTTTCAAGCAATAAAAACTTCTTAAAGGGTGCTAGCTCAATGGTAAAGTGCCTGCCTAATTATAGGCAGGAGGTTGGTGGTTCGATTCCTCCGTTCCCTATCATAAATTTGTGACTACAAAAACGACTGAATTCACATATATATGACTATTTGTAGCTAATTTCCCGTATCTTAGTCGTATTTAGCTTAGTCATTAATATGTTAAAATCTAGTAGTTTATTTAGTCATATATTTCAATATTAATGGTTGCAATCATTGAGTAAATCAATGACTAAATCAACGACTAAATCAATGACTAACTCAGTGACTAAATCAATGACTAAATCCATGACTAAATCAATGACTAAATCCATGACTAAATCAATGACTAAATCATTAACTATCAATGACTAAAACAATGACTAAATCATTGAGTATCAATGACTAAAGCATTGTCTATCAATGAATAAATCATTGTCTATCAATGACTAAATCAATTACAAAATCAATGACTACTAAGTCAAGCTATTAATGACTAGTGAAATATGACTAGCTATAAGATAGTGGAAATTTGCTACTATTAGTCACCGATTGAAAAATAGTCGTTTATAGCCTGATTTTAGTCATTTTTTTAGTCATTAATTTCTCATTTTATACTAGTGCATTTAGGAACCAATCCTACAGTCACATCAGAATGGCCCTCAGTCCCAGACTGAGTATTCCTGGTAACTGACCAGGTGCCTCCATTCTAAGAATGGCATTCAACGCTTATATATGATCATGTAGGAACCAATCCTACAGTCACATCAGGATGGCTCAGCATTCATATCTGACATACGAGGAACCGATCCTCTCATCATGACAGAATGGCTTAGCCATTACATCTGACCATGGAAGGAACCAATCCTCTCACCATGTCAGAATCACTCATGGAATCATCACTTCCCTTTGGAGGGAACCTCGATCTGGAGAACACCAAGCTTCTCCCTGAAGTACTCAAACTTCACTCTGGCTAATGGCTTTGTCAACACATCAACTATTTGTTCATCCATTGCAACATACTGGAGCTTCACTATTCCTTTCTGCACCATATCCTTGATATAGTGATACTTGATCTTGATATGCTTCAACTTGTCATGGAACACCGGGTTCTCCAAGAACTTCACACAACTCTGGTTGTCACAATATATACAAGTAGCATCCTACTGGAGATCAAATAAATCAGATAGTAGCTTCCTCAGCCATACTACCTCACAACTAGCTGAAAAAGCTACGACATACTCTGCTTCAGCTGTACTCAGTGCCACACATGATTGATTCCTTCTAGACCAAGAGATCACACATGATCCCATACTGAAGCAACACCCTGAAGTGCTCTTCCTATTGATGGCACTTCCTGCCTGAGTCAACATAACTCTCCAGGTTAATATTCTGGTTCACCTCAGACTTGATCCCATAATCAACTATACCCCTCAAGTACCTCAGAATATGCTTTACAACAATCAAGTGAACATGTCTCAGATCTGTCAGGAACTGGCTCAAGGTGTTCACAGCAAAGAAAATATCTAGTCTCATGTTCATAAGGTACATCAAGGACCCAATCATCTGACGATACATCGTAGCATCAACCACTTCTGATGAAGCATTACTCAATAGCGTCAGGTTCGATGCCATAGGTGTGGTCATGGCCTTGCAGTCCATCATCCTGAACCTCTTCAAGATCTCTACTGCATACTTCCCTTGTCCCAGGTATATTCTGCTACACCTCCATGCCATCATATCCAAGTCCTTCATTTGGAACACGACAGCTAGTCTCCTTCTTGCAACATTAATGAGTTCCTCTTTTATGTTAGGAACAAGTCATCGACATATAACATGAGCATCACTGGTCTTCTGTTTTCAAATTTGAAGAAAAGGTTGGAATCTTCTTTACTCTCAGTAAAGCCTAGAGTCATCAGTAATATTTCCATCCTGTCGTACCATGTTGAACCTCAGGATCTTCTGTAGTAACTCCCTCTGTCTTTCGTACTCTATGCACTGAAACATTATGTACTAGAGTGACAAGTAGCTTCCTCTGCTACTAATATTCTATGTATCCATCTAGGATCACTGGATACCAAGATACTCTATCTTGAACTTTTTCAAAAGTTCTTCTTGCACCCATCTATGAGCTTGTCATCCTCTATAGGATTTCATCTTCAACCTTGTAGCAAAGGTTAAGATCTTCATCAAGCTCATCATGTATGTGTTATCCCATGGGTGTCTTCTAAACTCGTACAAGGATTTATTTCATTTGCACACATGATTCTTCCTATCATGTGTCTCAACTCCCACTAGCTACAAATGTCTCTTTGTAGTCTATGGCTTCTTTTTCATGAGAAGCCTCGTGCTATGAATCTTGCCTTTTATCCCACGATGTTTCCATATACTGCATGATGGAAGTACAAACTTCCCTTCACGTATTGATACTGCATCCTGGACATCATTCTTCTTGAACTGGTCTTTCCTTTATTTTTGGTTACTTCTTCATAGCTGGAAGGTTCTGCATTAATGATGTCAATACATTTGTCATAGCTTGAACTGTCATCATTTGTTCTTCAGAACATGTCTCATCCTTCTTTGCTTGTAAGCGATTTTACGCGATCTTTCCTACAAGTCAAATGCATTAGTTATATGGTTAGAAACATTTCATAAGGAATACTCATAATGACAAATTATTATGCATAAATAGGTGATCATGCAACTATTTTAGCCAATACAACATTCATCCTTATCTCACAGAAACTTTCTAGATTCCTTCCATCCCTACCAGGACAACATTGAGATTGTGCACTAATTCAATATGTCAACAAAGAGGTTTCATTCTAGATAAGTAGCAATGGAGAGTTTGTATAGCACCATGAGCTACTTACCCATCACATGCATATTAGTAGTATACTGTCATTAATGCAAACATTCTATTATGTATAATACATCAACTGAATATAAACAAATGAATCACAAAACAATATCATGAAATGACAATTGAATACTTATATTTATTTGTTTCGAGGGTAGACTCCTTCTTGAGCCTTTAGCTTCATCATCTTATTCATTCATAATAGTATCATTTCTTATCCAAATTATAAGATGGATAAGAGATTCTTCAAGAGTTGAGTTCTTCATATTCCTCATCGCTTGAGGGATCTTTGGATGGTGAGAGCTTGATATTCAGTTGCTCCCATCTTCTCTTTGCTTATTATGAGTCGAGCTTCTTCTTCTTCCCAGAGTCTGCTGAAAGTAATCACTTCCTTTTGGCACACATTTCTCATATGAATGAATCCCATGATCCTGGAAGGCCATTCACGGTGGCTATCACCACTTCTTCATTCTCCACTTCTTCTTCTACTACTACAATTTGTTCTTTGATTTGAGAGACCCTCGTAAAGTATGACTGTATGGTCTCTGCATTCTGGATCTTCACATTCTTCAACTGTTTTCTCAAAGTCATATTTCGATTTATGTTCTTCCCTTCAAATATCTTGGTCAAGGAATCAAACATATCTTTCGGTGTCTTTAGGGAAGACACTTATGGTATACAGTGTGTTGATGTAATTATAAATTTGGAATGTATTAATCTGTATTTCTTATGTATTGTAACCCGATGTTTATTCTGGGAAGTTTCTATAATGATAAATTCATGTCAAGTCATTGTGGGTAACCCTCCTATTGGTCAAGGGTTAAAGTCCCCACAGTTGTGGGGCCCTTGGGTTATTATACTATCCTAGTGAAGTCGACCCTAGGTGAGTCATTGTAAGTCGGGGAAATAGTCCCCACCATTGTGTTACCCTCCTATTGGTCGTAGGAGGCAAAGTCCCCACAAGTGGTGGGGTACTAGGGTTATTAGACACTCCTAGAGATGTTGGCTCTAGTAAGTAATTGTTAAGTCAGGCCGACATGTTGGAGTGCACTTCATGTAAACAAAAGAATATAAATAGAGAGTGAGAGCCTCTCTATTTATCACTTGCAACACTCACACTCACTCATTGAGGGTGCATGAGTGAGAGAGGAGAATCTCTCTCAGTATGAGAGAGAGAGACTGCTGCTATCGGGAGATCATCTTACTGTTTTCTGGTTTTACCTTTTGGTGCTGATTCTATCTCCGAGGAAGTTGCGGGGTTTTCTCCTTTATGGTTTCCCCGAGGAAAAATATTTGTGTCTCTTGTCTCTTGTGATGTGCTTATGTTTTATTGATGTGCTTGTTATTCTCTTAGTGAAAAGATCCTAAGATCATAATGCTAGCTTATATGATGAAAAACTAACATGGTGTCAGAGCTAACCTAAGAAGAAGACATTATGCAGCTATAGAAGCTAGGGCTTCTTACGTTTTGGGTCTCTCTCCACAATCCATCAGCAAAAGTATGCTAGGCTGACTCTCCATTAAAAGGCACATCTTTCTGTCGAAGCGGAATTCGATTCCGAGCATTTTTAGTTTTCGATGCGGAAATTAAGGATTTCTACAGAAGAGGAATTTTTGACTAATACCAGCATATAATTTTTCCCCTCATAAAAACCAAATTTTAGAGACCTGGATCAAGAAATTTGGTTGGGTGAAACTTCGGGAAATTCAAACCCTAGTTTGACCCCGAGCTAGGAAAAACCCTAAATACTAAAACTCATAAGTTTTGGTACAGTCGCTATATTCTGTGGTTGGTGAAGTCTCAGAATCTGAAAATTTCAAGGGACGAAGATAAAACCCTTATGAACACTGTGTCCAAAAATCCGCCTCTGATTCGCTATATTCTGGGAGATATGATCCCTCCAAGTAAGGGTTCCATCCTCTTCTAGAATTCAACCTTAAACAGGACACCTGGGGAGAATTGCAATATCTTGGGCTAAAGAGGTCCAAATGGAATTCCTAAAGATGTTCTAGAAAAATAATGGAATTTAATTTCGGTGTGCTGAATATCAGACTCAGAATATCAACCAGTGACACGTGGCATGTTGTACAACTTCGCTGTTCTGAACAGTCCTGTAAAAGGTCACCTTGGGAAAAATATCATAAATCCCAAATGGTGAACCCAATTCTAATGAAACATATGGTGTTGGATCAATAACATGCTAGGGTACGTCATTGAGAAATTTCAGACACATAGGAGTAGTACGTTTGGCAATATCATAGAAATAGTAACATACATTTATGCATAAGAAATTGGAAAATTAGGGCTTCCTGTTACGGGAGCTTCCCTCCACTGTTTTCAGAAAAGGAGTACATTGGACAGCTCCATTTGAAGAGATCTATCTATCTATCCAATCAGATATGAAATATTTAAAGTTTCAAAAATTAGGGTTTCTGTGACAAACCCTAGATCAGCCAGCTCCAGAACCAGGACTGACACCTCAAATCGGTAAGATCTAATCCTTTGCTATTTTAATTTGAGGTTCTCATTTCAAAGTAATGTATCACATCAGCTTGATGATAAGCTTGGTAAAGTTGACAACTTCCAAGCATAGAAGTATTTGATCTCTCTGAGGAAAATGGATTGGACACCTACATGAGTAGAGAGGTTCCAGTTCCAGAGGGAGATGAGGCTCAAAGCCTTACACAAGAAGAACTTGGTCAAGGCCAAGAAGATCATTGCTGATTCAGTCACAAATAAACTTGTACTACAAGTGTCTTCCCCAAAGACACCGATGAGGTTTGATTCCTTTACCAATATATTTCAAGGGAAGAACATAAATCAGAATATGACTTTGAGAAAATAGTTGAAGGAAGTGAAGATCCAAAATGCAGAGACCATGCAGTCATACCTTACAAGGGCCTCTCAAATTAAAGAACAACTTGAAGCGGTAAGTGAAGAATACAGAAGCGGTGATGGCCACCTTGAATGGCCTCCCGGGCTCATGGGATTCATTCATGTGAGGAATGTGTGCCAGAAGGAAGTGATTACTTTCAGTAGACTCCGAGAAGAAGAAGAAGCTCGACTCATAAGAAGAGAAGAGAAGATGGAAGAAACTGAAGATCAAGCTCTTATCATCCAAAGAAGATCCCTCAAGCAATGAGGAATACAAAGGACTCAACTCTTGAAGAACCTCTTATCCATCCTAGCATTTGGATAAGAAACGATGCTATCATGAATGAAGAAGACGATGAAGCTGAAGACTCAAGGAGTATACCCATGAAACAAATAAAGATAAGTATTCAATTGTCGTTTCATTGTTTTGTTATGCATTTGTTTATATTCAGTTAATGTATTAAGCATGATAGAATGTTTGCATTAATGACAGTATACTACTAATATGCATGTGATGGGTAAGTAGCTCATGGTGCTATACAACTCTCCATTGCTACTTATCTAGAATGAAACCTCTTTGCTGACATATTGGATTAGTGCACAATCTCAATGTTGTCCTGGTAGAGATGGAAGGCATCTAGAAAGTTTCAGTGAGATATGGATGAATGTTGTATTAGCTAAAGTAGTTGCATGATCATATATTTATGCATAAGAATTTTCTAGTATGAATATTCCTTATGAAATGTTTCTAAACATACAAATTTATTTGACGTGTAGGAAATATTGCATACATAATCGCCTACAAGCAAAGAAGAATGAAGACTTGTTCCGAAGAACAAGTGACGATAGTTCAAAGACAAAGAATAATATGACGAGTGCAGTGACATCATTGATGCAGAACCTTCCAGCCACCAAGAAGAAAGGGAAGACCAGTTCAAGTAGAATGATGTCAGTGTGCAGTATCGAGACCTGAAGAGAAGTTCATAGTTCCATCATGCAGTAGATGGAAACATCGTGGGATACAAAGCAATATTCGTAGCACGAGGCTTCTCACGAAAATAAGGCATAGACTAAAAAGAAACATTTGCAGCCAGTAAGAATTGAAACACATACATGATGAGATTTATGAAGATCTTAACCTTTGCTACAAGTTTGAAGATGCAATTCTATACACTAGATGGTCACATAGAATATTAGTAGAATAGGAAGCTACTTGTCACTCTGGTACAGAATGTTTTCAGTGCATAGAGCATAGAAGACAGAGGGAGTATGATGCTTTGCTTCAGAGGGAGTAACTACAGAATATCTTGAGGTTCGACATGGTACAACAGGATGGATAGATTACTGATGACTCTAGGATTTACTAAGAGTAAAGAGGATTCCAACCTTTGCTTCAAGGATGAAGGCGGAAGACCAGTGATGCTCCTGTTATGTGTCGATGCACTATTGTTCTAGGCATGGAGGTGTGGACAAGGGAAGTATGCAGTAGAGATCCTGAAGAGGTTTAGGATGATGGACTAGATGACCACACCTATGGCATTGAACATGAAGCTATTAAGTGATGCTTCATCAGAGACAGTTGATGCTATGATGTGTCGTCAGATGATTGGGTCCTTGATGTACCTAACGAACACAAGACCAGATATGTGCTTTGTTGTGAACACCTTAAGCCAGTTCCTGAAAGATCCGAGACATGTTCACTTGACTGCTACAAAGCATATTCTGAGGTACCTGAAGGGTACAGTTGATTATGGACTCAAGTATGATGCGAATCAAAAGATTAACCTAGAGGGTTATGTTGATTCAGATTGGGCAGGCAGTGCCATCGACAGGAAGAGTACTTCAGGATGTTGCTTCAGTATGGGATCAGGTGTGGTCTCTTGGTTTAGCAGGAGGCAATCCTATGTGGCACTAAGTACAGCTGAAGCAGAGTATGTTGCAGCTTGTTTAGCTAGTTGTGAGGCAGTATGGATGAGGAAGCTACTATATTATTTATTTTATCTCCAGATGGATGCTACTTGTATACATTGTGACAACCAGAGTTTCGTGAAGTTGCCAGAGAATCCAGTGTTCCATGACAAGTCAAAGCACATCGAGATCAAGTATCACCATATCAGGGATATGGTACAGAGAGGAGCAGTGAAGCTCCAGTATGTTGCGACAGAGGAACATATAGCTGATGTGTTGACAAATCCATTGGCCAGAGTGAAGTTTGAGTACTTTAGGGAGAAGCTTGGTGTTCTCCAGATCGAGGTTTCCTCCAAGGGAAAGTGATGAGTCCCAAAGCCATTCTGACGAGCAGGTCAGATGTAAGGGCTGAGCCATTCTGTCATGGTGAGAGGATTCAGTTCCTTCCATGTCAGATATGAGTGCTAAGATCCATAGCCATTCTGACGAGCAGGTCAGATATAAGGGCTTAGCCATTCTATCATGGTGAGAGGATTTGGTTCCTTCCATTTCAGATATGAGTGCTGATTGCCATTCTGGGAATGGAGGTACCTGGTCAGTTACTAGGAACACTCAGTCCGAGATTGAGAGAGCCATTCTGACAAGTAGGTCAGATATAAGGGCTGAACCATTCTATCATGGCTAAAGGATTAGGTTCCTCCTATAGCTAGGGTTTTCACCCTAGCCTGTGCTAATGAGCACCTACTAAGGAATCTGGAATCCTTAGTAGCAGTTCAATGATGTAAACAAAGATAAACTGAAACAAAGACTAAGCTAAAGCAGTAAAAAGTAAATAATATGAAGCAAAAATAGTAAAGAAAGGTGTAATGGTGATTTTATTGATATTACCTCCAATGAGGAGGTTGGTGGAGTCCGTTGCCCTGGTCCGATGTCGGTGGCTTCGAGCTCCAAGCTGCTTCTTCTCCTTTTCCGGTGGTGGAAATGGGCCAAAAGAGTTCTCAATTGTGAAAGTAGCTTGATGGTAAGCTAGGGTTTCGAGAATAATTTCGGCAGAGGCAGGATGCTTATGATAATGGATGTTAAATGAGGGGTCTCCACCACTTATTTATAGTTTTTTAGTGGTGGAATGCTGGCCCATGGTTTTGGAAACCATATGGTTTAGGGCAGCTTGTTTAGGGTTTTTTCCTCCTTTTCCTCATTATTTTATATTTTTTCTTCCCTTTTGGGGATTTTTGCTATTTTAGAGGAATTTTGGACATTTTTCGGAGGAAAAAGGGGTTTTTTGGCCTTTTGGAGGCATTTTAGGCCTTTTGGAGGCTTTTTAGATGGTTTTATGTCCTTTTGGAGGCTTTTTAGTGGGATTTTCAGGGAAATATGGTAGGAAAATGGACAAATGAGCCATGTAGTGAGGTAAATGAGGTAGTTAACCATTTTTGGGTGTTAACAGATTGCCCCCTGATGTGCGAGGGCAGGAGCTCATCATATGGCCGATGGACATCATAAGTCATATATGGTTTGCTGGGGGTGTGGAGAAGAGAAGAAAGCAACTGAAGTCTGGGACACCGATCTCGAACCACCTTCAAGGACTGAAAAGTACATAACCTCAATAATGGATGAGGGATCATCTGATAATATGGACGAGGTGGGCATTCCCATGCTCGTATCAGAATATAACATAGCAATATAAATGGTCCTCAAATACTGGATGAGGAAAAAATATCAATATATGGACGAGGCGGGCATTCCCATGCTCGTATCAAGATACATAAAAATAACTGTGTGAGACCCAAAATGAAGGACCTGTAGTAGATAGGCACTGTGCATATCAGGAGGGTCCGGAAGGGACACAAATCTGGATCATACTGCTAAGCTGATCATGTCTGAGCTGACAAACTGATACACTGGAATGGTAGCAGTGCTACTGAATGGGGTTCTGAAGGAACTGATACGCTGCTGGATCAGAGTGAGAAGGGTCACACTCGTAATGGTACACTGATCTGGAACTGAACTGGGTACTCAAAGAAGCATAGAACTGGATGGCTTCCAAATACAATCACCAACGCAGCCCGGACATCCATGGGAACATATAACTGGTCGTTCCAACGTGACTCACCAATGTGCTAGAGTCGGGGGAAATCCGGGGTCTTCGACACAAAATGGAAAGGATATATATCCTGCGCGATTCTCAACGATGCGAATAAGGTACTGAAGTCGAGCATGTGATAAGCAACCATTCGGAGAGGCAATGATGACTCCTTTCAAAATGGTCCGTAGGCACTCACCACAGATGGTGATGGGTCCAAGGCGCAGGAACCTCTAGGTCTATCCTCTGGAATAGAGGAGTTGTCGTTGACAGAGGGAGACCTGCAACTATCAAGGCAATGATGTTTCCTTGACAGGAGCGCGAGGTGCAAAACCGAAATGTGATAGTACTGATGGTAGGGGTGATAAACTGGGGGTATAACTCGGCAAGTAGAGTAGGTGGACTCAAACTTCCTTTGTTCAGAGTATGATGGTGGGGATGATCGGGCAGCATATGAAGCTGACTGGTGGTAAAAGGGATCATATT
>LPNX010678753.1:436125-472357 GCA_001517045.1 Pseudotsuga menziesii
AAATGAGGTAGTTAACCATTTTTGGGTGTTAACACCTCCCATGTCAGATGTGAGTGTTGGCCATTCTGTCGAGTAGGACGGATGTAAGTGCAACTGCCACTCTTCGGGAGAGTGGAGGCACCTGGTCAGTTACCAGGTAGCTCAGTCTGGGACTGGGGGCCTTTCTGGCGAGGGTGGAGGATTTGGTTCCTTCTAGGTCAGATGTGAGTGCATGCCATTCGATCATGGTGAGATAATTAAGTTCCTTCCATGGCCGATGTAAGTGCGGGCCATTCCATCATGCTAAGAGGATTAAGTTCCTTCCATGGCCGATGTAAGTGCGGGCCATTCCGTCATGGTGAGAGGATTAAGTTCCTTCCATGGCCAATGTAAGTGCGGGCCATTCTTTCATGGTGAGAGGATTAAGTTCCTCCCATGTTAGATGTAAGGGCATACCATTCTATCTTGGTGAGAGGATTCAGTTCCTTCCATGATAGACGTGAGTGCGGGGCCTTTCTGATGTGATTGTAGTTTACTACATGATCAGATGTGAGTGTTGGGCGTGCCTTTCTGACGGGTAAGTCAGATGTAATTGCTGGGTATGATTTTCTAACGAGTAGGAAAGATATAAGTGCTAGGTGAAAACCTACCTGATGGCTAGGCCTACAACCAACATGAAAGAAGGCTGGCTCTGTAGAACTTCCTATGACGAGATAGTACACACATGATGATGACTAGGTGAGATCCAGATCGAGCTATGATCCAGATCCAGTTATGATGACTCTGAGATATCCATATTGAGTGATGATCCAGATCCAGCAGTGATGATCCAGATCGAGAGATGATCCAGATCCAAATCCATATCGAGTGATGATCGAGATCCAGTCCAGTGAAGTTGATCCATATCAAGAGATGATCTAGATCCAGTGACTATGTTCCAGATCGAGTATGATCCAATGACGATGTTCCAGATCGAGTATGATCCAGTGACAATGTTCTAGATCGAGTATGATCTAGTGACAATGATCTAGATCGAGTGATGATTCCGATCCAAATGAAAGACGACTTGAAGATGAGGATGACTTGAAGATGATGAGGACTTGACGATGACCCAGATGATACAGAGAAGAAGACTTGTGCTAATAAATTGTGTCGAGAGAATACCTTCCTAGTTAAGAGGGAGTGTTGATGTAATTGTAACTTCAGAATGTATTCATTTGTATTTCTTATTTATTGTAACCCGATGTTTATTCCGAGATGTATTATAATGTATTTTTATCATGTCATACCCCAATGTTTATTCCGGGAAGTTTCTATAATGATAAGTTCATGTCAAGTCATTGTGGGTAACCTACCAATTGGTCAAGGGTTAAAGTCCCCATAGTTGTGGGGTCCTTAGGTTATTAGACTATCCTAGTGAAGTCAACCCTAGGTGAGTCATTGTAAGTCAGGGCAATAGTCCCCACCATTGTGTTACCCTCCTATTGGTCGGAGGAGGCAAATTCCCCACAAGTGGTGGGGCACTAGGGTTATTAGACACTCCTAGAGATGTCGGCTCTAGTAAGTAATTGTTAAGTCAGGCCGACATGTTGGAGTGCACTTCAAGTAAATGAAATAATATAAATAGAGAGTGAGAGCCTCTCTATTTATCACTTGCAACACTCACACTCACTCATTGAGGGCGCATGAGTGAGAGAGGAGAATCTCTCTCAGTATGAGAGAGAGAGACTGCTGCTGTCGGGAGATCGTCTTACTGTTTTCTGGTTTTACCTTTTGGTGCTGATTCTATCTCTGAGGAAGTTGCGGGGTTTTCTCCTTTATGGTTTCCTCGAGGAAAACTGTGTCTCTTGTCTCTTGTGATGTGCTTATGTTTTATTGCTGTGCTTGTTATTCTATTAGTGAAAAGATCCTAAGATCATAATGCTAGCTTATATGATGAAAAACTAACATGGTGATCCATGATTGAATCAACAATGATCTTCTTGGCCTTCACCAAGTTCTTCTGGTGTAAGGCTTTTAGCCTCATCTCCCTCTGGAACTGGAACCTCTCTTCTTATGTCGGTGTTCAATTCATTTTCTTCAGAGAGATCATATACTACCATGATTGGAATTTGTCAACTTCAACAAGCTTATCATCAAGCTGATGTAATAGATCACTTTGAAATGAGAACCTCAAATGAAAATAGCAAAAGAGTAGATCTTACCGATTTGAGGTGTCCATCCTGGTTCCGGAGTTGGCTGATCTAGGGTTTGTCAGAGAAAACCTAATTTTCAAAACTTGGAATATTTCAAATATTATTGTATAGAAAGATATAAATCTTCAAGGTGAGCTATCCAATGTACTCCTTTTCTAAAAACAATGGAGGGAAGCTACCGGAACAGGAAGCCCTAGTTTTCCAATTTATTCTACAGAAATGCCTGATACTGTTTCTATGGTATCTATGAAATTTATAATCCTCTATGTCTAAAAATTTTCAGTGAGGTAGCCTTGCCTGTCCTTGTTCCAAAACCATAGGTTTCATTAGAATTGGTTTCACCAATTGGGACTTATGATTGTTTTCCCAAGGTGACCTGTTTGAGGACTATTCAGCATAGCGATTTTGTACAGACGACCACGTGTCACTGTTTCATCTTCAGTGTCTGAAAATTCTACCACAGAAATTAAAGTCTATTCCCTTTTTGGAAAATATTCATAAATTTCATTTGGACCTTTGTAGCCAGAGATATAGCAATTCTACCCAGGTGTCCTGTTTAGGGATGAATCCTAGAATAGGATGGAACCCTAACTTGGAGGCTCATATCTCCTATAATATAGAGAATCAGAGGCTGAAATTTTGACACAGGGTAAATAAGGATTGTATATATGGCATGTGAAAGGTTCAGCTCCTGATACTTCTCCAATCTGGAGATATGGTGAATGTACCAAAACTTATCAGTTTTAGTATTTTAGGGTTTTTTTGGCTCGGGGTCAAACTAGGGTTTGACTTTCCCGGAGTTGTACCCAACCAAAAATGTCGACCCAGGTCTTGTTGGAGTAGGGTCCCATAGCTATAGAAGAAGATTCTAAGTTTAGCGGAGAGATAAGTTTTGGCGGAAATAAGATAAGACGGAGCTACGACGCCGTAGCACGTTTCCAGCTACAGAGCAGAGCCGGAAACCATGACTTTTTGAGATAGGAAAGTCAAAGAAAGCAAACGGTACCTGAGCGGTCGAGAAAGGAGAGCTCACCCACTGCATTGAAGGTGGCGATGAAAGATAAGAGGGCTCAGCAACCCTCATAAAGAAGAAGGATCAACGAGGCTCAAGCATTGAAGACGAAGGACAGAAAAGAGAAGCGGCGCATAGTACCCATGGTCAGTGCCAGGAAGCATGGAAGACTACAGAGAGCTGTGGTGTGAAGGGAAGCGGCTACCTCAAGGACAAAGAGGACTGACTGTCACTAATTAGGGTTTGGGTTACTGTTGGGACAGGCCCACAGTGTTGTAAAAGCAAGACCTTCGAGCTGCTTATAAAAGGATGTAATTTTGCGTTGTAAAGGGTTGGTTAGATAGTTAGACAGTCGTGATTGAAATAGGAAATAAGGATAAGTAGAATGTTGTAAAATCCGAGCTCCATTTCTGGTCTTAGCTGTAGCAATCTTACTGAAACCAGTAGCTGGATTATAGAGTATGCATGTAACGATCCGTAGGGATCGACTGAGAGGGAAGAGTATGTTGTAAGAGCGACAACATAAAGGTAGAGAAGAAAGATCTAAGAGAGAAGATCTTGAGCTACATGTGAGGTGCAGTAGAACTTTGTTTGCCTTCCCTTAAGCTATAATAGAGAAGCACAGTTCTGTGGACGTAACTCCCATCCTGGGGGCGAACCACGTTAAAATCCCATGTTCTGTGATTGATTTGTGTATTGTGTTTATTTGCTGCATCCATCAGTTATGTTATGCAATTTGTTTACAGTTAATGTATGAATGAGTTATTTAGCTACAGCACTACAGGAAGATAAATATAAGTTGAAATCCTTGGCACGTCATGTAAGGAATTATTTATGCTTGCCTTAGATAGTTGATTAATCACAGTAAGACAGTCTGGGTATTGAGTCTTGCGCATCGACACGAACAAGGATAGGTGCTCTAAGCCGCGGGAGGAGGGTATCGCAAGAAGGCGATACCGCACCGGCAGAGGAGCTGCGGTGTGCGATACCATAGGTTGAGGACTTAGCGTCGAGCAGGAGTTGCATGTCGCACGGGGCGCGGCGATGCGGTAAGATTGGGAATATTGTGGAAAGGAGGAAGTTGTGCGACGGGAGAAGAACCCGAACGACGTGCGCAAAGGTAGAGACACCGTGGCTAGAAGGGCAACGAGTGGGGAAAAAATCGCATATCGCGAGCGGAAGATCGCGTGGCACGCGTGAAAGAGATCTCGCAGCTAGGAGAGCTGCGAACCACTAGTAGGATTGCCATGGAACCTAGTCCAAGACGCTTGAGTCCTTGGCCAACCCATTAGAATCACTTCGGGTGAGACTTCAGGCCGCTGTGCGGTCTATCGCCAAAAGGGCCAGTGAGCCAGGGGTGTTGTTGGTTGACTATAGTAAACCCGGGTCTGCCCATGCAATCAACAAATGGTTCCATTGCCGTTTTGAACGACTGGGAGTTAATGTTATGTTGGCATCCTACCAGAGAAGAGTTTCACCAGTGGCTGGATTCAGACTTAACGGAGTTTGCCAAGAAAGAAAATCAGAGTCCTAGACTAAGCACAGAGGACTGGTTGGAAAAACATATTGCTTCAGACATACATTCGATATTCTTTGCAACCTATGGAAATGAGCTTTACGACTGGTTATCGAAGTTGACAGATAGGAACACATTCAAGAAGAAAAGAACCATTGTCTAGACACCGGAGCTGATTCAGACCGTGCAGAACCTTGAAAATACCATTACGAGAGCAGTGGACTTCTGGCTGACAAGTGTGCTAGAAGGCTTTGTTACGGAACTTGCAGTTGACCAGAGAAAGAGCTTCAGCACAGCTGAACTTTACTTCTTCAGAAGATATCGTGGTAAGTACCTAAGATCTCTAAACTTGTCCCTTAAGATGCTGCTATATGAAAAAGGAACAATGGATCTAGTCTCTGATGAATAAGTAAGATAGTAATGTCACAAGAGTTTGAAAGTGATTTTGATGACATTGGACGAACACGTAGTGGAAAGAAGTATAAAGTAGATTTTAGCTCTCCTGTATTTGAAGGTAGTTCAGACAGTATTAGACAACAGAGCCCTAGCACCACAGAAGAACCAGAGGGGGGTATTCCTTACCACCCCTATACCCCACAGAAACAGACAGGGACTTAGAATAACCCCGTAGGTACCCTATCTAGTAGTTCACAGACAATACCTACTCCCACTACAACACCTTCACCTACACCGCTGAGTGGTAGTAACCCAGTCAGTCAGAACCCACCACAGAGAAATAGAATGGGAGATGACATGAAGCTACCTATTTTTAAGGGTACAGGAGCAGAAGACCCGGAACAGCATTGGTTCCTATGTGAAGCCATGTGGACCATTAAAACAATCAACGATGATAACCTCAAACTTGTACAGTTGGTCACCACACTCAGAGACAGAGCCTTGACATGGTACATAAAGTATACTACATTACCCAAGACACTTGCCCAGGTCAAGAACGCCATGATCAAAGAGTTTAAGAAACCTAAGTTTGAATCTCAGTGTATAACAGAGCTCAAGGATATTAAGCAACTTCCATCAGAAATTCAAAGCCCTGATAGACCAAGTAAGCTTTGACTTTGCACCAGAGCAGCATAAGGAATGGTTTATTGCAGTGCTGCTCCCTCACATCAGACTGCCACTAATGCAACAGAAACTCACTACTCAAGATGAAGCGCTGGAGATGGCAATGAAACTAGAGGCTTCACCTCTAGCAGAGACTACCACAGGCATGACAACCCTACAGAACCAGTTGGCCAACCTCACGTTACAGATACACGAACTTAAGAAAGGGAAAGAGGTTATGCAAGACATATGGTGCATAAAGTGTAGATCACAAGGCCATAGTAAAGACAACTGTCCAGTCTTCGCAGAATATTTAGCATCAGGGGCTCCTAACCCCTTATCAAGAACACAAGGGCCATGGTGTGAAATATGTAAAACACAAGGACATCCGCCTCAGCAATGCCCTTTGCTTCAAAAGTACGTACAGACACCTAAGAACCTATACTGTGTCTTCTGCAAATCCGTCGGGCATGATGAACAGGAATGCCGAGCCTATGATCTCATGTTAGATAGAAAACGTGATGTGTACAGAGTCCAATCAAAAACATCGGGTCCAACAACAGGACCACAGCCGGATCAGGCTTACGGAGGCCATGCAGGAGGATTCAGAGAACGAGGCCATGGAGGAGGCTTTGCACGTGGAGAAGGCTTTGGCCGAGGAGGAGGTTTTGGCCAAGGTTGTGGGCCAATCACTTGTTATAATTGCGGAGTTGTAGGACATTATGCTAGGGACTGTCAGAACCCCACCTTCACTTGTAACTACTGCAAATCTTATGACCATACCATAGAAGAGTGTCCTATCCTGATAGCTAAGATCAAAGACCCTAAGCCAGTAGTACACCAGAACATCCAGCTTATTATTTCCGAACCAGAGGAGTCAGAACCCAAAGTTAACATTATGACTCGGAGCGGTGCTTCCACCAGTGGGACATCGCAGGATCCTGAAAAGAATGCAAAATAGCCGGGGGTGCGTAGAGCTCCTAGTAAAGCAACACCATTCGACCTGCAAAAGAACAAAGAGAAATTTCACGAAGCTAAGGCTTCCTTTGAGGAACCTACACAATTAGGATCACGGGTACCACCGTCTAGGGGCGTACCACAGCAAGCACCTTATGGCGATAGCAGTGAACAGGCACCGCAGGCTACCACAGTAGGAAGAGACGATGAGGATGAGCCGACAGGAAGTGTACAATCCTTCCTCCATAGTTGCTTGAAACTCCTCAGAAATGAAAAATCCATTGAAGAGCTACAGCGCATCATAGATCAGTGTCAGTAACCTTCTCTCCTGGACAGTGCACACCACGCTATTCATAATATTACAGGACATACAAGGACCAGAAGAGAGATGAAGCTTACAACACAGATTGGATAATTTGAAATGGATGAGGTTGTCTTAGATCTAGGATCAGAGGTGAATGTGCTAACTAAGCAGACATGGCAGCAGATGGGTAGCCCTCAATTAGACATATCGCCTATTCACCTGAGATTAGCTAACCAGCAGCGAGTATCACCACTGGGTCGACTGCCATAGGTGCCAGTTGACATTGACGGAGTACGCAGCTTTGTGGACTTCGAGGTTATAGAAATCATTGGCGACAGTCGACCATATCCAGCATTATTAAGTATTGGCTGGGCGATCGGTAGCAAGGCTATCATCGACCTAAAGAGAAGACAAATGACCTTTGAGGATGCACAGATTTGGGTCATCGTGCCACTGGATCCCTTCCAGGGCCCTAGGTATATTGAACCCTTACGAGCAGAGGAGGAAGCACATAACATGGATAGCCTTTACTAGATGACTGTGAACCAGAACGAATACATCAATCCAACCGCAGAAGGGAACATTAGTTGGCGATGTGACAGCTCATGCGCATCGGATTCTGATGTTGGCCTAGAGAACTGGCAGAACAGACTTTACGAAGTCTCAGTTCGCAGATGTGCATTTATGAGTAAGTCACTACGATGGATTGGCGTAGAGATCACTGACCTTCCATCATATCATGGTCTAACAGATATTTAGGAATTCCTTGAGCAGTTTGAGCAATAGATGCCTTACGAGCAGAGGATCGCAGCTATGCACCTTGCAGTACGAGCCACACTTGCAAGATGGTGGTATGCGCATAAAGAAAATATCGCATCATGGGATGATATTAAAAGATTGATGGCCATCAGATTTTCGGTCGACAAAGAGTATGTCCCGCAGAAGTACACAGGAGAAACTAACCCCAGGGCACACATTCAAACATATGAATAGAACTGGTCGGACATTCCAGAGGATGAATGGGTTCATAGATTCATTCACACATTGGACACAGTTCCAAGGAACTGGTACACAGAGACTGAATTACGCAAGGGGATGACTACATGGTCACTTATGACAGACAGTTTCCTTCTCACCTTTGCATTTGAATCAGAACATACAATTGTTTCTCAGGCCCTAGACATAATCAAGACCAAGATATTTGAGGATTGCACCATCTCAGTACCAATCCAACCTGAGTGGACTATCCAGCTAGAAGAGGCGTTGGAATGCTATAATTTTGCATCAGAATCAGAGGAGGCGGATGAGGACTCTCGCAACACCAACATTGCAGAGTCGGAAGGAACTCGTGATGTTGGAGGACCACAGTTAGAGACTCCCACAATCACTGAGCCCATCAAGATTAAAAAGGTCAATATTGGCACAGATGCAGAACCTAAGTTTTCCTCTATTGGAGACTATTGGAATGATGAGACAGTCGGACAGATTGCAGACTTGTTACATGACTATCAGGACCTATTTCCCACCAAGTTCACGGAGATGAAGGGAATAGTCGGAGACCTGGGAGTGATGAGGATACCATTGAAGGATGACGCTAGACTAGTCAAGCAGTGCCCATATAGATTAAATCCGCGTTACAAAGAAAAAGTCAAGGACGAGATTGATAAGATGCTAGTAGCAGGCATCATTGAACCAGTAGAAGAAAGCTAATGGGTTAGCCCCATGGTTGTCCAAGAGAAGAAAAGAAAAGGGGACATCAGAATCTGTGTCGATTTGCGAAAACTCAATGATGCATCACTTCATGATCCATTTCCAACACCGTTCACTGATGAGGTATTAGACAACGTGGGAGGACAGGAGGTCTACTCCTTCACTGATGGATTTTTAGGCTACCATCAGATCAGAATACATCCATAAGATCGATCTAAGACCACCTTTGCAATAGAATGGGGCTCGTTCTAGTACACGGTAATGCCCTTTGGTCTTAAGAATGCAAAAGCTATATTTTCTAGAGTAGTAGTTGATGTATTTAAAGAATACATCCATAAATTCTTAGAAGTATATTTTGATGACTGGACTGTATTTGGACTAATCGATAAGCACATAGGAGATTTAAGACTGATGTTAGAGAAATGTAGGCAGTACCAGATTTCTCTAAACTTGAAAAAATGTATATTTTGTGCACCATTTGGTATCTTGTTGGGTCATATTGTGTGCAGATAAGGCTTGATGGTAGATCCCACGAAGATCGCCATCATTGTAAATCTTCTAGCACCCAATTCAGTCAAGCAACTAAGGACAGTACTTGGTCATACCGGGTACTACAGAAAGTTCATCAAGGGCTACGCAAAGATTACAACACCAATGGAGAAATTGCTGAAGAAAGATGTAAAATTCCTATGGAATGAGGAATGTCAGCAGAGCCTAGACATGCTTAAAGAAAAGATGGTTACAACACCCATCCTAGTGTTTCCAGACTAGACTAAGCCATTTCATGTACACGTGGATGCATCTGGCATCGCACTAGGAGTCGTCCTAACACAGGCAGGAGAAGGGGATCTTGACCATCCCATCGCATATTCCAGCAGAAAGCTATCAATAGCAGAAAAAAACTACACCACAACAGAAAGAGAGGGCTTAGCTATGGTGTATGCGCTGCAGAAGTTTAGGCACTATCTATTGGGTGCCTCATTTAAAATGTTTACTGACCATTCCGCATTGAAGTACCTAGTCAATAAACCAGTGTTAGGGGGGAGAATCTGCAGATGGTTACTCCTCTTCCAGGAGTATGATTTTGAAATCATTGTGAAACCAGGAAGACTAAATGCTCGACCTGATCATCTGTCGCGTATAGACTCAGGGGAAGAGCCCAGTAACCTAGAAGACAATCTTCCCGATGCGCAGTTGTTCTCTGTGTAGATCACAGATGACTACTATGCCGACATTATTCAATTCATCACTACAGGAGTAGCACCTGATGAGTTCACTAAGCAACAAAAGAAGCAGTTGGTTGTTAAGGTAGCAGACTTCACCCTCATTGCAGGATGCCTATATAAGTTAGGTTCGGATGAAGTTCTACGCAGATGTGCAATGCCGCATGAAAAAGACGTTATTCTTAAAGAGGCACACTCAGGAACCGCAGGAGGTCATTTCGCTGGAAATCCGACTGCGCAGAAAATCCTGGAGGCAGGACTATGGTGGCCTACATTACACAAAGACACCAAGGACTTTTGCAGATGCTGCAATATCTGCCAGAGGGTAGGAAAAACCTCGTGACGCGATGAAATGCCGCTGCGACCCCAGGTCACATTGCGTGCATTTGACAAATGGGCTATAGACTTTGTGGGTCCTATCAACCCACCGGGAAAGCACACGGGTGCGAGATATATTATTACCGGAACAGAGTACCTCACTAGATGGGCAGAGGCCAAATCAATAATAAATTATGATACTGCTACAGCCGCACAGTTCCTTTTTAAAAACATCATCAGTAGATTTGTATGCCCAGTAATTTTGATGAGTGATCAAGGCACACATTTCTTGAACCACACCATTGAGGCTTTGACAGAAGAATTCTAGATTCAGCACTATAAGAGCACTCCCTACCATCCACAGGCTAATGGTACGGTGGAGGCCTTCAATAAGATTGTAGAAAATGCTCTTACTAAAATCTGCAATAACCAAAGGAATGATTGGGATCTCAGAGTTAACGCTGTATTGTGGGCATACAGAACCACATGCAAGAAACTTATGGGACGCACACCTTTCAGCTTGGTATATGGATAGGAGGCTGTTATGCCTATGGAGTATATTCTTCCCAGTTTAAGAATCGCTCAGATTACCGAGATGACTGATACAGACACAGTGGAGGAAAGGCTAGCACAGCTGCTTGCCTTAGAAGAAGACAGATTCATCGCCGGATTCCATCAGAAAGTGCAGAAAGCACGAGAAAAATCTTGGCATGACAGACACATTAAGAGTAAGACTTTCCAGATCGGAGACCTAGTACTCCTCTATGACAGTAGATTCATTAAGTTTCCAGGGAAGTTCAAGACACATTGGCTGGGGCCGTATCAGATACAGCAAGTTACGGAGGGAGGTTCCGTTCAGCTTAGCCAATTGAACGGGGAGCTTCTTCCCACATGGATCAATGGCAGTAGGCTTAAGCTCTATAGTGATAGCCACCTCGCCTCTCAGCCCTAGCTTAAACCAGTTTATGATGGTGCAGATGTCCAGTGTAGTTGAAAGGAGGCATCGCACCGGGAAGCAGTCTACACCGGCAGATAGTCTAGTTGAGAGGAATCGCACCAGGACGGTGAAAAAAATAAAAAATAAAAAAATTTAAACGCTGTTTAATTGCGCAAGTGATGTGGAGTTGCATCGCAGCAGTACGATGTTTCCCCGTGCCACGTACTCAGTTTGCAACCGACAGTGGGCTAGTCAAGTCACTGTCTGACAGGTAGTTAATGAAGAAATGACCGGTATCCCCTACCATAGATTTGGCGACAGTATAATAAATTTTTCCAGATTTGGTAAATCTCTGACGAGACTGGCGCCTGTACACACACGTCTCGAGGAAAATTCTATCAAGATTTTAGCATTAATTGAGGATCGGATGACGGGTCTGGTCTTATCCGAGCAATTAATACGAGACGCGCCCAGTCTAGACGACCGTTGTGTCCGGGATTATCGTATTTGACATAAAAACAAAAAGTATTCAATTGGGACGGTTACGCTTGCAGAAAAATCGAGAGCTGGAGAATAAGTGTTAAGCATTCCCTGTGTCGAGCTAAGTTGTTACAGAGTGTTGTGATTTTAAGAAGTTGCAGCTAGAGCACACCCGCAATCTGGTACTAAGTGGGTTATGTCCGAGAACGAACCTATAGCAAACATTTTGAGAAGGTTTCAGCGTCATGGCCTTGTAGGAGCTATGACGACGCCATCTAAAAGTAACCCACCGAGCTCATCCCGAACCAGAGAACCACCAAAGATGAGAAGCCATTCCCAGCTCATAGAGGAATCCGGTTTCGAGCAGGAAGACGAAGTCTGTAGTGCAGCGGACTACCTCATACCACGAGTTGAAGGCGCTCCAGACATCAGAATTTCCAAGAGCGGTAAGCTTCCTGTGCCCATACCGCCAATAGATTCTCGAGTAAAGGAAAATGGCGATTTAGTAGGATATGATGGTGTTGTCAAATTTATTGATTACAACCTGGGGGACGGTAAGACGTACCCTCACTTCAAGCTAGATGCGTATCTTGTGCTTGAGAAGAATCCAAGGACAGGTAGAGAAGAATTTGTCCCCATGCCACATGTCCAGATTCTTGAACGTTCAGGTCTGCTTAATGTGTTGAGACTACCCCATTTTGGACGTAGCGCAGAGGTCAATGCTGTGGTGCGTGTCCTCCTGTCGTGTGTACATGGAGGCTATCTCTGGCTAGGTCACAAAATCGAACTCAATATCAACTTGATACACCGTGTTACCGGCCTGTCTAAGACTGGTAAAGATCCCGAGATACAGATAACAGGAAAGACCAAGGATTCCAAACTGCCAGCAGCCTTAGTTAAAAAGTATCAGCTACAACGAGGAGGCAGGGCTTATGATATCATGAGTTTACAGAATGAGACACTCAGATTTATAGCCATCCTTCTTGCAGGAAGACTACTAACCAAGTTCCGACCAAAGGAAGTCACAGGATCGGTGATCAATCTGGCCATACAAGTTACAGAAGGAGAGCAGTTCAATTGGTCGTTATTTTTATTAAATATGTTTAAGGAAGATTGTTTGGAAGCCCAAGATCAATCCAACCATCCTTTCCACTTCTCATGGCTGCTTATACTGTGTGCATTCGTTGCATGGAAGGAACCGCCCAACAACCAGTTTCCACAGATCGCAGGAGGAGCGCCCAGGGGTGTGCACTATGCCATTTTATGGGACACCAACAGTCAAGCAAGGAAACAGGTTAATATGATAGTATTTTGATGAATACTATTTGATGTTGAAGAACCTTATCCAACAATCACCAAGGATCAATACAGAGACTGTGGACGCATATGATAACGGGCTTAATTTTATGGCAGACAGCCATAGAATCTACCAGAGGCCCAAAAGGACTAAAAGGGACGATTGGGCTCCCGGCTGGTTCAGAATGACAATGAAAGACGTTGAGAATGTCATCAAAGGCTTTTATGACCAATGGTGACAAGAATACGAAGATACCATGCCATTGCCAACGAGACCGCCCAGACAGACCCACCAGAAAAGGGCAAAGAAAAATTGGACACCCAGGCACAAGGTACAACAGAAGTGCCACCGCCACGCGAAAAGAGAAAATATATACCAGAAGAATCAACAGAGATACCTACGACCTAGAATGGAAGCCAAGGGACCATAGAGACACAGAAGAGAAAGAAGCAGAAAACTTCAAAACCAGTTCTACAGACTGCACTAACAGATGATGACTATGAACTCATCGCAACAAGGACGTGCGACACATTAAAGGAATCATTTGACGCGGTGAAGTCATCGCAGGAAAAGATGCAGAGCACAGTAGAAAAATAGCTTCTTGACTTAAAAACATTCACAGAGAAGACTGCCATGCTATACACTCCATCAGTAAAGGAAACCGTCAGAGAAACTTCGACACAATCAGTATCCCGCGAAGAGAGCTTAGCAACGGATCGCCTCAACACCGTGTTGATTCCACTAGGGAGTATCCGATTCCCTGCAACAATGAAGGACCCACCAGTTCAATTGGGGCAATCCATTGAGTTTAACCTTGTGGAATTCCACATTGACCAATTATACATGATACAGCAACAACTAACCGCAGAGCTCAAGGGAAGAGAGCTCGCGACTTACAAGCAGAACACGCAGCTGAAGAAGCAGAATGCAGCACTCGCTACCAGCTATTAGAAAAAGGTATACGAGTTAAAAACTTGTCAGGACAGAGATCAAGAACTCTCTCAGGCACTATAGAGTATTTCCTTAGAGCTACCCAAATGTAACATTGAGTTCGCATTCCCTAACCCCCAGAAGCTAAGGAGAGTAGCAGACAGAGCAAAGGCTCTGGAAGAAACTGTGGTTAGAATGGATGAAGAGGTGTCCAGGTTGAAGGCAGACCACGAAGT
Source organism: Pseudotsuga menziesii (assembly GCA_001517045.1). Taxonomy (NCBI): domain Eukaryota; kingdom Viridiplantae; phylum Streptophyta; class Pinopsida; order Pinales; family Pinaceae; genus Pseudotsuga; species Pseudotsuga menziesii. The sequence continues at coordinate 450,279 of LPNX010678753.1, forward strand.
ACAAATCACCGAGCTTGAAGCTCGAATCTGAGAAACCTCTAAGGCAGACCAGAAAGGGCGAGTAGAATCCTTTTGACTCATTTCTGCGCAGGTGAAATCTCGCATTGAAGAAGCAGTGTCGGTACTCAAGGAAGCAACAGACACATGGGCCGAGTTAGATGAGTTGCCGGAGAGAGAATAAATCCAACAGAATATTCAGCAGGTAGAGGCTACTAAAACAGCCATGAAAGAAGATATTAAGAGCTTAGCCGCTCTCCAGAAGATGAGGAAGACAAAGGAGATGAACCAACTGTAGCAGGAAGCGCAACGGCTAAGAACACAGGAGGTCCACATTAACGACCTGCTTCAACCCTATCAGGAGCAGATCACTGAGCTGGTTGATGCAGCTGAGTAGAAAATGAAGGATTTCACCACTGTAAGAGAAGAAATTGATTAGATAGACGACTCCAAAATTGATCAAGCCCTGCTTGACTCGGCAAGAGGGCGTGTCGAGGTAATGAAGAACGAAGTCGCAGGACTTCGGGACAAGCTACAGCGCACTTCGCAGGAGGCGAAGGAGAAGCTACGGCAGGAGAAGCCTGCTGGTAGTGGCTCGAGGGAGAGCCACAAGTAAGTGTTAGGGGACTGTTGGAGTAGGGTCCCGCAGCTACAGAAGAAGCTGCTAAGTTTAACGGAGAGATAAGTTTTGGTGGAAAGAAGATAAGACGAAGCTACGACGTCGTAGCATGTTTCCAGCTGTAGAGCAGAGCCGGAAACCATGAATTTTTGAGATAGGAAAGTCAAAGAAAGGAAATGGTACCTTAGCGGCCGAGAAAGGAGAGCTCACCCACTGCATTGAAGGCAGCGGCGGAAGACAGGAGGGCTTAGCAACCCCCATAAAGAAGAAGGAGCAATGAGGCTCAAGCATTAAAGACGAAGGACAGAAAATAGAAGCGGCGCATAGTACCCATGGTCAGTGCCGGGAAGCATGGAAGACTGCAGAGAGCTGTGGTGTGACGGGAAGTGGCTACCTCAAGGGCAGAGAGGACCGACTATCACTAATTAGGGTTTGGGTTACTGTTGGGACAGGCCCACAGTGTTGTAAAAGCAAGACCTTTGGGCTGCTTATAAAAGGATGTAATTTTGCATTGTAAAGGGTTGGTTAGATAGTTAGACAGTCGTGATTGAAATAGGCAATAAGGATAAGTAGACTGTTGTAAAAGCCGAGCTCTGGTTCTGGTCTTAGCTGTAGCAATCTTACTGAAACCAGTAGCTGGCTTATAGAGTATGCATGTAACGATCCGCAAGGATCGACTGAGAGGGAAGAGTATGTTGTAAGAGCGACAACATAAAGGTAGAGAATAAAGATCTAAGAGAGAAGATCTTGAGCTGCATGTGAGGTGCAGCAGAACTTTGTTTGCCTTCCCTTAAGCTATAATAGAGAAGCACAGTTCTATGGACGTAACTCCCATCCTGGGGACGAACCACGTTAAAATACCGTGTTCTGTGATTGATTTGCGTATTGTGTTTATTTGCTGCATCGATCAGTTATGTTATGCAATTTGTTTATAGTTAATGTATGAATGAGTTATTTAGCTACAACACTACAGGAAGATAAATATAAGTTGAAATCCTTGGCACGTCGTATAAGGACTTATTTATGCTTGCCTTAGATAGTTGATTAATCACAGTAAGACAGTCTGGGTATCGAGTCTTGCGCGTCAACACGAACAACACTAGGTGCGCTAAGCCACGGGAGGAGGGTATCGCAAGAAGGTGATACCGCACCGGCAGAGGAGCTGCGGTGCGCAATACCATAGGTTGAGGACTTAGCGTTGAGCAGGAGTTGCGTGTCGCACAGGGCGCGGCGATGCGGTAAGATTGGGAATATTGTGGAAAGGAGGAAGTTGTGCGACGGGAGAAGAACCCGCATGACGTGCGCAAAGGTAGAGACGCTGTGGCTAGAAGGGCCACGAGTGGGGAAAAGATCGCATATCGTGAGAGGAAGATCACGCGGCGCGCGGGAAAGAGATCTCGTAGCTAGGAGAGCTGCGAACCACCAGTAGGATTGCCATGGAACCTGGTCCAAGACGCTTGAGTCCTTGGCCAACCCATTAGAATCACTTTGGGTGAGACTTCAGGCCGCTGTGCGGTCTGTCGCCGAAAGGTCCAGTGAGCTAGGGGTGTTGTTGGTTGACTATAGTAAACCCGGGTCTGCCCATGCAATTAACAGGTCTATAAAATTCGATTTTGATGAGGAGGTAAATCCTATACTGGGCTCAATTAAAAATTCCTCTTTTGTAAGAAGCCCGAATTTCCCGCACCAAAAACTAAAAATGCTTGGAATCGAATTCTACTTCGATAAAAAGATGCGTCCTTCAATGGAGAGTTATCCTAGCATACTTTTGCAGATGGATTGTGGAGAGAGACTCAAAAAGTAAGAAGAACTATCTTTTGTAGCTACACAATGTCTTCTTCTCAGGTTATCTCTGATACCATGTTATATTTTTATCATTCAAGCTAGCATTATGATCTTAGGATCTTTAACTGAGAGAACACCATGCACAACAATAAACACAAGAGACAAGAGACACAAAGAATTTTCCTCGGGGAAACCATAAAGGAGAAATCCCCACAACTTCCTCAGAGATAGAATAAACACCAAAATTAAAACTCGAAAACGTAAAGATGATCTCCTGACAACAGTAGTCTCTCTCTTGTCCCAAAAACTTCTCTCTCACTCATGCGCCCCAATGAGTGAGTGAGTGTGTGATAAATAGAGAGGATCACTCTCTATTTATATTATTTCGTTCATTTAATGTCCACTCCAACATGTCGTCCTCACTTAACAATTACTTACTAGAGCCGACATATCTAGGAGAGTCCAATAACCCTAGTGCCCCACAACTTGTGGGGACTTTGCCCCTCCGAACAACAAGGAGGATTATCCTTAACATAACGATGGGGACTATTTCCCCGCCTTACAATAACTCACCTAGGGTAGACTTCTCTAGGATAGTCTAATAACCCTAGGGCCCCACAACTGTGGGGACTTTAACCCTTGAACAATAGGAGGGTTACCCACAATGACTTGACATGACTTGTTTACATTTTTGAATCTCCCGATAGGAACATCAGGGCATGACATGAATCAAATACATTACAGAAACTTCTCGGAATAAACATCGAGGTACAATACATAATATATACAAGTGAATACATTTTGAAGTTATAATTACATCAACAACCTTAACTAAAACTATTCATATACATCATAAGGATTGGGTAGATAGAATCCCAGAGGCCTTGTGGGCCCGGATAACATGGAGAAACATTACTGGTCATACCCCCTATGAGATAGTATATGGAAAGAAAGTCATTTTACCTATCGAGTTCCAAGTTAAGACCTTTTGTATCAGTTAGGCATGGATTTGGACGAGGCACAGAAACAATGAGTTTTACATATTAATGTGTTAGATTAAATTAGATAAGATGCACTCCAAAGAATAATGTTAATACCGAATCAACGAAAGAAATGGCATGATAAATTTATTAAGCAAAATCAATTTATCAATGGGGACTGGGCATTAGTACTCGACTCAAGGTACAAAATTTTTAAAGGGAAATTAACTACCCGTTGGATGGGTCCATATGAAGTAGTTACAGCTTTCGATAATGGATCAGTAGAAATTAAGACAATTGATGGTTCAAAAATTTCCTTTGTGGTAAATGGACATAGACTTAGACTTTACCACCAACCAATATCTAAACAGGATTTCGTACAAAATGTCTTGCAGCAGAAGGAGATGGAATTGGTTGAAGAGGAAATTATTCCTCCTCCTCATGATCCTTAAAGTTATTTTGGGTTGTCATTACTTCTATATATGTAAATATGTTTGTGTTCATATGAATAAATAAGAGTCATTTATAATGAATTAACTGCATTTATATAGAGGTTTCATTCCCATGATCATCTGTTGCAGTTTGTCAATTAAAGCAGAAAGACTATTTTTCCTTTTTCTCATTCTTATGAATTTTATAGATGCTTTTGTTATGAATAAATATGAATCATATAACAAGTGATTTTGTAGTTGATTACAAATACTTTATCTCTATAAGAAGCTCATGAAGTATTATTTGAAAAGGGGAGTGCACTTAAATACTCATAATGTATATTAACTCTTTTTGGGTATTTTCGAAATTGAAGTTTATAGTGAAAATTAAAAGAATTATCTGTAGATCATTTTCTCTATGATTTGTTATGATTCGGACATGTACATTTCTGATTTATTAGAATAGTTGCTTGAAAGACTTACTCTAATTATCATGTTCTTCAAATTCTCATCTTACACCTATGTACTACTAGTTCATCCTATACTTATCATCAAAAATTTATCTCTTAATCATTTTTGTGGTAACTCGAGAGTAAGTGGAATTTCTTCTTGTGGGGAACATTATTGATCTTTTATGAAGGAGATGGAATCAGAGGTCAAGGGATACCTTTAAGTTATTCTCTTTTGTCATGATCTACGGTTTTGGCCATTATAAAAGTTACTTATAAGGTTTTCTCTATAAATTTGAATTATGTGTTTAGTAGGCTTAACACGCTCTAGTACCAATTGAATTCCATATATTTAAAGTCATTATACGAGGAAAACCCGCCAGGGTACTGAATAGGCCTGCTGGCAGCGGGTCAATGCTAAGTAACATCTTAAAACAAGGGATTTCAGTAAATGCAAGTAAACCCTTCGGGGTGCTGAACAAGCCTATTGGCAGTGGGGCTATGCTTGCATGATACCAAGATAAACTTGTCAGGGTACTGAACAGACCTGCTGGCAGCGGGGAAATATCAGGTAAAAGAGATCTGGTTAATCCACCATTATTCACATGGTTTGTCGAAAAGGATAATATATATATATATATATATATATATATATATATATATATATATAATAAAAATAAAAAAACAAAATATATAAATACATATTTAGGCCAATTGTTTATGATGTCATTAGGGAATGGCTGCAAGTTGGGATTGGACCTAGCCATCTAATTCAATCAACACCTAGGATATGATTATCCTAGAAAGGGGACCCATAGCTATAAAATATCACAAAATCCACAGGGTAAAATCAAAATATTATTGAGAATGACAAGAAATCCTTACAATGAGGAATGGATGACTAACTTTTCCTATGGCATTTTTCGAGTTATGCTATCATTATTCACCTGGTTTTCCTAAGCACTGTTATTTTTCTGATGAATGTACATATCTGAATCATCTCCATTTATTAGTTAGTTTTTCTTTTTCTTGCAAAATAATAATAGCATGATAGAACTTTGTATTAAATTATTTTGAAATTACTTAGTTTTTCTCCCATGGCTTGAGGACACGCCATATTTTTGGTTTGGGGGAGGAAGATTATACTGTCTTCATTTTTCTGATTATTTATAAAAGATTCATTTATCTCTGACAAATGACAAGCGTTTTCAGGATAATTAGCAGTAACCCAATCCAACAAAGCATATTTTTACAGAAAAACCCATATGAAGGATCATATGCAGGACCATATGAAGGGTCGAATGCTGGTCCAAATGGATTGCCAAATGATTTTTTTGAAGAAAAACTGTGATATTATAGCACTAATGGTTAAGTATGTTATGGTGTTAGCTTAATTTTTTTGGGGCAAAAAGTTAAGTTAGCTGACCTATACACATAATTATCAAGTCACATCTACATGCTTATAAGAGCATTATGAATTTATTAAGACTAATCTCAACCTATGATTTTGTACAATTTTTCCATAATAAGATCTTGTTTAAACCCATATGGATGTGATGTGACCTTAGGAACTTTTCAGTCATCATTATACTACCATCACACTTATCCTCTTATCTAATTCCATGCGTAAACCATCAAGTGATCGATCCTCGTGTTAATTCAATTTATTATGGTCATGAATGTGGTTTATGAAATCGTATTGATTAATATGTTCAACCTATCCAAAGTTTTACTTTGGACATGGTTGAACTGATCAAAACCTTACAAACTCATTAATGCTTGCGTCCTTTGACGACATGCGATTCAAGATTCACCATGATGGCATGATCATCTAAACATGCCAAGTGTGTTCCATGATCATTCAATCACTTGTATGGAGCATTTTTTAAACTCACCTTTTTGTGATTTCCTTTCCATTCTGTCACCCTCACTTATTGTTGTCCCTGCAGAGTCATTTTAGTCACCATATTCCTATACCCTTTACAAACCTTGCATCCTTGCCTCTGTCTAAACAATGTCGAACTGTCTTGAGCCCAAAAATTGTCAGGATCTGTTCCAGATGCTAGAGTTTCGGGAATGTAGGGAGATTTTCTTTTGAGCTGGATGGAACCCGTTTCTTCACCTTTTGTAGGGGTGTGACGAAGAAATTTTTGTGCTTTTTGCGATGGGTTTTGATGGTAAGTTGGCCAAAGTTGGTCATCTCATTTTTTAGGTAACCAAGGAGACTATCGCCCTCACAACTAAGCTCCCAAGGGAAGGCACTCGCTGGAAAAAACACTAATTTCTCCCTCAGTAATCCCATAAATTTGCTCTCTTGCCAGAATTCCAGCATGTTGTAGGTGCCAAAGGATTCCATCGAGAATGGATTAATCCTGAATATCTTAATCCTATGTTCATCACCATCTACCTCATCATCTACAAGGGTAAGTTCAATGTATTCAAAGCTTTCCATCTTCATTTACTGGCACATTTTGTTAATAGGTAGTTTCTCAAATTTCCATTTTATTTCCTAAAGAGCTTGGAGAAAATGTCAGGCAAAGTTAGGAAGAATACCATTAATCCTAGGGGCATTTTGTATCACTATAGTATGATTAATCTCATGATCTTGGATCAGCTCAAAATGAGGAATCAGACTTGGGATACTTTTGTGTTCAAAGTTTTCAACCCTCACCTCAATATTTGAAAATGCCCTAGGAATCTCTGTAATCGTGAATCTAGTCAAACCCCATCCGTAGAGAATAAAATCCCTGACATCATGCACATTGATGAAGATACATCAGAAGCAAGCCCATCTTCCCACTCTACCCCTATTAATCCTATGTCTGCTGAATTTTTACCTTTTCCATGAATTCATACTAGGGACCAGAAGGTGAAGTTTACGCAGTCCATTGTTTGGCCCATTGTCCAGACCATGGTTCAGCCCGATATTCAGTCCTCTCATCTACATAGCATGGCCGAAGTAGATAAACCTGACCCAAACTCACCTCTATACACATTGGATAGTGTCTCAGCCGAATTGCTCAAAGATGTTGCTCGTGAGACTATCCCTACACCTGCTCAAGGAATGAGTCCTGAATTACAAGTTCCATGTGTTGACCTTGAGATACCATCCATGGAATTGAGTTTGCCTCTAGACCCCAAGCAGCCTGCAGAACCATCAACTCCTAATCATCCAACAATAGGCCAATTAACTCAGGAGTTGGCACATTCAATGAGTTGCAATGAAGAATACACCAAGTTAATTGCAGAAATTTGACACGAGAATAAGGATTTGTGTCTGCAAGTTAAGTCTCTTGAAGACCTCAATAAGGCTATCAATTTTTCACATAACTCTCGACAGGAGAGGTGTGTTGTTTTAAAATCTCAGGCCAACAAATTGAAGTTTAAATCCCCTGTTTCATCCGGTAAGTCAAAGGTAGCTGCTAACATAGCTCAACCTTCTTCCTGACTCATCTTTATTTTTCTCAGCGGGAGCCGACATCTCTCTAGTTTGGGGGAATTTTGATCCCAGTTTTGTTACTATTTTTGAATGATAAATTACTCTTTTGACGTCTGTTTTGTCACCTTTTTGACATATTCCTGACATACAACTTATCATTCAGCCTAAGGTATGAATACATTTGGGATTTATGCAAATTATGGTTTATTCTCATTATTTTGTGATTTTATTAATCACTTTGATGATATTTGGAAGTTTGTTTGATATATGAAATTGTTTTGCAGGTTATAGCCTTTGCATGAGCTAATATTGGACACACACCCATGCTAGAGCGCAGATCACATCCAACTCACTGTTCAGCTCGCCGATTAAACCGCGCATTGTTTGTTGGCATATTCCTGAATGTTTAAATTTTTAGTTTCTCTATTTCCCATGTGTTCCATGACTAGATGATCCTATCTCTAGAAGGCTCTCCATCCTACCTTCTCGATTCGACACCACAACTCATGCCCCATGTCAGCAAGAAACAATACGCTGTAGTTGCGTGAAAAGGACCGTCGTGCAAAAGAGCAGGAGAACAATTGTGTGTTCGCACATGATCAGTTGTTTGTAATAATGGTTGATTATTTTAGGAGAAGTCAACCACTGAAAGGGTTGACCTACTCATCCTTGTGAACGCTATATATACTTTCCTCCAAGCGAGAGAATAGTTAACTAGCATGTTAATCAGTCGACGTTAGGAGAAACTCTGTAATATTGTTCCAAATTTTAATATACGTCATATTTCTGCTGTTCATATATGTTCCTGTCTCTGTGAGTGATTGAAACGCAACCTTGATTGCTAAGAGGGCCCCTCAACAACTAGTGGTCTCTATTTCTCTGTGTATTTTCGTCTTGCAGTTACTATAGTTTCATTTCTAGTTTGTTTATGCAATTTAGTTTCTTGTAATCATTTGTTTTATCATCTCCTATTGCATGTGTTTTGTTGTGAGTATTAATTTGTAGTTAATATAGTTTCATTTCCAGAATTAGATAACCGGTTGCACACATAGTTAGTTTCCTTTCCATTATTTTTACAAGTTGTTGTTCAATTTTATAGTGATAGTTACATAGATTTAAATTACTGTATATCTTAGATTTAATTTACAGTAGATTTAGTTTTGTTGACTCTTGCTTTGTTATAGGTTTACATTGGTTACACTTTCGTTTGTTTTACAATGCAATAGACAACATTTTCTTTATAATCATGAGTTAGTATAAGTCTTTTCGCTATTAGTTTGATTACTGAACAAGTTTATTTACTGTCCTTTATACATCTTGTTTGCATGTGCACAAAATCAGCTGATAATTAGATCATTTAGACCATTTTCCACTGTTTTATGTATACAGACTATCATACAGACCGCCTGTTTAGCTTGTTATTCAGACCATCTGTTCAGTCTTCTATCCAGCCCTTCGTTCAGCCTTCAACATTCCCATTTTGTTTTAAACCTGTTTTGAAGTTTTTTTTCTTTAGCTTTCGAATTATGTTTTGTTTTGGGTAATTAGATAATGGTTATATTAATCATTAGAACCTTAGATTAGATTATTCAAAGTATTTATCAAGTTCCATCCTTATCTCTCATCTCTTCTTACCTTATTATGCTTTAAATTATTCTCTGTTCTGTTTCTTTTATTTATGATCTTCTCACTTATTACTGTTATAACATTTGATAAACATATCTCGAGCCATTTTTGTGTATATCTTTGTGTTTAGACTATATTTCTTAATCAATTTTTCTTTATTAAGTTTTCTACTTGCTTTATTAATTAAGTTTTCTACTTGCTTTCTAATTAAGTTTTCTTTATTAATTTTTCTACTTGCTTTTCTAATCAAGTTTTCTTTATTAATTTTTCTACTTGCTTCCTAATTAAGTCTTCTTTACTAAGTTTTCTACTTGCTTCTTTCATTAAGGTTTTTACTTGTTTATAAGTTAAGATTTTCCCTTGCATCTGTTTCATATAAGAATTGTTTATTTATAAAAGGAATATTTAAAAAGAATCTTGTCTCTTAATAGATTAGGTGTTGATAATATATTTCTGATTTAAGAGTCTACTCTCACCTAGGAACCCCTGTCAACCCATGATGGCACTCAAAAAGACATGCCGTGGGTTGATATTGCATCCCTTATGGAGCCTATTGAGGTATGTGAAATTGAGGAAGCTTGGGATCCAAAGTTTCAGGAAGCTGATGAGTAGCAGGAGTATGTGAACAATCTCTGTTGCAAGGAGATCCTCCAACTAAAATGTAACTCTATCCCTAGGGTTCGAGTCCCTTTAGAAAAGTTGTTTGATCCCAATGATGTGGCTAAAGAACCTCAATTGGTACCAAGCTATGAAAATGTTGAGGATGCAAATATTGGGACTAAAGAGCACCCCAAGGTCATCAAAATATCAAGAACCTTGTCATTAGAGGCCAATAAAAATTACATCTTCCTAATGAAAGAATACTCGGATGTCTTTGCTTGGAGATAGAAGGATCTCAAGGCCTATAACACTAGCATTATCCAACATACTATACCCATAAATAAAGATGAGATACCTTTCAATAAGAAGCTAAGAAGGATGAACCCCAAGCTACTGTCCTTGGTGGAAAAGGAGATCAAGAAGCTGTTTGAGTCCAAAATCATTGTGTCCCTCAAATTCTCATGTTGGGTATCTAATCTGGTTGCGGTTAGGAAGAAGAATGGGGAGATAAGAATATCTATTGACTTCAGGAACTTTAATAGAGTTTCTCTAAAGGATCATTACCCCCTATCCAAAATGGACCATATATTGTAGAGAGTAGTGGGTTCATAGAGGATTTCCACTTTGGATGGATTCTTAGGTTAGAACCAGATTGTGGTGCACCTGGAGGATCAATAGAAGACATCATTCACCACACCCTGGGGAAATTTCATGTATGCTAAAATTCCATTTGGGCTTATGAATGCAGGAGCAACTTTCCAGCGGGATATGTTAATAGCTTTCACTGATGTAAAAGATAAAATTATGGTCATCTATCTATTAGGATTATTAATCCTCCCTTGTCCAATTTGGTCATATGTCTAAATCAGGATTCATGTCTAAATAGGGAGTCCATCTAGTCCATTTTTAGTCACTAGCACCATTGGGTCGATTTGGCTTAATTGGGGCACATGTTTTAATTACCAAAGTGTGGGGAACACTAATTGATGCCTACTGCCACTGATTGCACTTGCATGCATCAGTTTAGGAGCCTCCTAGACCAATCCCTACAATTTAGGAGCCACTAGGAGTGTCGATACCAACCAAGGTCAGTTGAGTTGAGTTGGTGACTAGTCAAGCTAAGTTAGGAGTCAGTTACATTTAGTTCTAGTCCTCTACATTTAGTTAGCACTAGGTTTGCATGGTTGCATGCAGGAGAGGAAAATTTCTCACCTACCTCAGTCAATTAGCCTCAGTTAACACTTAATTAGACACTTGAGTTGTGTTTTATAAGTTCGATGAACTCCGGTGATGATTTAGACAAGGTCAGTTAACCATTCAGTCCTCCGATAATGATTTAGACAAGGTCTTAGTTACCTACAGTCAAGTAGAGTGTAATCAATTCGAATTTCCTCATGTGGATTCGAATTGCTTGTGGCTATTTATCCATTGTACTTCATTGTAATTATTATGTAATTGCTTTTTTTATTAATTAAACCATTCACAGTTGCAAGCCATTTTTGCACTGTTTCATTCTTCAATTACTGAGTAAATTGTGTGATCTATTTTGTGAGTTGTGTGTTTGTCTACAGATATATGTGCTCAATTTATACTATCTGGATGATATCATTTTTTTCTCCAAATCTGATGAAGAGAATGTCGCACACCTATTGAGGATGTTTAAGAAATGCATAAAGTTCGGAATCTCCCAGAATACGAAAAAAATATTTTTTTGGTATGAACAAAGGGAAGTTGCTGGGACATAAAAGATCCCAAGAGGGTTGAGGTGATCAGCAAAATCAAACTTCCTCGAAATGAAGTCAAGGTTCAATCCTTTCTGGGAAAGGTAAAATTTCTGAGAAGATTCATAGCTTCCTTTGCTGAAATAGTGAAATATATAACCAACATGCTAGGAAAATACCAAGAAATCAAGTGGACTCCTAAAGCCAAACAATACTTTGAAGGAATAAAGAAGGCCATAGCTAAAGCACATGTACTTGCAAGAACTAATTTCTCTAAGGACTTACTCATTATTTTTCCTCAAAACACACAGTGGCATGGGTATTGATGCGGAAGAATCACAAAGGCCATAAACAACCCATTGCTTTTTACAACAAGAGCCTAAGAGATGCATCCCTGAAGTATAATATCCTAGATAAGTAGGCCTACACTATGGTGCAAGATTTAAAATATTTCTGAGTGTACATCCTACATTCTCACATCATTGCTCACATTCCCACCAATGCTGTAAAGGATATTTTTGACTCAACCAGACCGTGAGGGATGAAGGGGGAAGTGGATAGAAATCCTACTTGAGTATGACTTGGAAATCAAGCCTACAAATCTCATTAAAGGCCAAGGAATAGCCAAGCTCATGGCTTAGTCCAACTATGATGCTCTCAGCTTGCACATGATTACCGAATTATCAGTAGAGGAGTCAAATCCCTAGGGACAACTAGGTCCCCCAGTAGGTGATCATTTTCTGTCATCCCCATGGTACACTGATAACATTTTTGTCTTACACTATTTGTAGGATCCACATGGCATGGATAAAACAAGGGCCAAATTCCTCAAATAGAAAGCAACGAGGTTTTGTATCCTAAACGAGAAATTGTACTGGAAAGAGATGGGAGGATCCTTTTACTGAACTGTGTGGATGAACAGGAGGCCAAGAGACTCATTGAGGAGTTTCATGTAGGTGAATGTGGGGGGAATCACTACTGGAAAACTACTGTAAAAAATATCGTGAGGGCATGATTCTATTGGCCTACAATCTTCTCCAATACTCATAAGAAGGTGGCTGCCTGCCATAAATGTCAATTTTTTGAAGGTAGAAGGAAGCTATTTCCATTTCCTTTGAATCCTATTTAGGTTGAAGCCCCTTTCCAACATTGGGTGCTAGATTTTATTGGAGAAATAAATACATCCTCCTCAGGGAAACATAGGTGTATCCTCACTAGTACTCACTACTTCACAAAATGGATCGAGGCCATCCTCACAAGACAAGCTACCGAAATGGTGATCATTCAATTTCTGGAGGAGCATATTCTGTCAAGGTTTGGATTTCCCAGGAATATAATCATTGATAATGTTGCAAATTTTAAGCCAAATAACATTATTGCTTTTTGTTTCAAATACCAAATACAACTGGGGAATTCCACAGCCTATTACCCACAAGGAAATGGGTTGGCAGAATATTCAATAAAAGAGTCTTATGAGGATCATAAAAAAACTGCTACATGAAAATAAGAAAGCTTGACACACAAATCTAATCCATGCTTTGTTGGCTTCTAGAATTAGTGTGAAAAAGTCTATCGGCATTTCACCATTTTAGTTGATCTATGGATTTGAGGTAATATTCCCTAGCTCCATGATCTTTCTAGTGATGAGATTGTTGCAATAAGAAGATGTTGAAAACCACCCAACCAAGAGAAGGATGTATTAGTTGGTTGAGATGCAACAACAGAGTGAGCAAATTTTTGATAGAACTCAAAAATTTCAGGACAAGATGAAATAGATTTTTTATAGAAGAAACAAACATGATGATTTCCAGATAGGGGATGTAGTGTTGCAATGGGATGGAACTCATGAGGAGAAGGGGAAACATGGAAAGTTTGATAAGATATAGAAAGGACCATATAAAATAGTAGCCTTCAGAGGAAATAATGCTTATGTATTGGAAGAAATGAAGGGTGGATTGGTATTTGGATCTCCTATAAATGGGAGGCTCCTCAAACACTACCTTTTGTAAGTAATCTCAGTTTCATGTCATTGTGTATACCATTTTATTTTTAAATTTGCATGTGTGGATAGCTCTCTGTTAGACTTAAAGCCCGAGGTGAAGACAGTCAGGTCTCCAAGAGGTGTTGTCATTTGGTTTTTATTTTTAAGCAAATTTTGCAGTTGCAGACCCTAGAGCAGAGTTTGAGAATTGAAGGAGGGATTTGAACCAGCCCAATGGATACGGCACATGGTCTACATATTTCTTTGATACTTCACAGGGAGGATAACATCCCCAAGTTGGAGTTGTTGTTAGTACTTGGTCAGAACTAGTGATAAATTTTGAGGATATTTTTGCGGAGGTATTAGCAACAGTCTGGGATAAACAGCTGGCTAAGGAATAGGCTAACCAAAGGAGGAAAAAGCTCCAAAATATCCTTACCATATGACCATAAAGGACATCATGAGGTTCTACAGGTTATGTAGTGGTCAAAATGAACGACACAGATTACTCGACAGTGAAAATAAAAGGTTGCTAAGGATTTCAGTGAGTAAAGTTTGCATAGAGAGATAAGTTGCAAAGGATCGTGAAATGGTTTACACCCTTCAAGTTTGACGGTCATGATCTAAGGGTGTCAAATATCTACGGTCGAAAATATTTTTGTGGTAAGAACTCGCACGGAGGATAAGACAAGATAGGTCCGCGAAATCTCGTAGGGTCCTCATGACCATGATCTTGGGGCAGGCCAGATCCATGGATGAGATGTGTTTTTGCAGCTTAAACTTGCACGGAGGTTAGCAAGAGGAAGAGATGAGAAATTTCGGTAGACCCTGCATCTATGGGTGTCGAAGATCTGGTGAGGATCTAATCAATGGATAAAAGTAGATTTTGTAGTAGCCACTTACACTAAATATAAGCTATGCTGGGGCTAAGAAATATCGTAGGACCGCACACTTGGAAGACACAAATCATGATGGAGGTTTGATCTATGGATTAAAGGTATTTCGTGAGGAGGATAAGTGTGAAGGTTAACAAGATGGGGTGCTGCAAAAGTTTTGTAGGACCCATACAACTAAACGATTGAGATCTAAGGGTGCTCACGATCTATGGTTGTAGTGGTTTTCATGATGAGGAAGTGCACGGGGTTAAGCAAGGGGGAGGCACTGAAAAATATTGTAGGCCATATGTTTTTGGATGGAGGAGATCAAGGCACTAATTAGATCTATGGTTTTGTGCGATTTCACAATAGAAATATGTGCGAAGGTTAATGAAGCAAAGCCTCATGAAATCGTGAATGGACCACACCATGGGACGGTAGATATTTATTTTAGAGGAGATATATGGCCATGATTGATTTCACAGGATCCAAAGTTAGAAGAGGAAAAGGATCACTGCAGGTGCGAGGTGAAGTTAAAGCATGGGAAAAATGAAATGAAGCAGATTGTGTCTAGAGGAATAAAATCATTAGAGAGGTTCTGGAACATCAGTATTAAGCAAGTGAGCTTGCATCCCAGATGCTAGATTTCCATTTTTGATCCAGCGTATGTGTTACATAATATTTCCTTTTTTAGGTGTAAATCGTGGTGAATCTTCCACCTCAGGAAGTTTGTTACAATTTGTAATGATGATTTGGGATTGATTCCCCCATTTTTTAACTAAATTTGGCTTTTGTTTTGAGGTTGGTATCGGAAGCCAATAGCACTATAAATATAGCCTCAATTGATGAGGAAGAGGTTGGAACTTTCATTCAGAAAGCATTATGCTCTTGGTTTTTGCATCTTTGTAAACATTCTTGGAAGTTTTATTGAGAAACATTATTTTGCGTTTCTGAGATTTATCATGGTCTTCTTCATTCAATTTGTGTTTCTTGTTTGCATCATGCTCATTTCTATAATTTTATGCTAATGTGCTCTAGTTGCATATGAGGAATTTGTTTCATTAAGTGCTCCTTGTATCAGATGTTGCATTTGTGATGTGTTTATGATGGTTGTTATAGAATTCACTCTCTGTTAAGTGCTCATAAGTTATTATCCTTATTGTTGTTGTTGTTAAAGGTGGTGCAAGAGATTCACCCACAGCTAAGTGCCTCTTTCTTCACTGGGCTTCTTGTTCTTTCTCCTATCACCCTCTCAATATATTTGACTATTTGTGACACCTACTTTGCCTCAGAATACAAAGGAAATTCCCCTCTCATTTTCATTATAATACCCTTGATTGATTCAGGAGTTGACTCCATTATCCAATCATTCTTCTTGTTTGTCTATCTCACCATATTTAAATCTCCAAACACTCTGTTCCCATCAGAACATAGCCTTCTGACTGCTTGATTAAACCTAAATGTATATGTGAATTTGTTTTTGTGACAAAGAGAGATCCCTCTCTAACTTTATTGGTGAGGATACAATCTAAATATTGGTTTGAAATGGTTACCCCAGTGACTTCCTACCACAACCATAGGAAAATTACAGGGTGCTAACACCTCCCATATAGGTATGAATGGGAACATAGGGGATCCACATACATTTATGGTTTTATTTGGTTGGAAGATGCACCAAATATGGACACCTTAGACTGGGAAGATGTTGTTGGAGTTGAAGCTGCAAAACATGTTTTTGACACATATGTTACAACTTGGAATCCTCGTAACACCCACTTGTACACTTTTGGGTTACATGATTTACTACAAATGATGCATGTAGTCTTGCATCACCATCCATATTTGCATCAAACTACTCAGTTTACTATGAAGAACTCTTACATTGTGTTCAAAGGCACATTAGATGTTCAGAATCAACTTTTCTTCGCAAATAAGGAACATCTTTTCAATATTGCTATGGTTTTCGCTATGACCTACAAGCTACTTATTCCTTATTCATTGATGCAAATGGATGTAAAACCTACAATCCTACAAGAAATGATTCCCTTCTAAATATTCACAACCCAACCATTCTTTCAATATGGAGGGCTAATATTGATTGCCAACCTGTTCTTTCTAGACATGTTGTGCTCAAATACATTTCAAAATATCCTTCGAAAGTAGAGCCAAAATCAGAAAGCTACCATTTTATTATCTCTCTCCTTGCACATGAAGCACCAAGTGACATCCCCATTCTTCAGCCAATCAAGCCATTCCTTGCACAAACAGTCATAGGACGAGACATTAGTGCACAAGAGACATGTCACATGCTCCAAAAAATCGCTCTTGTTCTTTGCAACTTTCAATTTTGTTCCCTAAATGTGAGCCAAACTGTTTTTTGATGTGTTTGTAATGACACTACTAACACCCCTACAATCCCCCCCCATTCATATTTGCATACATGGAAATACCCCTTTCTCTTGAGAATCTAACCCTTCTTGAAGTTGCTTGTTCTTGGTCTTTGTCACCTAAAATGAAAAAAATTCCATGGAAAGAAAACTTGTGTCAAAATATTGTTAGAGTCTTTCCACAGTTCACTTCCATTCCTCCCTTTGTTTCTTCAATTTTTGAACCATTTTGTTGGAGGGAAATTCTTCTATGCAAACCTTTCCATGCCCTCCCTTAGGATATTGGAACAACAAGTTCTAAAATTATTTCTCATTGGCATCACATTAAAGGAACATATAATGTTTGGCAAGTTGAACGTGTACAAGAAGAACCCTCTACACCTACATTTGATGATCCAAACTCTGATCCAATTCCCTTTCCCTTGGCCCATATGATGGATGAATGGGAACTTCTCTCTCAAATATGACCACGAAACAACATCCGTATTGATGACCTTGAAATGCTTGGACATCGTGATTTTGACAAAAATTACAATTGGACACATAGAAATATAGCCACCCATTTGCATTAAACAATGATATCATTCATTGAACTCAATCACTTGTCCACCCAGCTACATGACGACACCACCTCGTTATCCATTTCACCTGATTCCTTGTCTCCCACACAACGCATAGCCTTTGATCTTGTCATTTCCCATTTTAGAAACACTACACCTGCTCAACTACTCAAAATGGTCATTCAAGGCACTACAGGCATCGAAAAATCTTACCTCATATCTTGCTTGAAATATGCACTCCAAACTGCATCCCCACTACTTCTCCTAGCTCCAACAGGTGTTGCTACCTGTTGGAGTATAATCCGTCAGGATTATACGTTATTGTAAATATTAGGAATATGAAGAGAGTCTCAGATGTGTGATCCCAAGAGTCATCGTAGATGTATAAATAAAGGCATTCTATGGAGAAATAATAAGAATTTGGGAGTTATTCCATCTGACAGTGGTATCAGAGCGATTCATAACTCCTGCATGTACAGTCTACATTCTACTGCTATCTGCACCCTGGGCTTTCCTCAGTCTGCAGATTGCATGCATTAGTGCATGCGCTGGCTGCTCTATCGTTCATGAGTGATGTGATAGTATCTCTCTGAGATGAATGAGTTTCCCTCCTCCTCTTGCATATTGTTGTTGAGGCTTTTCCTTTGTGGAGATTGCACGTTTGATGCGTAAATATTGTTGCGTCGTTGCCTTAGTGGAGAGATTGTTAGAGCTGTGCTTCAGCTCATGGTGTGTGGGCGTTCTCCTTTGAAGTGTGTGAGCACCCTCCAGCTACTGCATGTTCTCCTTTGAAGTGCGAGAGCACTCTCCAAATCATGAACCCTACTCTGGTCACTACATAGTGAGCGAAGGATTTCCCCATATCTTGTGTGGAGACATCTATTGAATTGTTAGGTTATCCTCCAGTTCATGAAAATTGCATGGATACCTGCCTTCTCTTTGTGTGGATACCATCTCACTGTTCTCTGCCTTGATCCCATTCTCTGCTACGGAGTTGGTCACTTCCTTGATCTCATTCTCTTCCTTGATCCCATTCCAGTCACACAATCATGTTCTGAATATTGTTTTTGTGATTGTGCTCTATCAAATATTGTGAGATATCTATGAGGAGCCTATGCGTTCCATATTTGAAGCTGTAATAATATTTTGTCCTTTGTGAGCTACAAATTCTGACTTTGAGTTGCACTCCATGGGTGAACTGCTACCTCAATAAGAGGGACATATCTTGAGAGCTGTAACTTTGACTGATAATAGAAAGTTGCGACCAACATAGATTGAAGACGCCTTGCTGTTGAATGTTTGTCGAAGATCGGTGAGAAGATTAGGATGAAGAATCACGCCCTTTGATTTGCATGAAGATTGAACCTGTGATATGCTGCTGCGATTTATTTGAATCCCAATGACTGAAGACCATTGTTGGAGACTCACGCTTTCATCAACTACGTGGAGCTACTTGTATTATGTAGCTCGTATTCCTGGAGCCTCCAACCCTCTACGATTGTGCTACTCGGTTCATTGAAGACCGTAAAGACTACGTTGAAGTGTATTTCTGTAGACTGCATTGACAAGAAGGCTGCATTCTAATCTCTTGAAGAAATCCTGCTTTTCTTTGACCTGCGACCTGCTCCTTTGTGTTGGTGAGAGATTGTTTTCTACTAGTTTGAAAGCCATTGAAAGCATATTTAAAGTTGGTATTGTAGGCTTGAGAGGATTAAGTTTGTATTTCAAAGTTTGTATGACAATAGCAGAGACATTGACATTGTTTTAAAGCTTGAGGAAGGTGGCAGAGACTTAGACCTGCACCATTATTCTTTCTTCTTTTTCTCCTATTGTTTTAGTGACAAGTTCAAATCACTGACATTTGACACCCTGGTAGAGAAGATAGCTTTTGGTAAGAATACAACCGAGCATTCTGGAGAATCACTTTGCTTTACTCAAAAAGCACATAACCACACCAAAGACCAATCCAAATATCATCCCAAAGGAGAAAGCAACATGAGAGGCAGAGGAAGAAGAAACTTCAGAGGTAGAGGAGGCAGAAACAACTCCAGCAAAAGATCAGATTTGAAGTGCAAGCATTGTTGAAAGATTGGACACACAGCAGATCACTGTTGGGCTTCGTGGGACTCCATCAAAGACAGACATAACCAGAAGAAAGATGACAATAAGAACCAAGATTCTGCTCATTGTATTGTTGCACATTGTAATCTTGGTATTAATGAAATGACTTCACTTTCATCTTACAAAGATTGTTGGCTACTTGATATTGGTGCAACATCACACATGGCTTTAAGAAAAGACTGTTTTGAAGAACTTAATGAAACAATAAATGGCATAATTTACTTTGCAGATAAGTCAAGTCTTAAACCAAAGGGAATGGGCACCATTCGGCTGAAGATGCTTGGATTCCTTGATTTCTTGTTGAAGAATGTTCTTTATCTTTCAGAGTTGCAGAGAAGCCTGATGTCCTTGGTATAGATTTGACAACAAGGCCATTACATCCACATGTTTTATGGAATCATAGAAATAAGAAATTCCTCTGACAACCAAGTCATAATGACTGGATACAAAGATGGGAAGCTGCTGAAGCTAAAGGATTCATCTGCAAGGGTTCAGAACTATGCCTACCTCTCTTCGCATGGAGAAGGTAATTTGTCATCAAGTTTATTGTGGCATGCAATATTTGGTCATGTGAATTATAACAATATTTGTTTGTTGAGAAAGAATGGTGTATTTGGTTTTCCCACCATTCCCAAAGAGAAGAGCAAATGTGATGCATGTATATTAGGGAAACACAGTAAGCTGCCATTCCATAAATCTAATTTTAGTGCAAGTAGGAAATTAGAATTAGTGCATTCTGATTTATGTGGTGCAATTCCAACTCCTTCTGCCAATGGGAATAAGTATTTTATGACCTTTGTTGATGATTACTCAAGAATGTGCTGGATTTACTCATTAAAGACAAAATCAGAAGCATTTCAAACATTCAAGGACTTTCATGCATTGATAGAAAAACAAGCATAATCTAAAATTGGTACACTTCGTACTGACAATGGGAAAGAATACACTTCAAATGCTTTTGAAGATTATCTTCGCCAACATGGAATTGCACATCAGACTACAGTTCCCTACAATCCTCAACAAAACGGTGTAGCAAAAATAATGAACAGAACCATAATGAATATGGTACGCTCAATTATGTTTTTTAAGAATGTAAAACTAATGTTTTGGGGTGATGCAGTGAAATGTGCAGCCTATTTGAGAAACATAAGTCCCTCAAATGCTCTTGATAACAAGACTCCACATGAAATGTGGTTTGGCCATCTCCCTTTAGTCAGGCATCTCAGAGTTTTTGGTTCCACCTATTATGCCTTGATTCCAAAGGAGCAAAGAAACAATATTGGTGCTCGAAGCAAAAAATGCATTTTCCTGGGGTACGAAGAAAACTCCAAGGCATACCGTCTGTATGATGAGGTAAACAAGAAGTTTGTTATTTCCAGAGATGTCATTTTTCTTGAGACTAATAAAAATGACCATTCCATTGAGAGATAGCTTGATCATTTGGAAAAATATCCTCATCCAAAGAAATATTTTGAAAATGAATATGAAATTCCAAACCTTGAAGGGGGGATTCCTATTCTGGATCAACCTTTGGAATTTCCATATGAAGCACCAAATCCCTTGCATGAAGAAGTTCCTGCTACTTCACCTAAATAAGAGATTCAACTGGATGATGTGATTGAGAGACTTGGAAGACTCAAACTTGAAGGAAATGAAGCACCACCAGTTGATCAACCAGGACCATCACGAAAGATTCCTAAATGGGCCACAAAGACACTTGAAAGTGTCCATCCAGATGAAGTTGGAAAGACGGGAACGAGAAGTTCAAAAAGACATGAAGATGGAGGAGAAGCAGATAATTTAGGTGATGACATGGATGTATCATTTGATTGTGAGTTTAATTTACTGCTAAATTTGAACCAACTTCCTTTGAAGAAGCTTCTACTCGAGTTGAGTGGAAGGAAGCAGAATGAGTATGATGCACTCATGAAGAATGGAACTTGGAATATGGTTGATCCCTCCAGTTGTAACTAAACCAATTGGCTGCAAGTGGGTGTACAAGAACAAATACAGATCAGATGGCTCACTTGACAAGCACAAAGTGAGGCTTGTAGCAAAAGGCTATGCACAGAAGGAAGGAATTGACTATGAAGAAACGTTTTCTCCTACAGCAAAATGGGCTACCATCCGTACCTTACTCTCTTTAGCTGCTCAAAATGGGTGGAAAGTTCACCAGATGGATGTGAAGACTACTTTCTTGAATGGAGACTTGAAAGAGAATGTCTTCATGTCTTAGCCAGAAGGCTTTGTTGTGAAAGGAAAAGAACAAAAGGTATGCAAGCTTGTCAAATCCTTGTATGGCCTAAAACAAGCACCTCGCGCATGGTATGAAAAATTAACCGAGCATCTTTTGAAGTTAAATTTCGAACATTTTGATCTTGATGATGCAACATTGTTTATAAAGAAAGCTGGAAGATCTGTTGTGTATCTTGTGGTGTACATAGATGATCTTTTGATGACAGGGAACAATGAGAGCTATATAGCATCCATAAAGAAAGATTTGAAAAA
>LPNX010678753.1:472526-520667 GCA_001517045.1 Pseudotsuga menziesii
ATAAATTCAACAACAGAATCAGAATATGTGGCTGCAGCTGAAGCAATGAAAGAAATAGTATGGCTCAGGAAGATACTTGAAGATTTGAAAGAAAAATAAGAGAACTCCACTCCATTATTGATCGACAATACTTCTGCAATCAAGCTGGCTAAGAATCCCAGATTCCATGATCGAACCAAACAGATCAACACAAAGTATCATTTGATTCGACATCATGTAGAGGCCAAGACAGTCCATCTTCGACATTGTTTCACAAATGATCAAGTTGCAGACATCTTCACCAAAGCGCTTGGACGAGAAAAGTTTGAAAGATTCAGAAACATGCTCGGAATTACTAACACCCCTTCGGATTAAGGGGGGGATTGTTGGAATATAATCCATCAGGATTATACGTTATTGTAAATATTAGGAATATGAAGAGACTCTCGGATGTGTGATCCCAAGAGTCATCGTAGATGTATAAATAAAGGAATTCTATGGAGAAATAATAATATTTCGGGAGTTATTCCACCTGACACTACCTTTAACATACATACACTTATAATACATTCTAGTCTTCGAATACCCATTGTTAAAATGCACCCTCTTGAAGGTCAATCCCCATTAGAGGAAATTTCAACTCAAAATGGGCCTTTTAACTTTTATTCAAATTCCATGTCATCATGTGTTATCCAATGAAATTGCTTTAAATTTGAAATACCGTATAGGTCTTAAACACTTTTTTAATATAAATTTGGGGATAGGTATCATAAAAAAAACTACTTTTTTGTTTGTATTTTTGACATATCTCCCCGTGTTTTTACTCAAATTTTGATCGGGAGAGCTCATTGGATGCGGAATTAAATTCCACATCCATCGAGTACCCACTCGGCATACTTTTGACAGACCCCGCTACCCCAAAAACAACAAATACCTGAAAAAATGGAATGATGATGTCATTATTCCATTTTTTCAGGTATTTCTTATTTTCGGGGTAGCGGGGTCTGTCAAAAGTATGCCGAGTGGGTACTCATTGGATGCAGAATTAAATCATCATTCTGTTTTTTCAGGTATTTCTTGTTTTCGGGGTAGCGGGGTCTATCAAAAGTATGCCGAGTGGGTACTCATTGGATGCGGAATTTAATTCCGCATCCAAAGAGCTCTCTCGATTGAAATTTTAGTAAAAACATGGGGAGATATGTCAAAAATACAAACAAAAAAGTAGTTTTTTTCTTTTCTTCATCCAAAATTAATAAATATTATTTTATTATTTTAACTATTATTTTATTAATTCATTTTAGGAGGCCCATTTTGAGTTGAAATTTCCTCTAATTTTCAAAGATTCAAGAATAAATCCAGCATATTCTCTATATTCTTATCGATGAAATGAGCTTTATTGGACCAAAAATGTTAACTCAAATTTATGCATGCTTACGTCAATATTTTGTTGGAGTCATTACCTAACTTACACACTTTATTTGGTCAATTTTGGCCTAATTACCCACTATCATAAGTTTAATTGACTTAATTGGAATCAGATGAACACACCATGCATTCCTTCAATCAAGGAGGCCAACTAAGCCTTCTCCTTCAACCGAGAAGGCTAACTAGGCTTCCTCCTTTAAACATGGAGCAATTCTGGGGTGATCTGAGTGTCATAAGTGCAACTATTTTCTAATTGATTATTGTTTCACCTAACAATTAGTTAAGCTAAGTTGTAAAGGTGCCTCCATCATGCAATTGCCTGTTTTGGGATTATTGGGATGCACTAGAGTGAGTTAATGCGCCTCCAACCACTTCTGATGAGTAGTATCACTTCAGTTAAATTCATCGCATATAATTGGATTTAATGATGCGCTACCACCTATTGTAGTGACATGTGTCTGAGTTACATTCAGTTAGACTCGGTCATCTATTACAACTCTGATTCAGTTAGGACTGAGTGAGAGTCAGTTATGGCTAGTTCAATGGTTAACTAAGTGTGTCTAGTGTTGGATAACTATCAGTTAAGCTACACCCATCCATGCAATTCAAATGACCTCCTAGTGAATTCGAATTGGCTTGGTATTCATGCATTCTGCATGACATTGTATTGTATTATTCATTCTATTATTGATTATATAGAGCTGCAACCTCCTATTGTAGTACTGTTACATAATTTCATGTCTAATTTGTCTTGAATCACTTGTGAGTCTGTGATTTGTCCCAAGATTATTGTGACCGAATTAATATGGTATAATAGCTATGGTGGGATGAATCTCTATTCTTCAAAAGCATGATTTTTGACACATCTAGCATGTAAAATTGAGCAAAATCTCAAATTCCATCACTGCACCAGAAGCCAAAGGTTTACCACTTAAAACCCCAAGTAAATTAATTGTTGATCAATCTTGCTTGATCAATTATGTTGGGTGTGATGAAAACCTAAAATGTGCAGGCTATTCGACCTTGGCGGTGACTTTTTTGTGTTGATTGCAGGATTTTTTACAGGTTCATTGCATTCGCTACAGCAGAAGAAAGGCTTCTTCAGAGCTTCTAACTCCTTTCAATTACCACCAATGGAAAGGAGATATGGAGATCTAGCTCCATGCTAAAGGAATGTACAGATTCACTATGCACGTAGAGGAAGATCCAAATCATGTTGTGGAGAAGGATGAATTCTTTAACAAAATGGATGAAGATTTTGGGTTTCCGTGTCTCTCTATCTTTAAGGATCTTCTATTCCATCTCTCGGGATTGAAGACCCCAAAAGCAATTTGGGACCAACATGCCTCCCTGTATGACAAATAGGATGATTTGAGGATTTATCAACTGGAGAATGAGCTGATTTATCTTCAACCTAGCAATTTCAAAACTTTCAATGAATTCTTCACAAAATTCAAGTATCTAGTCCTATAGTTGAAGATGTGTGAGGTGAAGAAGGAGGATGATGAGCTCATCCTCTCCATTCTCTCCAAACTTGGTGCAGACTACTCAGTATTTGTCTCCACTTTTCATCCCGAGAAGCTCACAACCCCTGGATGGAAGATGCCATCTCTCAATGCCTTCATTGAGTCCCTAACAAACAAGCATGATAAGCTTGTTCATATGGGGATCATTCAATCCTTAAAATATCAAGCCCTAATTTCTTCAGGGCCCAAATATCTGAAGGGAAAAGGGAAGAAGAATCAAAAGAGTAAATTTGATGCACCAAAGCCTAAAGAAAAGAACCAGTAGCATGAAGAGCCTTCCGGCTCAGAGAAACACGAGAATAAAGGAAACCAAGGAAAAGAGAAAGTCAAGTGTTCATATTGGGGGAAGGGCTTCCTCCTTGGACATTCATGCATGAAGAAGAATATTAATGAGATGATTTCTCTTGTCGAGAGAAACAATATCAATCTTCTAGAGAGTGTTTGGAAGAGAGATAACCATGATTGGGATACCCAGCAAGAAAGAGGACATGCTCTCATGGAAAGCACCTCAAAGCCCAAAGCTCTGCTCATAGACTTTGGAGATTTGAATAACATGATGGAAAGCAAAGATTCCTTCTCTTCTCTAGACATTGAGAAAATCATTCCCATTCACATGGGAGATGATTCTACCATCATTTTGAAAGGACAAGGTACAATAAAGCTTGAACATGACATTTTTTTCAATGTTCTGTATGTACCCTCCTTGGCCACCAACCTCCCGAGTTTATATCAAACAAATCATACTGGAGTTCCCAAGAGCATAAAATTTAGCCCCGATGATGTAGAAATCATTGAGATTGCATCTGGTAAACTTGTTTCAAAATGCTTAGCAAATCATCATGCAAAAGCCTATGAGTTTTCCCATTTTATGGTGCATGCGAATCCCACCACTCTTCTGACTCATGGAAATGAGGTCAGTAAAATATGAAATGAAAGATTTGGTCATTCAAATTTCAATTACTTGCATCAAATTTAGAAAAAAACCATGGTTGAAGGCCTCCCAACCATTAAAGCTACCACCGGAGTTTGCAAAGGTTGTATTGTTGGCAAACACCCTGAGTACAAGTTTGATCGGGGAAAGGCAAGCCATGCATTAAGTATCTTGGGGATGATTCATTCTGATATCAGAAGACTGATTCCCACCACATTCATGAATGTATCTTGGTATTTTCTCACCTTCATAGATGATTTTTCTATATACACTTGGGTTTTCTTCATCAAGAAAAAAATTGAAGTTTTGGAGAAATTTATTGAGTTGAAAGCACTGGTTGAGAATGCCTCTGGGAGAAAGATTAAATATATGAGATCTGATAATGGATGGGAATATATCAGTTCTGAACTGCTGCAAATATTTTCATACAGTGGGATCAAGATCTAGCATTCCATTCCCTACACTCCTCAGCAAATTGGTGTGGTAGAAAGGAAAAACCGCTCTCTCAAGGTGATGACCACATGCATGATGGAAGAAAAAAGATTGGATGAAAGCTTATGGGATGATACCATGAATGTTTCTATACATGTTCATAATAGAGTACCTCACACATCCATGAAAGGAAAGACACCTTTCGAAGCCTATTTTGGACACAAGCCAGATGTGTCGAATTTCAGGGTGTTTGGGTCCACTGCATGGGCCCAAATTCCGCATGACAAGAGGAAGTCTTTGCAACTGCAAAGTGTTGAATTTTTGTTAATTGGATATATAGAAGAATATAAAGGATTAAATCTTCTGAATATCAAAACCAAACAAATTTTCATTGAAAGAAGTGTCTGATTTGAAGAGCGTCTCCAAGAGGTAGAACTAGTCAAGGAGAAAACTGTTGAATTTCCCTCATGTTCTGCTAATCATTCGGATGATGAAATTGGGAGTGATGAATATGATTTTTATGATATTATGTTTGATATCAGTCATAAAAAAATATCAGGTTCAGAATCATATTCTTAAGTGCAAACACATCTCCCAACTTGGGCGAAGAAGGCACTCTCTTCCGTCAGGAAAACATTGGAAATCCTACCGATCTAAGAAGAACCCGGTCTGATTTTTAAAGAGCAGGTATTGCTCTCTCTTGTCATGATTCATTGCTGTCCAAGAAATGTTATTTCATGATTGGGTTAGATCCTAAGACCTACTACCATGCTCGGAAATATCCGAGATGGCAAGCTACTATGGACAAAGAGTTTAATTATCTTCGGAAAAATGCTACTTGGGAGCTATTTTCTCTTCCACCTGGGAGGAAATTAGATCAATGCATTTGGGTGATTCAGACAATTTTTTCTACTGATGGCACAAACTGAAAATATAAGGCAAGTCTGGTTGCAAAAGGGTTCTCTTAGGTCTAAGGTGTGGACTATCATGAGACCTTTGCACCGGAGATGGACTCCATCTGCCTAGTTTTGGCCATTGCGGCATCCAAGCACAGGGAGGTGCATCATATGGATCTCAAGAGTGCCTTTCTACATGGATACCTTCATGAGGAGATATACATGAATCATCCTGAGGGGTGCACATCATATCCTTCTTTGGTTTTCAAATTGCAAAAATCATTCTATGGGTTGAAACAGGGCCCCAAGATCATGGTATGCCAAGATGGATGCCTTTCTGCTTTCACAAAACTTCCAAAGGTGTAAATATGATCCAAATGTGTATATACAGCAGTATGATGGTAATTTACGTATCATTGTTTTATATGTTGATGATATTTTGATTACAGGAAGCACACTTGCTTCCATTGCTTTCATAAAAATTGCTCTTCATGATGCATTTGAGATGAGCGATTTGGGGCTCTTGAAGAAATTTATGGGGCTTGAAATCACCAAAGAACTTGATGGGATAAGGGTAAATAAGTATAAATACATTTCAGACCTGTTAATTAAGTTTAACATGGATGAATTCAAGGCTGATCCATTTCCTTTCCTCTCAGGGATCAACCTTGAAGAAGGAAAACACTCCACCCATGGATTGCACTATCTACCACCAGCTGATTGGTAGCTTTCTTTACTTGACACATTCAAGGCATGATATTTGTTATGCTATGAATGCTGTATAAAAATACATGCATAATCCTCATGAACTGCATTGGAAGGAAACCAAGAGGATCTTTCAGTACATTCAGGGCACAAGATCCTACGCCATTCACTATGTTGTAGATTCTGAGCTAGAGTTGGTTGGTTATATAGATTCACATTGGGTAGGGGATTCCATAGATTGAAATTCCACTTTCGGGTATGTATTTATGTTTGGTGGTGGCCTCATTTGCTAGTCTATCAAAAATCAGTCTGCCATTACATTGTCTTCAGTAGAGGCCGAGTACAGGGGAGCAGTGAATGCTTGCATCCAAGCTGTTTGGTTGCAAGGCATTCTTTCAGAGTTTTATATTGGTAGTACTTTTTCCACAGTCATATTTTGTAACAATCAAAGTGATATTAAGATCTCCATAGGTATACTTACCAGACAGAGGACTAAACACATTGAGATACACATGCACTACATCAGGGAGTTGGTGCATGACTGTTGTAAACTCACAGATTACATAAGGTTACCAATAATACACATAGAAACATATAAACATAACATACACAAGAGACAAGAATAGGTAATTAAGTAATAGAGAATATTATAGCATTACATGAGGATCCATACATATACAAAAACTGAACCAAGTTCTCATCTATCTCAATAACCTAATATATATGATTACAAACGGTTACAAGTAACTACTTGTCGGTTCGGTCAACTGACACGACTTACGCAGCCAACCTAATCTTCAATTAGTCAACTATTCGACTAGTCGTCCCACCAAATAGCTCCTCCAACATCTCCCCCAGGAACAAAATATTTCTTCATCCCAAAGAAATAGGGGAGGCACTCAATCATTGCACTGTATGAGGTAGTTACTTCTACTTTGGTTTGGCTTCATGGACTGTGTAGTTGGATGGCTGGTCTTTTCTGCACACATACTTCCACAATGTCTTCTGTTGTAATGGCAAGTTGGTGATGAAACTCTGTCCAATTTTGTAGCACTTTTTGGATATCGATAGTCAAGGTTGTGATGTTTGGTAGAGTCAACATTTTCTCCTAGATGGAAATATCTGTGATGTTGTCCATGTCGAGCCCCATAAATTGAGCCTTTTCCTCTACTGTGTCCAATAGTCTCTTCATCTGTTGGCATATTGTGTCCAACTTGTTGAGGCTTGGTAGTGCTTGTTGAACCCACTGATGTTCTTGTTTCTCTAGTTTCTGTAATTTTGTTGTTTCTAGTACAATCTTATCTTGTATTGTACTCATCATTGTTTCTTCAAGGCCTCGCCTCTTTTCTAGTGCTCAGATTTGTTCACGAGTCTCTCGGGTCTACTGAAATACTTGTCCATAGAAAGTGTGCCAGTTATAGAGTACTTCTTCTGTAATGATTGATTCTTCTAAGTGGTCTTGCAATACCTTATGAGCTTTAGAGAATGTTGTGTATTGCTATCTCAGTAATCTGTGTGTTTCCTCTTTTTGATCTTCTTTTGTAAGTTGCAGTTGTGCTTGTAGGGTTGACATCACACTTTCAAATAGCTGATATGCTTTCTCCAGTGGCTTATCATTGTCAGCCTCTATTGGTCCTGGTATGACTATTTGAATTAAATTTCTTTAGTTTGATAGAAATTCAATTTGCTCTTTCTTAATGTAGTCGAGCTATTCTCGCCTAGTCCGGCTTCTTATTACTGCTTCTATGGCGAGCGTTTCTAATAGTTGACCCAACTCTCCATCTCTTAATTTTATTGTGTCAACTGTAGAAGTCGATCCTAGTTGCCTAAGATGAATCACTGTCATTCTTTGTTCTTTGTGGTGTTCCTTTTTCATTTTATCTTTTCTCTTCCTTTTGTGTCTATACTGGTTGGCCTGTTGTTCTGCCTATGTTTCTGTAAGTGGTTGATTTTTAGGCGGCTGACTTCCCAACTGCTGATCTTCATTGGGACGAACTTCATTAGTTAGGGGAATTTC
Source organism: Pseudotsuga menziesii (assembly GCA_001517045.1). Taxonomy (NCBI): domain Eukaryota; kingdom Viridiplantae; phylum Streptophyta; class Pinopsida; order Pinales; family Pinaceae; genus Pseudotsuga; species Pseudotsuga menziesii. The sequence continues at coordinate 480,438 of LPNX010678753.1, forward strand.
TGGTTGAGCCTCTTAGGTAGAGCTTGCAACTTGGTGTGTATCTGGAGGGGTTTAAACAGGTGGTTTAGGGTTGGGCAGAGGCTCTGGGTTCGGAGGTGGTGATGGAGATGGTGAATGGTTTGGTGTAAGTGGTGTGGTTGGGATATGTTCAGTTGATGGGGGATCTTCGAATTCTAGTGGTGAGTTGGCTGGGTTGTCAGTATCGAACAGAGAGTATGTTTTTGATCTCCTAATTGATTGCTAGTCTGTCTTCTTGGTCATTCTCTTCTAAGTCTCCTACTAGTGCATTGGCTGGTAAAGGATGGGTAATACTTGATGGTGTAAAGGATGAAGTGCGTCTTGTGACAATTTGAGAGGTTTTGTCGGGGTTCCTTAAAAATGTTGATCTGACACTTCCAACAGATCTCAATTTCCGAGGTATTTGTCCGACTTGCTGTGATAGGATCTGGCATGCTAAAATAGACTCATTTAATATGTGTTTGGTGGTAATTTTCTGGGCAGATGTGAATAATTTGGGGCATTTTTCAATAAGTTCCTGGAAGTCACCATCGTGATCGAATGGTTCTTTTAATGTCTCTGGCATAGCATTTTTACAGATGTCTTCCAGGCTGATGGTGAGTGGCTGTGGGATATCTTCTTGTGTGATTCAAGTTGGGTATGGGAGTGGGGGGGTGGAAACTAAATCAAGAATATCCTCATCGACTGAAGGGTTTGTATTTTTTACCTTTTTCGGTCTACCTTGTTTCACTCCAAAGTCAACGAATCGCTTGAACTATGTTTTGACTGATATTTTATTTGTTGCAACATATTCAATGATGTTGAGTGCATTAGCCAACAATTCTTCCTCATCTTCTGACTCTGATAGGATAAGTTTACGCTTCCCCTTCCCTTTTTCCTGATTTGCTTTTTTCCTTACAGCTGCTATTCCTTTTCTATTTTCTTTAAATTTTCTTTTGTCATAGCATACTCTGGATTATCTGATTCAATATCTTCTTCCATCTTCTCTTCTCTTCCCCTTGCTGATGAGTCAAGATGATACTTTGTTCTGTCGATACGATTACCTGATGTTTAGCCAGTGCACTTTCAATTTGGAGGGGTTGTGGAATAGTCATCAATTGGAGCTTGCTGGTATCCTATGTCGGTGTATCCTTCGACATGAAGGTACCGATATATAGACAGAGTTTATAACCCTCCTATTTTTCCTGGTCGATCAAGGGTTCCTCAATAGGCTGATTTGTTGCTTTGGTATTTGCTATATCGATAGCTTGGTATTGGATTATCGAGTTAGCTCTTGGAAAATCTCATCGACTAAAGGATAATAGTCGAGAGGTTTTGTTTTTTCTTTCACCCCCTGCATGTGCCAGACTGCAGTGTGGTCGAGCTCTAGTTGAATGTGTGATGTTTTTTGTAGACTTATTCAGATATTCTGAGGCACCCTCCATCTAGTTGTCTGGAATTTTAGAGTCTGAAACCAATTTTCCAACAATACTTTTCCATTTTCTAGTTCTTTCAGAGTTCCATTCTGTGAAAATTGTTTGAAACATGTCATCTCATATTTGCATGGTTCTTGGAACTTCTTATCTCCAAATAGACATAAGTGGTACATGGCTATCCAAATTATCAGTGATGGGAACCTGATAATTCCAGCCGACTCCTGGAATTTTTCACATATAGTATTGAGAATGTCGGTGACATATTGGGGCCAATGGTAAATTTTCCCTTAGTCTTCTAGTATTCTGTCGACCACTTCCAACATTTTTAGCTTCATATCACTCACTTGACCTATGGGGGTGAGTCCTGTCGCTATGATTTTGGCAACTATTTGCGGCGTATGGGCTTGCATTTGACTGATCATTAGCCCTTTTGAGTTCTTCCCTGATGGTGTCCCTACTGGTCGTTATACTAATCCGTCTTTTATGCCAATAGGAACAGGTTTACCCTGGTTTGAAAGTCCAGTAATCTTGTATATGACCTCGCCAAAAATTTCAACTCGTTTGTCGAAGTAGAATTTTCCATTATGGTACCGGCTGATGATAAATTTTACACCAGTTTCTTTTGTCCCACCGAAACTTGCCATGAAAGGTGTATTCATGTAATTCATAAGGGTACTGTGGCTTATTTTCTATGCTTCCTGTGTCATTTTATTATCTACATAGGCCCATTCTTTGATTTCTACCTAGATCTTTTCCCATGAAGTTTTGTGTACCTTTGCATTTTTAATGTTTCTTAATCTTCTCATGAGTGGGGTTTTAGCGGATTCTAGTTATTTTTTTTTGGCAGCTGTAGCCTTAGTTTGCTTTGGAGCCATTCTGTCAGTCTCTTGGTTGGATTTCTTTACAGGGTTTCTGCTCTCAAATTTCTGAATACTTGGTTGCTCTATTTCTTCAAAATGTGGTAAGAAATATTTTTTTGACGTGGTATTTATAGGTGGAGAGGGTGGTGCATTTATCGATGAAGGTATTAATGGTGGAAATGATGGTCCAGGATGATCGATTGAGGTCACGTTTAATGCATTCTTGTTTTGGCGCTCCTTCTGACTGTAGTCATGAAGGCATGATTTGACCTTTGGATTCGTCGGTCGATGTCGATCATGAGGTTGGTCGATGATGGCATGTCGATTGTAGGGATGTCAGTTGTCGAAGTGTGGTCTACTACATCTTTCAAAATTTCCTATCATTTTCGCTTTATGAGTGATGGCTCTTTTTGTTTTTTTTGGGATTTTTAGATTTTTATAGGTTTTTCTGAACAGTTATGGTCATTTTTTTTTTTTTGAATTCTTTAGTTTTGGTACTGTTTTAGTCAGGCACCATTAAGAAGTTTCTGAAATACTATGCCTTGTAAATTCCTTAGTCAGACTGATCTGTTGGCATGAATTTATTTGACAATGTAAGGTCCCATCCATTATGTGTGTAGCTTTTTAGGTTTTCCTTTCACTCGACTATTATACAGCAGAGCAAGATATCTCACTAACAAATTTTTGTTTTTAATGTTTCGATCATGCCAAGCCTTCTGTTATTGTTTTTGAATTTCTTGATGTTGTATAGCGAATAGTCGATGTTCTTCTAGTTTGCCTAGTTGCATTAGTCGGTCCTTTGTGCCTTCTTCGCCATCGATGTGTAGTATATCTACTATCATAGGTGTTTGTTGTTGGAAATGTAGTGGGATGACTACTTCTTGGCCATAGACAAGTCGAAACAGTGTTTGGTCTGTCGATCATTTGTATGTTGTCTTGTAAGCCCATAGCATTGTAGGGATGTTATCCTCCCAATCGTCCTTGTCGGTATTGCATATTTTTGTTAAACCCCTTATTAGGTCTTTTTTAAATGCCTCTACTGCTCCATCTGACTGAGGGTGATAAGCTGTACTTCATCAGTGGTCAATTTCGAACTGGTCTGTCATCACTTTGATGGTTTTGTTAATGAAGTGTGACCCTTGGTCACTAATTAAGGTTATTGGGCATCCAAATCTAGTAGTTATGTTTTCATAGATAAACATAGCAGCTACCTCACTGGAACATGTTTCAACAGGTTCTGCCTCTTCCTATTTGGTTACATATTCTATTGCAGTTATTATATACCTCACACCTGTTCTTTTTCCTGGTATTGGAATGGTCCTATGAAGTCGATGGCCCAAATTTCAAATGTCAGACTTGGGTTTATTGATATCAAGGGAATTTTTGTACTAGGCATAGGTCGACCCAGTTGTTGGCATCGGTCACATTGGCTAACAAACTTCTTACAGTCCTTGTATAGTTTCGACCACCATAGCCCCGACTATTGGATTTTCTTGGTAGTCGTATCTGCTTGGAAATGTCCTCCCGCCGGTCCATAGTGTGCTTCATGAATAATATTTTCTCTTTCATGTTCTAATACACATCGCTAAAGGATTTCATCTAAGCCCATTTTATATAAAAATCCACTTATGAGGTTGTATGGTGCAACCTTCATAGCTAAGATTTGTTTCTTTTTTGTGCTCATGCCCTCTGGTGCTTGACCATTCTCTAGAAATTGTGCTATTTCCTCTAATTCTATCTGGACAACTTCTATTTAGAATAAGTGTGCATCTAGCAGGTCATCCTCGACTCTTGTTGACTCTTCCCCTGTGTTGATCCTTGACAAGTAGTCGGGTCCGACATTTAGTTTTCCTGGTCTAATGACGACTTCAGATTCAAATTCCTGGAATAGTAATAACCAACGACAAATTCTCCCATGACGCAAAGGTTTGTTTACAAGGTATTTCAATTCCTGGTGGTCAGTATAGAAGATAAATGGGTTGGCTAATAGGTAATGCCGGTACTTTTGTAGCACAAATACCATACCTAATGCTTCCTTTTCTATTGTCGAATAGTTTCATTTTGCTTTATTTAGTTTTCTGCTGCTATATACTATAGGATAGTCCATTCCATAGTCCCTTGGATATGTTAAAATCATGCCTATTGCTAGGCCTGATGCGTCGATATGCACATGGAATTTGATCAACCAATTTGGGAATTTGAGGATAGGTGCCTCGACCAGTTTCATTTTTAATGTATCGAATGATATATTGCATTCCTCTATCCAGTCAAACTCTTGATATTCTCTTAATAGTTATTCAAATGGATAGGTCATATCTTAAAAATATATAATAAATTTCTATAGTATCCAGTATGTCCCAATAGTACCCTGACCTGTTTTGGATTCACCAGTGGTTTCAAGTCGAGGATAATCTTTATTTTTGCAAAGTCGACCTTGATACATTCTTTGCATACAATGTGCCCTAGTAGTATTCCTATAGGGGTTAGGAAGATGCATTTCCTTATGTTGAGAGATAACTGGATTTGTCGGCATCATTCCCGCATGAGCCTTAGCTATTTGCAATGATATTTCAACATGGAGTAGATCGCCCAATCGTCTAAGTATACTGCCATTGTATTGTAGATATATTCTTGAAATGTTTTGACAACAATTCTCAAAAATACTGTAGGTGCATTTTTGAGACCAAAAGGCATAACTTTGTAGGAGAATGAACCAAATTCACATAAGAAAGTGGTCTTTTTCTGATCCTTTTTGGCTATGGGTACTTGGTTATACCCTGATAATATTTTTGTAAACGAGTAGCATTCATGTCTTGCAACTTCATTTAAGATTTCATCTGCGTATGGCGTTGGGAATGGGTCTGTTAGAGTGACTTTGTTTAGTTCTATGAAATCGACACAAATCCTCAGTTTTGTCAGGTCATGTTTCTTTGGTTGGATGACCATCTGGATTTCCCATTTTGACTGGTTGATAGGGTAGATAATTCCTACTGCGAGCATATTATCGATCTCTTTCTTGACTATCTCTTTGTATTTATGAGCTAATTTGTATGGCCTTTTCTTTATGGGTCGGGCAATGGGTTTGATGTCGATCTTCATTTCCCCCATTTCATGGACTAGCCCTTTGAGATATTTATAGTCTTCAACAAAGACATCCTAGAATTACTTCAGTAGGTTTATTATTTCAGTTGTTTGCTCTTCAATATAGTAATTGCCAATTCTTTCCATTTTTGGTTGTTCATCATTTGATATGTCAAACTCTTTAGTTTTAATTTTGGCATCCATCCATTCTAGTGCCAGCTTGGCTTCATTGATTGGTTGACTCCCTTCTTTGCACTATGATAATGTAGCATGGAAGTCTGTTGCGGTCATTCGGTCGATGTCTTATTTGTTGGTTGTGTCGACTTTAAGTACTGTTCGAATTGGTTTTGTTGTTTTTGAGTGATATGATTTCCATCGAAAGATTTTTCTTTCCGTATTTTCATTTTCCATTTGCACTCTTGTTGACTATGGTATTATGTTGGTTTGAATGTTATTGCATGATATTTTCGATCGATCATGGTTTGGTATCAGACTGTTGTATCTACTTGGTTCTATGAATGTTTTTATCTACTTTGCAGTTTCGACTAGCTTTTCATTTTGCAGTATAAAAATGAAGTCCTTGATGAAGTTTTATCTAAGTTCATTCCATTGGAATGTTTCGCCTCGTGCTTCTTCCATTTTATACCATTTATTTATTAATTCGGCTAGTGTCAAGAGAAATAGGTGTGCCCATGTACGTTCGTCTTTATAACCAAGTATTCTCCATTCTCTTTCGCATGATCTTATGTGTTTGTTTGGATATTTCCCTTGCATGAAGACAAGTATTTGCGCCTGTTTAGTCAGCTTCCTTCCTCTGAATCTTTCTACGAAGTAGGTCGAAGGGGTTTTCTAAGTTTGCAGTCTCAACTGATGGGTGTTACACCATCAAGCAGCTTGTCCTATAAAGGTTTCTACTAGGATTTGTAGTTGGCCATGTTCACCTAGGTTCTTAGAGACTTGTTCTATATGTAGAATTGGGACTCTCTTTCTTTATACCTTGGGTTTTGTCTGATACTTGTATTTGTTGGGGTTAAGGTAGGGTATTCCTTAGTTTTCCTTTCGAATATATTTGGGATGATGGAAACTGAGAAGCACTAATGGGTTGGTTTCTTCTATATATCCTGAATGGTCCAACAGTTCCTTGCTTGAGTTTCGTAGTTTTCAACTTCCCAATCATATAATTCTACGTTTGAATTATATCCTATTGAGTCTTGGTTTCCTAAGTGAAGCTCACCATATATATTGGGTTTAGTGTAGTCTTCATTATTTTGAATTTGATATAGTTGTCAAATGTCAAATTCTTCATCGATGGGTTCAGTCCAAGGTTCGCCATGGGAGGGGTGAATAGGGACGATAACTTTCTGTCCATTTCCTTTTAATTTTTTTCTTTCTTTGTCTAAAGATATTGATGCTTTCATTTTTATTCCCCATGGTTGACCTACCAAGGATGGGAAGGAGTTGGATCCTTCTTTAGGTTCCATGATTTCAAGGTCGACCTTATTCGATATTCCTTTTATTGTCATATTGACATTTATCCAGGCCCCAATGGGTTCGATCAGCCCCTGGTCGACTGACTTGAGGTATATACCTGATTCATATAGTCGAGGTTTTCCCAATTGTTCCCATGTATCTGGATTCATAATATTTACTCGTGAACCGAAGTCGAGTACAACTTGTCTAACATGGTATCCTTTGATTTCTAGATCGACAAGTGGGTTGGCATCGCTCTTGTCTTTTTGGTTTAGAATGCATATATTTTTAGTTGTTTTTTCTATATTATTACTGTGATTCATATTATACAACAAGTCAATGAATTGAGACACTGATTTATCGTTCTGTACTAAACGTATTAATTCTTTAACTGTGTTTTGTCGACTGTCATTGACTGCTTCCTTCCTAGCAAATTCTTCAAACATGTATGATGCATCGTTATATAGTTGTTTTTGTTTTGTCAGATTAGGATAATCATTATTTTCTTTGATTTTACTTATACGTGGATTATCATTTCCAATTTTTGTCCCCTATCGGGTTACTATGTGCAGGTTCTTTGTATTCATTACATCATGTTTTTGAACACACAACAAGACATTAACATTTTTATTTTTATTAATATTGTTGAGCATGGTGGGACAATCCTCTAGTGAGTGATTTCCCATGCCACAACTAGTACAAAACTTGAGATCAGTTCTATCCTTGTATGGATAGTCAGCATAGCGATGTCCTTCTTTGTATCCTATAAATCATTGGATGGGTCGTCGTGGTCAATTGTCACGATTTCCAGAAAATCGTCCTCGACCTCCAAAACCTCCATGACGGTTGTCGAACCGGTGCTCATATCGAAGACATTCATATCTTTGATTATTTGATTCATTTTGTTCATTGTTCCTTGAAGCGTTATCATTGTTCTATGCAACTACATTTGTTTGGTATATTGCTTAATAGTTTTGTCGATTCTTCAAGTTTAAGTGGCAGTCGGCAGTTGTGTGACCTTTTACCTCATAGATTGCGCACCATGATGCTTTTCCATTCTTCATGTTATATGGGAAATATTTCATTGTATATTCTCCATGTTCTTGAAAAATGTCGTAGAATCATTTTTTTTGAAAAAAATGAACGTCCTGTCCGCTTATGTCTTGTCGATAGTTATCTTTAGTGTGTCCAGTCGTGGAGCATTTTGTGCACCAGACATCCTAATTCTTGAGTTTTAGTTCTTTCAAATATTTCTACATTGGATTTCTAGCTATTCTTTTAGCCTAGTATCGACAGGATATGCTGGGAAATATTCATCCATCTCTACTTGCAGAGCTTTGGTAAGTGCATCTTCATATGTTTTAAATGTCTCTAAGATTATGTGCCACCGTATTTTCTATAATAGACCTATAAGAAACTAGTGAATTAATAATTGTTCGTCAATTACATAGTCTAGTTGGCTCAGGAGGTATTTCCATCGCTTATCATATTCCTAGACGGACTCTCCTGGTTTTTGAGATGTTGTTTTTAGCTTTTTGGCTACCATATGTTTTGCATCTGGTGTTTTAAAAAAATATAATAATTGTTCCTTAATTTCAGCTTTGGATGCTTGGGGATTTCTCTTGATATACGTCATATACCAAGTCAGTGCTCTTTTTCATAAAGCACTAGTGAACTGTGTCATCTGTCGTTCTTAAACCATAACTTGATTTTCCTTCCATATTGACCCGCAGACGAACCAGTATCATCTAGGGTCTTCATCACCCTCATATAGGGGGATATGTACTGATCCGTGACCCATGTCAGTGTCACTATCTCCTCCGAGAGGTGGAAGTAGTGGTGGTGGTAGTGGGATATTCTATGTATCTCTTTCTTCATAGCTACCGTCGACAGAACTTTCGCTCTCGTCGGTTGTTTTGTTTGTCATTTATTCTCTGATAAGTATTTAGTTCGAGTCGACTTCTTTTGTCGATGTCCAGATGCACTAATGTGTTTGCAGGTCCGAATATTTTGTTTCTTGTAAAGCTTTGTTTGGTAGGGGGGGTGCTCCTTCATATGTCAGGTAGAGTAAGTGAATACTTTGGTTGGAAGGGTATGCCTACAATGTTACCCAATTTACTTCCTCTGGTTGAAGGATTACTAAATGGTTATCATCATCTACTTTGTCATCTAGTCGGCTCCATATACTGAACTCACCAGCTCTTAGTCTCAGGTCCTCTTCAATAATCGCCTGAATTCAGGTACTCGGATTTGTCAGAGACAGAGGTCTTTCCTACTGGGGAATTTCTAGCTAGAGATATTCTCACTGCTCTATCCATACGTCTTCTTCCATGGGTGATGCTTCCTCATCCAATCCTTCTTCCTGTTGGTCATGACCCAACTCTGGCAGATTTCCTTGTTTTGACACCCTAGTGTCCATTCCTCTTTGCAACGCTCTAGACTGATCCCTTCTCTCCTTCCTTCTTTTCTGCCTCTTCTCTCTTTATAAATTCTTGTTGGAGCGATCCACCAACAAAGCCTCATCGATAGGGGTTCCCACTCTGTCGACGCCCTGTAGTGCGATCTCCTTGAGCACCGACCCAAACAGGTTTTACCCTACCCGAAAACATCTGCAAAGAAGATGAGGTCTCACGTAAGGCATTCAAGGGAGAGCTGTCAGAACCGAGTTTTCGATAGTGGGGAAGGAGGACATGGGGATCCAATTAGAGAAAACCATGAATTATGCAATCACCCTATATTATCACAACATTAATAATGAAACATCATATCGCATTCAACAATTGCATAGATTTAACAGATCGCATTAACAGAGCAAGGAGAAACTAAATCGCATCACTGTATCAGAAGCAAAATCATAGCATCACACAGATATACATATATCGCATTGTATAATCATAACAAAAAGAAGTACTACCGCATCATAACAAAAGTCAGATAGATATTGAACCACATCTTATATTGACCTTGCACAAACATACCACATTACATCATCCTTCTTCGAAACTGGAAATTTCATCAAAAGAGATCCAGACAAAATCATAGCAATGACAGAGCAATCCCTGGTACTGAAAGCGACAATTACAATGACAAATTCATGTCTCCCTATCATTACAAAAATGGATCTATAAATAGGCTTACGCCTTCACCTCAAGATTCCACTATTAACTAATTTCTAACTACTATTGACCTATTACAACAAAATTAGGTCCACATATATATAATATTAAAAAAGAAGTTACTTCTCCACTTATTGCGCTAAATGGCCCTTACGCAATGCCATGTGAGCTTGTGCAGTTGCTGCAACGCTGCGTAACTCACTCGCCCCAACCCCTTTCCAACATTTCTGCAAGTCCGACGTACCTTTATGTGTCACTATCCATTAGATTTCCTTCTTAGGTCGACGTTTCATTACTGGTGATGGTATTTTCTTCAGTCTACTAGAATCCTTTTTACTCTACCCTGACACATGACCAACTACCCCCCCATAGCCTACCCGACACTTTAGAAAGCTTGGATAGTTCTGTTTATTTTCTTAGGAAATACTCCCACTCCCTTTTAGCAATGAATTTTTCCCACTTCTTCTGTTGCTGCGCCTAGTTGGAATTTGGTGGTGGGCGTAGTGATGGGCGAGGCTCTACGATATGGCCCACTCCCTTCTCAATTAGGAATTTGAACAAAAGGGCCAGTAAGGAGCAAAGGAAGTGCTCGATGAGGTCTGTATAAAATCTTTTCTCAATGCTTTCTACCGAAACTCTTTCCTCCATGACTTGTTCTTCACAAAATTCATTTGTGATCTTTTCAAACCACTCTGAAAGGTTTGTTCGTCTGCCTAGAATTAGTTTCTCTAGTAACTCTTGGTATTGAGTTTCTTCTAGAGTTTTCATCCAGAATTTTTTTCAAAAGATGAGGTACCTACTCTACAAACTTCTCATGTGTTTCAGTGAATAATTTCTCCTTCGCCTGAACAAAGGTCAATCTGTTTCTCCTTGCGTAGTTTTGTAAATAATTTTCTATCTTATGCTCCCACCAATTCTTAATCTCTTGCTCTGATATCATCTGCTTAGGGTCATTACATTCGTATATGTACTATCGACAACGGCACCAATGTTGTATCTCATAGATCACATAAGGTTACCAATAATACACACAGAAACATATAAGCATAACATACACAAGAGACAATAATAGGTAATGAAGTAACATAGAATATTATAGCATTACATAAGGATCCATACATATACAAAAACTAAACCAAGTTCTCATCCGGCTCAACAACCTAATATATATGATTACAAATAGTTACATGTAACTACCTGTTGGTTCTGTCGACCGACATGACTTACGCGGTCGACCTAATCTCCGATTAGTCGGCTCACCGACTAGCTCCTCCAAGAATGAAAGGACTATTGTTCTGCAATACTACCCTATAGATGAGTAGATTGCAAATATCTTCACCAAGATATTTACAGAGAAAAAGTTCATTTACATGCGTTCACTATTGGGGGTGAGTTCATCAGGTTGATTAGATTACTTCTTTAGTGTTCAGCTTGAGGGGGGATTTTTCCCACTGGAGTTCCCCTCTTTCCTCACCTATATTTTATTTTGAGCATTGTTAGAGTTACATTTTTTGTACAGGTTTACCTATAACCTTTGTTTTTGGGGCCGTAGCATTTCATGTATTTTATTTTAATCCTCATGAGTATAGCTTAATGGGGGGTGTTGGAGTCATTACCCAACTTATACACTTTATTTGGTCAATTTTTGCCTAATTACCCACTATCCTAAGTTTAATTGACTTAATTGGCCAAATAAAGTGTGTAAGTTGGGTAATGACTCCAACACCCCCCCTTAAGCATCCCCAGTACTTCTCCTAGCTCCAACTAGTGTTGTTTCCTTTAATATACATGCACTTACAATATATTCTTCTCTTTGGATACCCATTGTTGAAATGCACCCTCTTGAAGGCCAATCCCTTTCAAATATTCAAGAATAACTCCGACATATTCGCTATATTCTCATCGATGAAATGAGCTTTATTGGACCAAAAATGTTCACTCAAATTGATGCATGTTTACAAAAAGCTTTCCCCTCGCATTGTACAATCTCATTTGGTGGTTTTTCCATGATTCGTCTTGGTGACTTTGGGAATTTACTCCAGTAAAGGACATCCCCATGTATGCAGGCTCATCCCTTGGAACTGCTCTCCGACGTACATTTGAAACTTTTGTCACGCTTAATACCATTTTTCGACAACAAGGAGATAGCTCTTCTCAAATTTCCTTTCGCCAACTCTTAATAAACCTTCGATACGCAACACCAAATCTTACTAAACCTTCGATACACAACACCAACTCTTGAGGACTAGGAACTCCTAATGACAACAAAAACCTCACCCCTTTCACATGTAGAAAAATATTCATTTGAACAATATACCACTTGTATTCCACTAATAGCTATGTTGCACTACACAAAAAACACATTCTCAAACACCTCAATATGCCAATTGCACATTTCCTTGTAGAACAAAGGAACATACATGTCCGCCAATCCATAGATGATGAACATTTACCATTAGAGGTCCTTCTTTCTATTGGTCAACAAGTAATGTTAATTTCTAATTTATGGCTTCGTGCAGTCCTTGTTAATGACTCACTTGGAAAATTCATTGACGTTGCATACAACTCCATCGAACATCCTCCTACCTTACCATCCTTTGTTGTTGTCGAATTCCTCCACTACAAAGGAGCCTTATGGGATACTTCTAATACTACTTATGTCCCATCTCTCCCATAACGAGAGGAACGCTTAGGAATCTACCACTTCGTATGGCATGGGGTTTAACAATTCATAAAGAACAAGGTATGACCCTACAAAATGCAACAATAGATATTGGAAACATTGATAGACAAAGGCTTACATTCACTACAAAATCAAGAGTTAAATCTCTGTCAGGCCTTTGCCTTTATCCATCTTTCTTTTTTTCCAGATACTCTCGCATGCAAGACAATCCACATGTCCAATGTACGAAAAAAGGAGGAAAGCTTAATTGCTTCAAAATCTTTAAAACCAAATTATGCTTGAAGCTTTTCATTGTTTCCTCTATAGATGTATTATTTTCCTCTAAACATATGTTTGCGATTATACAAAATTTATCTTCTTCCCATTATTTAATGTATTGTTACAATTTAAAAGTAAATAGAATATGCTTCTTCTTGAGATGTATCACTTATATGTTTCCCCATTTATTGGTTCAATTCAACAAATCAAATAATCACGTAATCACATATTCCTTTGTTAGCATCAAGTTCAATTTGATTTCATAGTGGTAACCAACATAATTGAAATTAAGATCACTTGACATAAGTAATGTAAAAGTAAATAAAGAACATTACATATGGTTGACAGTTAGGTCATTGTAGCTCACTAATGGCTATGAACATCGCCACCAATCCTTGAACCTATCAAATAACGTAACCAAGACTTTATGTTTGCATTAACATTTAGATAGAAAAGAAAATGATACATGAGAAGAGAAAACAAAAAATGTACCATGGGGAATCAATATACCTGAATATTTAATTTGTAATAGTGGCATACAAAATAGACATGTTATTTATCCCCTTTGAAAGTATGCAGCGTTGGACTAGTAACAACATCACATACATTTTGCACAGTCAGGTTTATCAACCTGAAATGTCCAAGCCTAGAAATGTTGCTAAAATATAGAATTTTATATGTTAAGCATTTAGAGTTTTGTCATCAACATAGTTAATAATTCATCTGGAGTCATGACTGTTCATCAAACTCATCCATCCATAAAACATGCATCTTCATCAACCACATTTATTATTTTTCTCTTTATTATTTTTAACTCTGTTTAAATTCATCAGTCACGTCCTTCTGCATTTGTCCTTTCTGCAACGTCCTTTCCACAACATCCCCTTCTACATTCATCTTTCTGAACCGACCTTTGCACAATTTTTTAGAACTAGCTTCTTTCGCATTTGCGAGTTACGGAATGTCAAGTTAGTTTTCTGCATTTACCTTCCCGCATTCACCTTTCCGCATTCAAATTTCCTCTATTACTTTTCCGCAATTACTTTTTCGCAAATACCTTTTTTGTATTTTACGATTCCACAATTAGTTTTCCGAAATTCCCTTTCGGAATTTATTGAAAATGGAATATGCAAGCATTTATTGATGTCAATTTTAATGTTTATTTTCTCGAAGCTACTTCCACAATTTCCTTTATGTAACTCCTCTGAGCCTTCAACTTGATAGGTGTTTGTCTGCAACCCTCAACCTGCATTTATGGATTATGTATGTCAAACTTCAATTTGTTTTCTTATTTTTTTCCCTCCCGCGATTTCTCTTAATAAAATTTCATTTTTTGGTTCCCCATTTCTGCAAACCTGCAATGCGGATTGCAGAAATCGGAAGGTCTTTCCATTAATATTTCTTCTATTTTCGATTCCGTAGTTTCACACCCCCCAATGAAGATTGTGGAAAGTGGAAACTTAATTTTTTTTTTGCAAGTTTTCCTATCCGCAACTTGCAACCCGCAAATATTTTCGAGATTGTGGATTGTCGAAGCTAACAAATTTATTCCTCATTTCAAATATTATCCTTCATCCCATAACCCGCTTCACGTATTCCAATAAACTTTAAATAAAATCAAACAATGACAATTGCACTCCTTTATCCAAATTATTATAAGTGTAAAATTGTCCTATCAGGTAATACCAATTGAAATTTTTTTTGTTGATGAAATTTGTTACAGTTGACATATAGAAGCTTCCCAAAAAATAGATAATAATCAAATAAAATGATCATGGAGAGTATGGTAAGGCTCCAACAAAGGATCCCATTGCAGCTACTATATTCAGGGCTTCTTTTTTGGTATCAGAGGAGTATATTTTCCAAATAATATGGTTTTCCACTACCCCCTGGTTGAATATGCTTTCCCTTGTTCTCTTAGATCCCTTCTTCACCATAGCCTTATCTTTCCTTCTCCATAAGTATTTCCCTAGATAAAACACTACATCTTCACCAAAATATGCCATCTCCTCTGATGTTGAGATGGTTCCCTCATAAACAATCATCAAAGGTTCAAGTTGGCAGGTTTCAACAATTGGGATTTCCATACTGACGGGTGGAATAATGGTAGAAGGTGTATAAATAATAGGTGGAAGCTGTGAGGAAATAGGAGTGGGAATAGGTGTAGAAACTTCATGGGAATAAATTGTAGGAATGAGAGGAGTTTCTACTTGGGGAATAAATGAATGTGGAGATGTTAGGGTAGTGTGAAGTTCTGATGAGGTTGAAAAAATAGGGAAAGCAAATGGAAGGATAGAAATAGGCACGTCTGCAAGTACCAAGGGCATGTTGGTGGTAGCAAAAAGAATTTGTGCCAAATTGATCTTGAAAAAAAGAATATTGTGAAAATTATGAAAAAAAGATAGTGGATGAGGTCATGGAAGTGAAAAGATCCACAGGACAGGTGGAAGGACTGTTTTCCTCATCTAGATCACTATGGATCTCGTGCATTTCAAAATTGGATTGGGGAAATGGTTCTACCTGCTAAATTCGAGGAATTTAAAGGACTTTTTGTTCAGGTTTCTCCACCCTATGAATTTCTTGTGGTGGAGGTTGAGGGATTCCTTTTTATGGATGGATCTGTGGAATAGCCTCATGAACCTTCTGCTTCTTCATTGGAGGTTCTACCATAGCTTCTTGTGCTTCTATTTTAGAGCTAATCTTCTCCAAGTTTTTCTTGAAATATGCTACCTTGTCTAATATCTCCAATGTGGAGGAAGACTGTGCTTTCTCAGGGCCTTCAAGAACAACTTTACCTTTATCCTTTAATTTTTTAGCAGGCACAACATAAGAGATGATTGATACTTTCATGGCCTCCTTTTCTACTTTCTGATTGTGTATATCCTCTTACACTTTCAACCGGAGTTGTCTCAAAGGTAAGGAAAAAGTCTTAAGCTCCTTCTGATACTAGAACAAGTGATTCTTCTATAGAGGATTGGGAATCCTACTCACTACTTCTGAAAAATAAATATCCCCTCTATAGATAGAGTCATTAGGAACCTACTCATGGGAATATGGAATTTTAGTGTGCTCTTGGACAAAATGATCTACCAACAAAGACTTGGGGTCATGGATTATTTTGGGTTCCTCTCCTAAACTAATTTCTTCTATGGATTTGGCAAGGATTGCAGCATGAGTAGAATTTTTCACTTTCAAGAATCCCAAAATCAAAGGGATCTTGGGCCAACATTTCCTATTAGATGATGCAAGATTTGGAAAAACCCCATATATGACAGTCTGATAAGAAATTTCTTGTAAGACCATTCTATCCGAGACTATCCTCATGCTACTGGCATCAACAGATCCCAATTTAAGTTGCTAAATGGGAGGTCCACTCACCCTTTAGATTGAATTTTGAAGCCACTATATTCTTATGTGGATTTTTTAACTCTAAGTATTGTGTTTTGGAATTAATAAAATTTCCTTATAAACCTTGTTTTTTCGGTTTTACGGATTTTGGAAACGCTCTTTTCTTTTACACATATTTTTCATTTCTGCAACCCGCATTTCATAACCCGCAATGTAGATTATGGAAGTCCTTTTTTTTGGAGGATTTTGAAAATATTTTTCCCGCAACCCAGAAATGCTGATTGCGGGAAGTAGAATTTTCTTTTAATAAAAGTTTGTCTTTCCGCAACCCGCAACCCACAACCTGCAATGCATAGTGCAGATTATGGAAATATTTTTCAAAGTAAAACTTTTATCTTCTGGTTCTGCCTTCCGCATCCTGCAATGCGGATTGCTGAAAGAGGAAAGTCATCTTTTGCACATTTTTGTTCTTTCGGTTCTACAACATGCAACCCGCAATGTGGATTGTGGAAAACAAAAACTTAATAAAATCGTCATTTGCAATATTGATTGTCTGCAACCTGCAAATATTTTTGGATTGAGGAAATTTCACATTTTTTCCTTGGTTGATAATTTCATCCCGCATTCCGCAACCCAAAATGTAGATTGCGGATTACGGAAATCATAAAATCCAAAGTTTTTGAACATTTTTTACTTCTGCCTTTTGGTTTCCCGCCTTGATCTCAGCCGAGCATTTCTGCAAGATCTATGACCTAGATCTATTTTTCCGTTGAGCCATGCATTATTTAATTCATTCAAATTTATAAATTCCTCGCCATTTCACTTGAGATTTCGTACTATGTTTGATATTTTACTATGGATTTTTCTCGTTCGACCTCACCAAGATTCTGGTCTCCAAGATTTTACTGGTAAGTTTCTTACCCTTCATGATCATTTCTTCTGTTATTTTTAAACTTCAGTAGCTTTTAACCATGGTTTCCAAATTTTTACCAGAATTTACCTCCAAGATGTCCATGAACACCAGGTCTAAGACTTATCTACAAGAGAATAAGAGCAAAGATCCTAATGCCAGAATATTCATTGAAACCAGTGGGCATCTTTTTGAAACCATTCACCTTGATTTAACATGAATTTACTCAATTTTCGACAATGATGATTTCCTTGAATTCCTCATGACCAGCCGACATTTGCTGAAATTAGGAGCTCCTAGCTTCATTGCATTGCAACTCAACCTCCATTCATGCCCTATACCGACCATGTCAAATGGGCATTGTATAATTGAAACCCTAAGGAGAATTCCTTTGAGGACCATACTCATACCCAACTGGTGTCTTTCCATCATGATGTTTTCGCTAGAGCCTATGCCCTTGGGCCTCCTCAACAGCTTTTGAGTTCCAAATTCCTTGATATGGCTATGTCCCAATTTAAATTTGAGGAAACAGTCAAATCTTGGATGGAAAACCCGGTCAAATACATCCCTGAGGAAACTAATTATTACCCTGTTTCCTAGTTTAGGGAACCTTTTCCTTGTTTGTGGCTATTTTTTACCAGTTATATGGATTACCTAATTGCTCAACATTCAAAGCTGAATAGGTTCTTGTAGACCACCATATATCTCTTACTGGTGAGTCTTTTAACTGGGAACAAATTTTATCTATGAATTTGAAAGAGGAAATTGAGAAGTATCATAATAATTCATCCTCAAGGAAGCCGACTTTCTACATGTCGGGTTATGTTATGGACGTATTTTGCACAACTTATTCTTTTCATGCCATGGGTTGGGACCGGAATAAGACTTCACCATCGGTACATATCTACTGGTCAAATATGTGGGAGGACATTTTTTATTCCCCAAATTTATTAAATTTGTGACCTTTTTGTAGGGTCAATGTACCAGAATATTTTCTAGTACATTGAACCTCATGAACCTTCTTCTTCTTCATTGGAGGTTCTTCGATAGATGCTTGTGATTCTATTTCAGAGAGAATCTTCTCCAAGTTTTTCTTGAACTCTGCTGCCTTGTGTAAGATCTCCACTGTGAAGGAATACTTTGCTTTCATAGGGCCTTCAAGAAAAAATTTACCTTTATCCTTTAATTTTTCAGCATGCACAACAAAAGATTTGACTGATGCTTCCCTGGACTCCTTTTCTACATTCTGATTGTGTATATCCTCTTGCACTTTCAACTGGAGCTATCTCAAATGTAAGGAATAAGTATTTATCTCCTTCTGATACTAGAACAAGTGAGTCTTCTCTAGATATTTAGAATTCCTACTGATTACTTCTGAAAAATGAAGAGCCCTTTGTAGATAGAGTCATTAGGAACCTCCTCACGGGCATATGGACTTTTAGTGTTCTCTTGGACAAAATGATTTTCCAGTAAAGACTTGGGATCATGCATTATTTTGGGTGCCTCTCCTAAACTCATTTCTACTATGGCTTTGTCGAGGATTGCAGCATGAGTAGAATTTTGCACTATCAAGAATCCCAAATTCAAAGGGAACTTGGGCCAACATTTTCTCTTAGATGATGCAATCTGTGGGAAAACCCCATCTATGACAGTTTGGTAAGAGATTTCTTGTAAGACCATTCTATCCTGGACTATCCTCGTGCTACTGGAAGCAACAGATCCCATTTTAAGCTGCTAAAATGGGAGCCCCACTCACCCTTTAGATTGAATTTTGAAGCCACTATCTTCTTATGGGGATTTTTGAACTGTAAGTATTGTGTTTTCGACTTAATAAAATTTCCTTATAAACCTTGTTTTTTTGGTTTTGCGGATTTAGGAAGTGCTCTTTTATTTTACACATAGTTTGTGTTTCTGCAACCTGCATTCTGCAACCCGCAATGTGAATTG
Organism: Pseudotsuga menziesii; assembly: GCA_001517045.1. Classification (NCBI taxonomy): domain Eukaryota; kingdom Viridiplantae; phylum Streptophyta; class Pinopsida; order Pinales; family Pinaceae; genus Pseudotsuga; species Pseudotsuga menziesii. The sequence goes on from LPNX010678753.1 coordinate 499,544, forward strand.
TGGAAGCCATTTTTTTGGAGTTTTTTGGAAATCTTTTTCCTGCATTCCGCAACCCAGAAATGCGGATTGTGGGAGTTAGAATTTTATTTTAATAAAAGTTTGTCTTTTCGCAACCCGCAACCCACAATACGGATTGCGGAAATCTTTTTCAAAATAAAACTTTTATCTTCTAGTTCCGCCTTCCTCATCCCACAATGTAGATTGCAGAAAGATGAAAAGTCATATTTTGCACATTTTTTTTCTTTTGATTCCACAAACCGCATCCCACAATGCATATTGCGGAAAGCGAAAAATTAATAAAATCGCCATTTGCAATATTGTCTGTCCACAACTTGCAAACCTTTGCGGATTGCGGAAATTTAACATTTTTTCCTTGGTTGATAATTTCATCCCGCATTACGCAACCCGCAATGCAAATTGCAGATTAAGGAAATCATAAAACCCAAATTTTCTTACTCTTTTTACTTTCACATTTTGGTTTCCCGCCTTGATCTTAGCCGATCATTTCCACAAGATCTACGACCTAGATCTATTTTTCCATTGAGCCCTACATTATTTAATTCATTCAAATTTATAAATTCCTCGCCATTTCACTTGAGATTTCTTACGGTTTTTGATATTTTACTATGGATTTTTCTCGTTTGAGCTCACCAAGCTTCTAGTCTCCAAGATCCTACTGGTAAGTTTCTTACCCTTCATGATTGTTGTTTCTATTATTTTTAAACTTCAGTAGCTTTTAACCATGGTTTCCAAATTTTTACCAGAATTGACCTCCAAGATGTCCATGAACACCAGGTCTAATACTTCTTTGCAAGATTAAAAGAGAAAAGATCCTAATTCCAGAATCTTCACTGACACTAGTGGGTGTATTGTTGAAACCCTTAACCTGGATTGGTCGAGAATTTACTCAATTTTCGATAATGATGATTTCAATGCAATTCCTCATGACCAGCCTGTGTATGCCAAAATTATGAGCTCCCAGCTTCACTGCATTACAGCTTGGCCTTCATTCATGCCCTATACCGACCCTGTCAAATGGGCATTGGATAATGCAAAACCTAAGGAGTGTTCTTTTGAGGACTATACTCATATCCAAGTGGCATCTTTCCATCCTGATGTTTTCACTAGAGCTTATTTCCTTGAGCCTCCCCAACAACTTTTGAGTGCCAAATTCCTTGATACGGCTATGTCCCAATTTAAATTTGAGGAAGTAGTCAAATCCTGGATGGAAAACCCAACCGAATACGTCCTTGAGGAAACTAATTCTTACCTTGTTTCCTGGTTTAGGGAATCCTTTTCCTTGTTTGTGGATATGTTTTTCCGATTATATAGATTACCTAATTGTTCAACATTCAAAGACGAATGGGTTCTTGTAGACCATTATATATTTCTTATAGGTGAGTATTTTAACTGGGTACATATTTTATTGGTGAATTTGAAATAGGAAATTGAGAAGTATCACAATACTGCAGCCTCATGGAAGCCAAATTATACATGTCGAGTTATGTTATGGATGTATTTTGTGCCATTATTATTTTCTGGTCATGGGATGGGACTCGAACAAGACTTCACCACCGGTACATATCTACTTCTCAAATATGTGGGAGGACAATTTTCTTCCTCGAATTTATTAAATTTGTAACCTTTTTCTAGGGCCAATGTACCAGAATATTTTCAAGGCAGACACTCCAGCCACGAGGACTTCACTTAGTGAACCTCTCACATAGCACGTGTGATCGTGGGATATTAAAGAATAACCTTAATTTCCAGAGATATTGACCCAAACTCTTTTTGTTGAAACCCCCTCCCAATACTTAAAACCTCTTCCCCACCCTTTTTTATACCTCAATCCTTATAAACCACCCTACCCACCCCCACCTTAAACCCCTCATCCCCCCCAATACCTGCAATATATTACTTCAATTTTTGATAATTTTAAAACCCAAAATATNGTGATAGGATATTGGTCAACAAGCGAAGCCCTCGTGACTCCAGCTTTCTCTGAAAAGAATAGAGCCTTGATTGCACTACATGTTGATTGGTATGTGGGAGAATATTTTGTTAGGATATTTAGACACTTAGGATTTAGTTAAGATCAACTTGTGAAATATATCCATTAGGTAAAGTGTGTTTATTTAGTATGCATTTGTAAATATTCTAATCCGATGGTCACCATATGTTCTAGACATAAAGTGATCTGACAATTAACCTTCTCTTAGATCATACATACCCTTGATCTATGAATTAACACCTGATTGGTCCATGATCTCTATTTAAAGATCATGGAGGGTCCTTGGATAGTTGATCGATTATGAGAAGCTCATTTTTAACTTTCTTTCTTTTTCATAATAAATTTCTCCAAGTAGCTATTTGGTTAGGGCCGTGGACTGTTTCCCTCTTCATGGTTTTAACCACGTCAAAACATTGGTGTGTTGATCTATGATATGTTTGTGTGACTGAATGCTCTAGGTGTTCGGTCTTTTGGGAGTACCCTATGTACCCAAACATGGTATTAGAGTGTTTATGAAGAACCACTTTCGGTTATGATCTAGTTCTTGAACTGGTGTTGTTGAAACCTTGAAATGGTTTTTGATTCTGGAATTTATATGCATTTGTGGCATGTGGGAGCTATTCCATTGCATCTGTAGCATCGTTACCATTGGGAAATATTTTTCGTTTCATCGAAAATCATTTTCATTTTCTCTAGAAACCCCCATTTTGGTAGATTTGAAGGTATAATGTTACAGCGCCCGTTTTTTTTTTTTTGAAAACTAGCACTGTAACATATTTTTATCAGTTTTATTATTAGATTTTTTTTGGTCTTAGATTGTTTCCTTCCCTGTCTGCGTATTCTCTTTTCCGTGCACCTTGCGTGATCACAACGAATAAGAAACATAAAGGGAAAGGGTTTTTCTCGGCTGTGTATGCTCTTTGTCGTGCACCTAGTTCTATCGCGGTGAATCAAAAACATAGAAAAACGTAGACTTTTGGGGTAAGCTAACGAGATCTAACCCCAGAAGCATGGAAACGTTTTTTTGTTTTTGTTTTTTTGGTTTGTGGTGTGATTTACAGGAAAAAGAAGCAAGCACGGAGATCGAGAGAGAAGAGTAAAAAAGAAAAAAAACCCTCCTCATTCTCTTCTTTGACATATCTTTTAAAATTAGCTCACTTGGTCCAAATTTGCTTTATTCCTTAATAGGTCTTGGGTTTAAGTCCTATTAAGTTACTTTTTTAATAGTGCATGCAATTTCTATTTTTAAGTTATTTTATTGTAAAAGTGCATCTCACTTAAATTAAAATAATATAAAATAAAAAGTGAGTCACTTAAGTATTTTAGTTTATTGCCGCACTATTTAAAGTAACATTATTGTAAAAGTAAAAACCACTTATTTTACAAAAGTGATTCACTTAAAGCAACTTTCTTGTAAGAGGGGGGTTCTTGTACTTCCCCTGAAGTAGATGCCACCTTGTACCATTAGCTTGTTGGTAGTCTCTTATACTTCACTCATTCCTATCCTGACCTTTCCTCTATCATTGGTCATGTTTCCTATTTTATGCAAACACCTCATGAAAGTCACTAGAAAGCAGAAAAAAGAATACTTTGATATAATCGAGGTACAATTCAGTTTGGGATTCATTACAGTACAGGGGGGACACCTTTGTTGGTTGGTTTCACCAATTTAGATCGGGTCGACGATACTGATGATCAAAAGTCTACTGCAGGTTATGTTTTTAGTCTGGGATCTGCACTTGTCACTTGGGATTGTAAGAAACAACAAGCTCTTGTGTTTCTTACCACTCCTCTGCCACCAACCTATCACTAAACTTCATAAGAAAATTCTATTTTTTCTACCTTACAAACAACTCCCCGGCAACGGTGCCAAAATGTTTGGGTGTGTTCTACTATCTTAAATACACCTAATATTTAATTATCGACTAGGGTTGGTAGGCTTAGAGTTGCTACAAAATATATGCGAAGGTAGAGGGTTCCTAGGGCGTTGTAGAAATACTTTAATAAACAAAAGATTGAAAAATAATTTCAAAATGAAAAAAAAAGTCAAACTCCTAAAAATGCAATTATTAATATAATTGAACCAAGACAAAACATCAAACTAAAATAAGATCAAGCTATATTACTTTTATTCAACAAATGAGAATACAATCACTACTTTTTATGACAAAGTCTATTTAGTGACTTCAAAAACTAAGCAAAGAAAGTGTATATTTGGAAATGCAAATACAACAACTAAATAATTTATAAACAGATAACTCCTAACTAAAAAGGATACTAACAACAACTACTTAAAAGGCTAGGGTGCAAGGAAGACATAACTAATAAGTGAATGGAAAACTAAGTAAAAGAAACAAATATGAAATTCAATAAAGAAAACTAAATAAGAAAAGAAGAAAAATTAATAAAGAAACTGAATTCTATTCTACAAGATTTTTATTGATAATAATACAGTGAAAAGGAAGCTATTCTTCAATATAACCCTATACTAGTATTAATCTACAAAGTATTGGTGTATTTTCTATAAATTAGCATGTCTAACCCTAAGTTCAATATAAACAACAGTGAATTAAAATAAACCAAAGATACAATTATCAAATACTACAGCAATGATAAATGAGGAAATCAAAGACAAAAGAAGAAAATCAAATCATAATTCAAAAACATGCTTTGATTGAAAAGAAAAACAAAAATATATTTTAATAAGTAATTTAAAATAATCTAACCTAAGTTCCTAGAGGTTGCTGTAACTATTACCTAACTACCAGAACATAACATAATTAAAAAAGCCAAAGAAATAAAACTGAAAACAGGTTAAAAATAAACTAAGAACACTAAAGGTCAAATGGAAGGCTGGAAAATAGTCTGGAAAGAAGGTCTGAATGACAGTCCAAATGAGAGGCTGTATATAGAAAATAATAAAAGCAGACCTAAATGATTTAATTATCAGCTGATTTTGTGCATATGAAAACAAAATGCATAAATGACAAGAATTAAACCTAGTTAATGAAAAATAATTAAAAAGACTTCTAATACTAATATATGCTTTGAAAGGGATATCTTCTATTATAAAATAAAACAAATTGAAATATAACTGAACTAATTTACAGTTTAGACAAAAAGCAACAAAAGTAATCTACAACTACAAATTAAACCTAAGATTGACTAGATTTTATCTAATTGCAAACATAACATTAATCATTAAACTAAAAAGAAAGCTAAAAACAAACTACATATGGCCGGTCATTTTAATTCTATAAGCAAAAGCTACATGAACAACATAATGTAAATTAAATTAACTACAACAAATACATGTTGTAGAGAATAGAAAAACAAATGTAAACAAATTAAAAATAAAACTACTTATCTATGATGAAGAGATAACAACAACTCATACAAAAATAAAAACCATGAATTGTCGAGGGGCCCTCTCAGCAATTATAGGTAATGCCTGGCAAATACTTTCACACATAGTCATAAACAACAAGGCATAGAGCTTCTATTAAAAAGGAGGAACAAAGTTATAATCTTCTTCTCTCAAAACAAACTAACTATCTACCTAATGTATTGATCAATCCCCTATCTCTCTATGTGGAGGTGTTTATATACAAAATGTTTTCAAGAGATTGAGCAAGTTGACCCTTTAGTGGTCGACTGCTCTTCTAAATTTAGCCAATCATAAAATTTAATAATGGTTCACAGGACAACACATAGGCATATCCCTTCTTTGGCGTAAGTTTGGTTTCCTTCAATGTGAACATGGCATGCAGGCTCCTTCTCCAGTGTGAACAAATCCCCTCAACGTGTGATATGGCGTATAGACTCGTTCCTTAGTGAAACAAACAGAGTGGTGGCGAGGGAAGGAGATTGCAAGATGGTGCGCTATCTAGAACACGAATTTATTACCTAGGCACATGGATAACAATTATTTTGTAGGCTGTTTTTATGTTTTATAGCGCACCGACTGATGAGCGATCTGGACGGGAGGCTGAACTAACTCCCTTGTGAGCTGGATAGACTGAGCGTTAATCGAGGGCAAACATGGAAATACACTAGCAAATTTTGTGCAATGGGCTGGATGATGAGGTAATAAGCAGCATCATCGTGACAACGACAATCCTATAGAATGTTCCCTCCTTTGAATGCATGAGCAGTGGAAATAGGATGTCGAAATCAATACACCGACGATCCTTCTAGATTGTTGATTATGCTATCACTTGGGCACGTGGTCAACAAAATAGTTTGTAGACTTATTCAACATTGAATGTATGATATTGGATGTTAACAACACACAACCTGATTAGCGAGCTGAACGGCGGTCTGTGTGATAAGCTGTGTTATGAGTTGGATAACGATTGTGCAGATCAGGTTGAATAGTGGTTGTGCAGATTGGGCTGAATGGTGAGATGAATGCATTTTGTTAATAGATTCGCCCAAACATATTACATAACCTGTAAATAAATACACATATTAATTAATATATCAAATATGCTTTAAATAATATAGATTTGAGTTAATAAAATCATAAAAATGATATTAATAACCAAATTTAAATAAACATTAAATTTGTTCTTACCTTGTGCTGAATAATGATCTGTATGACATAAAATACATGAAAGATAATAAAATATGCATTTAAATGTGTTATTTTAATGCCAAAAATGATAACAAAATGAGGCTCAACATTCCCCCAAACCGAAGAAATTCCATGTCCCACTGAGCAAAGAAAAAGATAAGAGATCATACTATCAAAGAAAACTTAAAAATGTGAGCCAGCAATAGGAATATGCATGAATGAGTGAGTTCATAAAGTTTATAATTAGTTCAACCATATCCAAAGTAAAAATTTGGACAAGTTGAACATATGACACGAAAGGTATAAAATTAGTCATTTGATAGTTTATATGCATGATTGAGTAAAAGGATAGGGTTACTAACAGTGAAATGATAACTAACAAACTTTTAAGGTCAAAGCATTCTCATGGAGGTAAAAACTATTTGCCAAAACAAAATTTGGTTAGCAAATTTAAATCATAAGTTCTATAATATCACCAAGTTTAGATCGTCATGTGGTATTTCGTTTGGAGTATCCTTCATATAGTCCTCCATATTGATCTTCTGTAAAAGTATACTTCATGCTATAGCCAAGTTCCATTGCTAATTTATCCCGAAAAACACTTATCATTTTGTCAGAGAAATTAGATTTGTCATAAATAATGAAAATAAAAACAGTCTAAATTTTTTAAAAACAGTCTAATTTTTCCTAATCCTCCTTCCCCCAAACCAAAGGTATGGCGTGTCCTCAAGCTATGAGAAAGAAGATTTGATTGTTCCATATAAAAAGAGTGCTATAATGTTGTTTTATTATGTTGTAAAAAGAAAAACGAACTAGTAAATGGAAATGATTCAGATATGTATATTCATGAAAAATATAATAGTGCTTAGAAAGACCACTTAAATGTTGATAAGAGAACTGAAAACATGACAGAGAAAAATCTAGTCATCTGTGCCTTGTTTTAAAGATATCTTGTCATCATAACATATTTTGAGTTTACCTCAGAGTGTGGGAGATTTTATAGCTATGGGTCCCATTTCTAGGATAATGACATCCTAGGTATATGTTGGATTACATGGCTAGGTCCAATCCCAACTTACGACTATTCTCAAATGACATTAAAAACAATCGGCCTTAAAATAAAATTTGAAATATTTTCTTTATGTTTATCATTCTCTTCCGAATCATGTGCATAGTAGTGCATTAACCAGATCTCTTTTATCCGATATTGCCTCGCTTCCAGCAGGCCTGTTCAGTACCCCGACGGGTTTATCTTGTTACCATGCAAGCATAGTCCTGCTGCCAGCGAGCCTGTTCAGTACCCTGATGGGTTTACTTGCATTTATCAAGCATCCTTATTTTAATTTTTTACTTAGCATTGACCCACTGCCAAGAGGCCTGTTCAGTACCTCGGCAGGTTTGCCTTGTATAATGATATTAAGTATATGGAAGCTGATTGGTACTAGAGCGTTCTAAGCCCTGCTAAAACACATAATTCAATTTTGTAAAAACTTATAATTAATTTTCATAATGGCCTTAATCATGGATCATGTCAAAAGAGAATAACTTAAAGCTGTTCTTTGAACTTATAACCCTTCTTCTTTGTGAAAGATAAATAATGTTCCCCACAGGTAAAAATTCCACCGTGACTATCGAGTTATCACACAAAGATATTTTAAGAGACAAGTTTTGATAACAAGTATAGGATAAACCAGTAATCCATAGGTATAAGATGGGATTCGAAAAAGATAATAATGATAGTAAGTCTTATCACGCAACTGTTCAAAATAGAAAATCAGAAATATACATGTCTGAATCAAAATACCAAAAACTATCTGAATCATAAAAGGAACGGTTAAGAATGATATACACAGAATTAATATAAGATGTAATTTTTTTAAGAAAGGTTTAAGATATCTTATGATCATAAATGGTCTTTCGGATAATACTCCATGAGCTACTTATAGATAAAATTCTTATAATCAGGTTGCAAAACCATTTGTTAGATGATTCATATTTATTTATAAAAACATATATAACTATAGAAAGAAAAAGAGTCACCTGTAGTAACTCTTATTTATTAATCAAATAAAAATATATTTACATACTATCCTATTCTACCAAAAAGAAAGAAAACAATTCAAGTAAATGAATTCTTCCAATGTAACCATGTTCGAAGAAAAATTATAAATATACCTTTATCCACATATAAAAAAAATATTACAATGATTATCGGGATATTAAGAATCAACCGAACTGTTTGATTTAGCAATAATAAACATTGAAGAAGATGATGGTAAAATGGCTTGGTTCCCTCTTGGAACCAAATTTCAATGTGACTTATGTATTATATGTTTTAGTCTTCATTTGTTATGTCATTAGATCTTTCATTGAACTCTAGGATGTATAAAGAATCTAATTTTGGTGATGAGGAATATCCAGGTTCTAATGTCCCTCCCTCATCGAATGAGAGGCATTCCAGGTTAATCTTTTCTTCTTGTGAAAAAGGCCAAGTAGAAACTTCACTTTCTTCCGTAGTTTGTACAATCCCTTGATCTATAACCTCTCCAAATCTTGTATAAGTTTCTTGCAATAATGTTGGTGAGGTAGGTAAAGTGGGTAAATGTTGCAGTTCAGCACTGTAAGCATATTGTACTACTTTATTGTTATTATAATGTGGAATGGATTAAACAGGAATGTGCATAGGGCATAGAGGAGGTTTATGAGAAGGTGATTGTGGCAGGTATAATTGACTAGTTTGTGAGGTTGATCTTGCCTAGAAAATGGGATATTGTTGAAAATATTGTAGAACAGGAAGTGTTGCATCATAAGAGAGAGTATCCCTATAATCATCAGATGGGACATAAAGGATTTGTGAACAAGGTTTACAGGGGTTAAGACGAAGCTGAGAAGAGGGTATATTCTTACTAATCTTGAATTTTCCTCATGAATACCTTCTACATAATTCACAAACATTATCATATGATAACTGAAATACATCACATGTTCCCATCAGACTTAAAATTTCTAAATATTCATTTCTTATGCCTTTGAGTAAAAGTATTTTCAAGGTATCCTTTCCTGACTGTCTTAGTTTTGATATTTGAAGGTTGTATTGAAAGCGTTCAACATAATTTCCCGAAGTTTCTTATTTTCCTTGTGTTATTTCAAATATATCCTCATTGACCCTACAATAACCTTGGTATCTTTTCAAGAACATATATTTCATGTCTTCCCAAGTTTGAATGCAATCCCCACCTAGGCTCATGAACCATTGGAGGGATGCTCCTTTCAAAGTAAGAGGGAAAAAATTCAGAGTTTGAACATTATATTCTCTACAAAGTATTTCCAATTGAAATAAAAATTCATTGGGGTCTTCATTCTCTAGTCCATGAAAATTTGGAAAAATGGATGGGGGAACGTACTGTATTGTGCTACTCCTACTAGATCTCTAATAGGGAACTAAAAGGTAACAACTTCTTCATCCTTCTTTCTTACCATATCTTCTCACGACATAAGTAACTATTCATATATTATATTGGGGTTCTTCTTTCAAATGTTCCTGTTAGTTTGTTAGCAGGATGGGTGGCGCTTACAACACCATTAAGTGATTTAATTGTGAAATAAGTCCTACACTAGCATACAAGTAAATTGTACGAAAGTAAATTACCTAAAGGCACCCGTACATCAAATTAAACTTATGAAAAAAATTAAACTATCTATATCTGTGAAAAGAAAAATATGCTTAAGGGAAATAAATCAAACTTTGCGTAAAGTAAACACTCATGCAAAAAAGGAACAACAAGTCTTCGGGGAGACCCACTAAAGTGGATGCATCAGGCTATCACACTATGGAAATTCCATATTGAAGTCATCTTTGCGTCTTACCATTTCCCTTTCCCCTTGTTGTGTAATGTAAAGGAAACCTATCTATCCTTATCTATCTAGACTCTATTCATGAAAAACTAAACTAAATGAAAACCTAGAATACTGCTACTGCTGGGTTTGGGGACGCCTGTTATAACATATACACAGGTTCTTACCTCTCGTCTTACCACTCCCCCGCCACCAACCTATCACTAAACTTCATAAGCAAATTCTATTTTTTCTACCTTACAGAACAACTCCCTGGCAACGACGCCAAAATGTTTGGGTGTGTTCTACTATCTTAAATACACCTAATATTTAATTATCGACCGGGGTTGGTAGGCTTAGATTTTCTACAAAATATATGTGAAGGTAGAGGGGTTCCTAGGGAATTGTAGAAATACTTTAATAAACAAAAGATTGAAAAATATTTCAAAATGAAAAAACCAAGTCAAACTCCTAAAAATGAAATTATTAATATAATTGAACCAAGAAAAAACATCAAACTAAAATAAGATCAAGCTTTATTACTTTTATTCAACAAATGAGAATACAATCACTACTTTTTATGACAAAGTCTATTTAGTGACTTCAAAAACTAAGCAAGCAAAGAAAGTGTATATTTGGAAATGCAAATACAACAACTAAATAATTTATAAACATATAAATCCTAACTAAAAAGGATACTAACAACAAGTACTTAAAAAGATAGGGTGCAAGGAAGACTTAACTAATAAGTGAATGGAAAACACGGGGACTTCAATTAGTGAACCTCTCACATAGCACGTGCAATCGTGGGATATTAAAGAATACCCTTAATTTTGAGAGATATTGACCCAAACTCTTTTTGTTGAAACCCCCTCCCAATACTTAAAACATCCTATAAACCACCCTACCCACCCCCACCTTAAACCCCTCATCGCCCCAATACCTGCAATATATTGGTTCAATTTTTGATAATTTTAAAACCCACAATATGAACTAACGTGATAGTATATTGGCCAACAAGTGAAGCCCCCGTGATGGAAAGCTAAGTAAAAGAAACAAATATGAAATTCAATAAAGAAAACTAAATAAGAAAAGCAGAAAAATTAATAAAGAAATTGAATTCTATTCTACAAGTTTTTATTAGTAATAATACAGTGAAAAGGAAACTATTGTTCAAGATAACCCTATACTAGTATTAATCTACAAAGTATTCATGTATTTTCTAGAAATTAACATGTATAACCCTAAGTTCAATATAAACAATAGTGAATTAAACTAAACCTAAGATACAATTATCAAATACTACAACAATGATAAATGAGGAAATCAAAGACAAAAGAGGCAAATCAAATTATAATTCAAAAACATGCTTTGATTGAAAAGAAATACAAAAAGAGCTTTTAATAAGTACTTTAAAATAATCTAACCTAAGGTCCTAGAGGTTGCTATAACTATTACCTAATTACCAAAACATAACATAATTCAACAAGCCAAAGAAATAAAACTGAAAACAGGTTAAAAATAAACTAAGAACACTAAAGGTCGAATGGAAGGCTAGATAACAGTCTGGAAAGAAGGTCTGAATGACAGTCCGAATGAGAGGCTGCATATAGAAAATAATAAAAACATACCTAAATAATTTAATTATCAGCTGATTTTGTGCATATGAAAACAAAATGCATAAATGACAATAATTAAACTTAGTTAATGAAAAATAATTAAAAAGACTTCTAATACTAATCTATGCTTTGAGAAGGATATATTCTATTATAAAATAAAACAAATTGAAATATAACTGAACTAATTTACAGTTTAGACAAAAGGCAGCAAAACTAATCTACAACTACAAATTAAACCTAAGATGGACTAGATTTTATCTAATTGCAAACATACCATTAAGCAATAAACTAAAAAGAAAGCTAAAAACAAACTACATATGACCGGTTGTTTTAATTCTATAAGCAAAAACTACATGAACAACATAATGTAAATTACATTAACTACAATAAATACATGTTATAGATAACAAATAAACAAATGTAAACAAATTAAAAATAAAACTACTTATTTGTGATGAAGAGATAACAAAAACCCATACGGAAATAAAAACCATGAATTGTTGAGGGGCCCTCTCAGCAATCACAGGTAATGCCTGGTGAATACTTTCACACACAGTCATAAATAGCAAGGCATAGAGCTTCTATTAAAAAGGAGGAACAAAGTTACAATATTATTCTCTCAAAACAGACTAACTATCTACCTAATGGATTGATCAATCCCCTATCTCTCTGTGTGGAGGTGTTTATATACTCACTGTTTTCAAGAGATTGAGCAAGTCGACCCTTTAGTGGTCGACTGCTCTTCTAAATTTAGCCAATTATAAAAGGTAATAATGGTTCATAGGCTAGCACATAGGCATATCCCTTCTTTGGTGTAAGTCTGGTTTCCTTCAATGTGAACGTGGCATGCAGGCTCCTTCTCCAGCGTGAACAAATCTCCTCAGTGTGTGATATGGCGTACAGACTCCTTCCTTACTGCAACAAGCAGAGTGGTAGTGAGCGAAGGAGATTGCAAGCTGGTGCACTATATAGAACACGACTTTATTACCGTAGCACGTGGATAACAATTATTTCGCAGGATTTTTTTTATGTTTTATAGCGCGCCGGCTGATTAGCGATCTGGACAGGAGGCTGAAAATCTAACTACATTGTGAGTTGGATACACTGAGCGTTAATCTAGGGAAAACATGTCAATCCACCAGAAAATTTTGCATGACGGGCTGGATGACGAGGTAATAAGCAGTAGCATCATGACAGTGACAATCCTTTAGAATGTTTCCTCCTTTGAATGCGTGAGCAATGAAAACAGGATGGTGAAATCAATACACCGGTGATCCTTCTAGATTGCTGATTATGCTATCACTTGGGCACGTGGTGAAAAAAATGGTTTTCAAACTTCTTCAACATTGAATGCCTGATATTGGATGTTAACAGCACGCAACCTGATTAGCGAGCTGAACGACGGTCTACGTGATAAGCTGCGTGATGAGCTAGACAACGATTGCGCAGATCAGGCTGAATGGTGAGCTGAATGTGTTTTGTTCATAGATTCACCCAAACATATTACATAACCTGTAAAGAAATACACATATTAATTAATATATCAAATATGATTTAAATAATATAGATTTAAGTTAATAAAATCATAAAAATGATATTAATAACCAAAGTTAAATAAACATTAAATTTGTTCTTACGTTCTGCTGAATAACGATCTGCATGACATAAAATTAATGAAAGATAATAAAATATGCATTTAAATGTGTTATTTTAATGCCAAAAATTATAACAAAATGAGGCTCAACATTGATCACGTTCTTGAAGTGCTCTTTTGCTCTATAGATGATCAAGTTGCAAACATCTTCACCAAGTCTCTTACAAAAGTGAATTTTTTAAACTTCGATCTATGTTAGGAGTTTAAGAACTTTTCATTAAGGGGGGATATGCTCTAATGCCTCCTTCCTTCTCCTAATAGTGTCACTTTTGTAAATCCTTCAATCCTATCCCAATTTGTTCTTAAGGGGCGATGTTAGGATATTTAGACACTTAGGAGTTAGTTAAGATCAACTTGTGAAATATAACCATTAGGTAAAGTGCGTTTCTTTAGTATGCATTAGTATGCATTTGTAAATATTCTAATCTGATGGTCATGATATGTTCTAGACATAAAGTGATCCGACGGTTCAACTTCTCTTAGATCATACCTACCCTTGATCCGTGGCTTAACACCCGATTGGTCCATGATCTCTATTTAAAGAGAATGGAGGGTCCTTGGCTAGTTGATCGATTATGAGAAACTCATTTATAAATTTATTTATTTTGTATAATAAATTGCTTGAAGTAGATATTTGGCTGGGGCCATGGAATATTTCCCTTTTGAGGTTTTTAACCATGTTAAAACATCGGTGTGTTGATCTATGATCTTTTGTGTGAGTGGCTTCTCTAGGTGTTCGTTCTTTTGGGATTACCCTATGTACTCGAACGTATTTCCCCTACATTCAGATTTGGGGCAGAAATAAAGTCCACCTACTGCCTATAATAGTCCCATATCGAATGGTTTTGCAGGAGATATCCTATCAAATTGTTATCGATGGGGTCTTTCCCAAACTTGCATCATCCAAAATGAAGTCTTGGCCCAAGTTTCCCTTGATCTTGGGATTCCTTGTTCTGCAAAATTCCACTTGTGTAACTATCTTGGGTAGATTTATTGTTGACATGAACCTAGGGGAAGCACCAAAGATGATGCATGACCCTAAGTCCTATCTTGCTAGTCACTTTGTGCAGGAGCATGCTAAGATAAAATATGCTCATTAGGATGAACCTGATTATTCAATTTATTGAGAAGTTATTGATTTCCAGTAGGTATTGAGGAGGATTATTGATCCCAATGTCAAAGATCATAATTTTTAATACCAAAAAAATCTGAATATTTATGCACTCTATTTCAGACAGGTAAAACTGACAGTAGAGGAGAACATTCAGAAAAAAAACATGGAAAAGGAGGCCAAAGAGCAAGAATATAGCTCTTCTTCTGTCATTTCTAGTAAATAAAAAGACAAGGGTAAGGCTATTCTTGAAAGTACTGCAAGAACTCATCCTTCTCTGATGATAGAAACCCTACACAAAGGGGCAGAGTTCAAGAAAATCCTTGAAAAAATAGCTCGCAGATACAGGCACAAACAAAAGTGGTTGAGCCTCATCCTAAGAAGCAGAAGACCGAACTGGTTCCACAATAGGTACATGTAAAGGTCCAACAAGAACCATTTGTTGACCCACAACCAATGGCTCAATAGGTTCCCAAGGAAGAACAACCAATGCCATAAGAACAACTTGCTCCATAGGAACAAATAGCTATGTAAAGTCCTCCGATACAATAGGTAGAACCTATTCCTCAAGATAATATTGAGATTCATGAGATACATAGTGACTTGAAGGATGAATATAATCCATCCTCTGACCCTATTAATTTTTATACTTCCATGAAATCTTCCATTCCCATCACCCAGTCATCTAGGAGTATTCTTGATTCATCATTTCCCCAATTTTCTTTTTCCGATATCAATTGATCTCGAATTGTTTTGGATACAACAATAAAATCCTTTGGTACTGATAGATGTACCTAGATCTACCTCCCCCCTCACTTCACCTATCCTTTTGACCTCCTCAACACCTCACACTACCCAAAATCCCCACATTTTTATTTTCGTCAACTAGACATCCCTTCCATCTCTACATTTTCTTCCCCTGAAATTGCTATAACTATGCCCACTTCTATTCCTTCATCCCTTGCACCTATTTATTCTACACCTCATATTATTGTTTCACCCTTTAGTGTAGAAATCCCCATTTCTCAAACCCAACTTGAGACTCAGATCACTATTTAAGAAGGAACCATCTCAACTACAGAGGAGATGGAAATTTCCGCAAAGATGCAGTGGTTTCTCTTGGAAATTTTACTAGTAGCATGAAAGAGAAATATGTAGTTAATAAGGGAACCAAGAGGACAAGAAAAGGAAAATTCAATTAGGTGGCATACCTTAACCAGATTATTTGGAAAAGGGACTCCTCCAACACCAAACAAGAAGACTTGGATATAACAGCTGCCATGGGAGCCTTTATTGGGACAAATTTTGATTATATATCTCAATTGAATTAATAATTTTAGGACAAAGAACAAGAGCTCCAAAGGGTCAAACAAGAATTAGTGGAAGCTGAGGAATGACAAAGGTAGGAAATTCATCTTCTCAACAAGGAGTATGAAGAGAAGTTAAAGCAGCTACAAATCCACACCGATGATCTCAAACAACAACTTTAGAAGGATGATCTCTTAGTTGAGCAACGGGCATAAAACATTTCTACATTTGAAGAACAACTCAAGGATTTGCAGCTTACATATTCTATCTCTTCTTTATCTAAGTTCACAGAAGAGGAGTTCAAATAATTGACATGCAAAGTACATGATCAATTTTATCAAGGTATGGTTAATTTGTATAAAGGATTCAATCAGATGCAAGAGATATACAACTGATTTGAGCTTCAGTCGAATGTCCTCAATGACCATCAAAAAAGAATAAATGAAGCCACTAAAACTTATGATTCCATTATAGATTGGCAGAAATACATAAAAGAAAGAGCAGAAGATCTTCCAATACTGGATAAGCTTAAGCTGAAGAAAATTGAGGCGATGATTAAAACATGGGAAGGAATTTGTGATCTGGTAGAATCCATCAGAAAATATGTACAAGATGCCTACAAAAGGAGGCGGTTTGCCTTGTAAATATTGCTCGGGTATTTTGGACCTGCCATTCTTAGATCATATAGAGGAGGCTATGCCCTCAAAACTAAAACTGGAGCATATTGAGAGGGATTTTTCCAAAAAAAAGGAGAATATCATGGATATGTCTCATCTTACTGTGGATGTGATCAAGTGCTAGATTGAGGCACCTCTTTCTTCGTTAATGAATATTGATCTCTTCCTCAAGGAATGGGTGAAGATAAAGATATCGCATCCTTAATTTGTAAAGCTCAATTGCAATTAGAAAATGATCAGTTTAACAACATCCAATATTTAATGGATGCTTATTCCAAGTGGCGTTCCACCCTTGGAAAACCATGAAACCAAAATATATTGTAATTCCACATCTTGGGAAATTTCCTTTTTTGTAAATTTTGTAATATTATTTAAAGGGAGGGTATTTCCCAAGTAGAGGGGTAACTAATGGTATTAATCCTAGGAGAACCATAATGGAGAGAAGAATGCCAAGCTCATACCATGGAAGTTTTGTAATTTTGTACTTTGTAATGTTTTTCAAATTTAATAAAGTTACACTACCATTTATGTTATGTTCTGTGGTTATTCATCAAATGTTTTTCATGAATTTTAGTCTTTCTTCCATATATCTGGCATAGTGATTATTGGTTGCTTATTTACTGATGTGTTAGTTTATGTATTGATTTTTCCTTACAATTTTAACACATTAAATGCATGGGGGCATCGCTGAGGGACCAGTATGATAACACGTTAGTTTATATTGGGGGTAAAAAACTAAAAAATTTCAAAAAAATATATTGAGGTTATATTAAGGGTAAAAGGGATTATTTTATTTATTATATAATTACCCAATATGTTGGGACCTTTTTTATTGCAAACCTTTGTCGCACCTTTTCCATATGCACGCATAGGGTTTTTCTAGTTTTCGTCAGTTTGCAGTGTTGGAGGAGGGCATGCGTAGGGTTTTCATGGGATTGCAGTGTTTCTTTGGTTTTCGTGGGTTTGCAGTGTTGTTGGGTTTGGAGCATAGGGTATCTTTGTTGTTGGTTTTGGCATGGGAGTTGCGTATCCTGGCTTGGTTCCCTTCTTCCTTGGTTCTGCGACGACGCGATCAATTTATTCTGCTACTAAAACTACTTATGTTGGCTCTCGGTACGGGTTATTCATAAAAAAGGGGATGGGATTCAAACTCAAAGCAAGGGTAACCAAATAACACGCACGCAACATCAGAGATGCCCTGAACCTCGAGCTCTTTAACCAACGATTCCACATCCTTCTAGGTGGGTGAGCCCATTAAAGTGAGGCACGCATAGGGTTTTCATGGGTTTGCAGAGTTGGAGGAGAATGTTTTCCAGGGATTTAGGGTAATTCTGTTAAAGAGTTCATTGTGCGATATTCATCTAGGTATTTATTTTTGTCGTAGTTTAATTGGAAAGCAGAATGAGTGCAGGAATTGTTTTTGTGCTTAGTTGGTAGCTTGTTGTATTCATATGAATTTTTCATTATACAATGTATACACACTATTTTGGGGCTAACTGATATTATTGAGCATATATTTATTCCTTACATGTCTGTGTTTTATAATTCGATATGGATTTAGTGGGTTAGTGGTTGTTGACTAGAACTTGCTACTTGAGTATGGCATCTTTGAAGTCAAAAACATTAATTTAACGAATAACAGAAGGCAGTGCTTGATGCTTGTGCAGCCTGCAAAGATGTGTCACGAGAGGAGAAAATGGAGTTCTTACTATTTTTTGTTATATTTGGCTTAGTATGTTTGTTTCCATTGTGATCTAGGTTTGTTTATATAATTTCTGCATTTTTTTGTTGTGTAAAATCATGCTGACTTTAAGAATTTCATTTAGTTTACTGCTTGTGATTCTGAGGCCATGAGTTAATATTTAACCATCCTTCTGATCTGTACCACATGCTTGGAATATCCTTATAGCTGTATTAGAAATAACTTTTGATATGCATGCATATATACTATATATATCTCTTTATTTGCTATATGTATACATCATTGTCCCTGTAATTTATGCATATGCATTTTTTTCGTGCAATATTATATAAGTATAAAGTATCCTAAGACCATTTTGTCTTGTTGGACCTGCGATAATCCCCTTTGATGACAGAGGGAAACCATTTACAGTAAGTCAAATAGCTTCTCACAGAGAGAGAGAGAGAAAGGGTCTATTGTCACCAATGTTTGAATCTGATTTGTTTGGATGGTGGCCTCCTATCCCAACTGCTAATCCACAGCCTGGTGATCTACACCCAGATCAAGTATAAGTGAACAACAAAGAGAGAAAAATAAGAAGTATCATCACCAACATCTCCTCCACAAGAGAAAACCCTAGTCACTAGAACAAATTCCAAATAAATTTTATCTCCTCTATAATTCATAATACCACCTAAAGTTCATGAGGAAACCCTAGACATTGCCAAATTAGCACATTCAATTTCTTGATTCTTACTTG
Organism: Pseudotsuga menziesii; assembly: GCA_001517045.1. Taxonomy (NCBI): domain Eukaryota; kingdom Viridiplantae; phylum Streptophyta; class Pinopsida; order Pinales; family Pinaceae; genus Pseudotsuga; species Pseudotsuga menziesii. Next base: position 518,775 of record LPNX010678753.1, read on the forward strand.
CTGAAGCCACACTGCTATCACCTATTTTTCGTTTACAAAAAATTTCAGAATTTTCAGTAGGATTGTTATTATTGTGTGTCCTACAGAGGGATGATTTTAAGGAACCATACTTATTTAAAAGTGTATAAATGTTGGCGAATATTACCAATTCTTAAAACGCCAACTATAAAATGATTGGTGATATTTTTCAAAAAATATTTTAATTTCCAAGGATTTTATATCATTTATATAATAATTTGGCGATTTTTAGGGTGAAAAATTTTTACCCCATAAAAATTGGGCAAAATAGGGCTTCAAAAAATGCAAAATGGTAAATCTTTTTTGGGAGAAAAACATGGAAAAATAGCCCACTAGGCTAAAATTCGCCCCTAAAATGATCCCTGGTCCTACATCAAGAGGGATTTGCTTTTCCATTGTGAGGTATGTTCTATAACATATATACATATGGTGAATCATAGTAACTACCTGATATTCTGACATACCATCTAAATTCCATTCATAAATAATTCCTTTCTAGAATTCTCTTATGTATTCAGTCCTACCTTTGTTAATCAAGTCAAGGACATCAGGTCTAGACTGGTGTGCAAGTAATATCTCATAGGAAATATAGTTTTGTGCTTGGCCTTGGAATTATTTTATCATGAAGAACTTCCATACACCACCAATGATAGTGATTTATTTGTCATATTTTACTTTGTGGGTCTCTGGTTTCTTCTCAATTTCCATTATTTCCATCATTACAAATTTTCATTTTTTAGGTGTCTATATTTTCGTATTTAAGATTATTAGTTATTTTCTCTATTTTTTTATTCATTGATTCTATTCTTTCAATATGTTTAGATAGAATTCTTGATTCTCCTATCTGACTGTCTGTTGTATGTTCAATGACCATCTCGATTTTGTCGAGCTTTTGGTCAACTGTTTCTTTCAAATAGTCCACACATTCTACCAGATCATTTCGGTGACTTGAATGGATTCTATGTGTTCTTTCTTTGCAAACTGGTTTGATGAAATAGTGAATTGAACTAGACCTTTAAGAGCTATATTTATCTAGTTTTGTTGCTTGAAGACATTTTCTATTAAAGTGACTTTTCCTTCACCTGGAATGACAATAGGAATAGATAAGGACTTATTGTCACCTTCCTCTAATTTCAAACACTTAAAAGGAGGTAAGGGATACTGTGTTTTTATTTTATTTCCTTCTACACTTATCCACTTAGGACCAAATTTTGATCTAGAGGAAGAAGAGGATGTCTACATTTGGATTTCTATAGTATCCTTTTGTTTGAACCATAAATAGAAACAAATTCATTTATCATTATGCTTCATATATTCTATCCATTTCTTTCCATGTTCTTTTTATTGTGAGAGAATGTTATCCCTATTATATTCTGCATCCATGGGATTGGAGCACATATACCAGTTGAACATATTTTTGACCCATTCATTCTTTGTATTAAAAGGAGAACGTCCATGTTCAATTTGAACAAAATGACTCAAATCTTTGATAGTTAGTTGTTTTATATCCTTAGGAATTTTATTATCCCATCTACTAGTTGGAATAGGATTGAGTAATTACTTAGATGGCTTGTATCCTAGGAATTTTCTAGGCTTTGCAAGAATTTGGGATGCTAAAATATTTTCGACCTGCTTCATCAAGATATAGTCAACAGTTGCATATAAGTTTCATGCAATCAACCTTAGGTTGTAGTCATTGACATTTATGAGTAGGTTATTTTATGAAGATGCTTGTTTTTAGGGGCTTGCTAATATTAGTATACAGTCTCTTTTTTCTAGGATGGTACTTCTTCGCTAGTTATTTCCTAAAGCATTCCTTAATATGATAATTGTGCTTGTTGGAAAAAAAATCAGTGAACCACATATATCTATATA